>CM060331.1:29869019-29874019 GCA_030674155.1 Stramonita haemastoma | reverse complement strand
GATCAGTAATTTAGCATTTTATCTGAACTGATTTATCCATGAGGTTGGAATATCTATCTTAGTGGTGGGTAAAAACAGTTGCATACATTGTATGTACGCGAACTCCTACCATTGGTGAACCTTGGAGCTCTAGCCCTGGAACAAAAATGAAATCTGAATAAAGAGAGAATTTTTAACAAGTACATTTAATAGTATATATCCTAGAACATTATTTCACATTGTTTTGTTTTTGTATATGACAACATTGCTCACCATTAAGGTAGCCACATTATGACTCCAGGAATGATGTATGAATATCACACTAGTGTGTATGTGTATTAAAAAGAATTGTCATTAATTTGTTCCTCTGAACATGCTAAAGCTGAGAAAGAGCCTACTCGTCCGAAATGGCGAATGTGCTTGTAATGTGTGTGCAAGATGTTTTGTGAGTGTTCCCAAATGGGACTTTGGTCTCATGTGGAGGACTTTCAGGGGAGTGGAGTCAGGGGAAAAATCCCTTGGATGGGTACTATCTGGGTGCTGGCTCAAACCAGCATGGGCATCTCTGTGGTGGTTCAAGCCTGGGCCGGCGTCAGATCATAAGTGCAACGTGATTCATCTTCAGTAATGATAGAGTATTTTATACTTAGACTAGAGCAACAACAAGCGTTGAGCTTATGATATCCTGCACCATCAGTGACTAACATACGATATAAATTATATTTGTTATTGTTTTGCTCTTTGCTTTTTTTGTTTTGTTTTGTACGTTAGAAAGATTAGCTCTAAAGGGAGACTAAATAACTCACTTTTTTCTGATTAAATACTAGGCAACCCCCCCCCCCCCCCAAAAAAAAAAAAGTGGTTCACAGGAGTACAATCCCTTAGCACCCCATAACAACATGGCTTGTTGTTAGATGTGTGAAGGTGATGAGAAGGTATGTACTATGTATGTATCAGGCAAAGGGTAGGGTGTTTTGGTGTGAAATATTTCTACATCCAGTGAATGGGCTTTGTTTCCATGTTTTATCACAGCTGCCAGGGTTCTGTTTTCAAAACAGGCATGCGAATCATTGAATCATTGTGATTGTGCCCTGTAGGCACCTGCTTGACTCTGAAAATGTGATTGGATGATCTGTGTGTGTGTGTGTGGTGTTGTGTGTGTGTGTGTGTGTGTGTGTGTGTGTGTGTGTGTGTGTGTGTGTGTGTGTGTGTGTGTGTGTGTGTGTACATGTGTGCGTGTGTGTGTGCTGTGTGTGTGTCTGTGTCTGTGTCTGTGTGTCTGTGTGCATTGGTGTGTGTGCGCATATCAGGGTATGTGCACAGGAGCAAAAAGAGGAGAGGTGGGGGCTAGGAGGATTTGAAAAATAAAAGAAGGGTTTGGAATAGCCTACATATATATATGTATAGAGGAAAGACCATTATGATGGGCAGTGCAGTTGTCCCATCATACTATTCTAGTATTCATAGGTCAGCAAGACTTCATCTTTAAGATGTAAAGATTTAATTTATTTCAGTCGTTTTGGAATATATGGACAGAGAACATTACTTAAGTTAAAAGCTTCATAGGAAAACACACCTAACACAAATACTGAAATAGCACCCCCCAAAAAAATACCACCCAAAAAAAACTTTCAGTGCCTACTCTCTCTCTCTGTGTTTCTTTATGTATCTTCAACACATGCTTTAACACCTAAAATGTAAAAAACCTGTAAGATTTGTATTATAAATTTATGTTTTATATGAGTTCATGATTTTTAGGGTTTCATACCTTAAATTTTACATTCATACATTGATACAGCAAGACTTGTGTGACCATTCATCTGGTGTGACCATTCATTCAGTAAATCAGCAGTCTGTCTCTCCGTTTCTTCCTTGCAGCATTAGTTTAACAGAACATACAGCTCTTTTGTCAGCTTATCATCAACATTTTTTCTTGCATTTTTGCAAAACTACCATCCCTTTGAGCTTCTAGTTCTTACATCAACCTCAAAATATTTGAAACTGTTGATCATAATATCCAAAGATTTTCCAATATTTATATTACATGTGTTACAAAATCTCAACCTTCACCTTGCCTATCCCATAGTCTTGTAGACCGTGAAGGTACCACTGACGATTTTGCAACCAGCTTCCTCCACTCCTCGCGGAAGAGGCTCTGTAGCCGTCAGATATGATTTTTATTTTTACTGGGTTCACAGATTTTTATGGAGAATAGTAAACATATTAATTGTCTGTTAAAATGTCATATTTAGTATCCTACCTTGGTGATCTCAGAACAAGAAAATATCATCAGCATACATGTACTACAATGTAGTTTAAATGTAGGTGGTTAACATTTTACACTGTATCTGTCCTGAAGTGGTGAAGTGACGCTTTTGTTTACAACATTTTCCATCAAGTATCAGTCTGCTACGTTCTGTTTTTTTTCTTCTCTTGTTGATAGTGTGCCTACAAAGTGGGAGGAGAGGGGGGTTAGATATTGTGGCTGGAATCTGCCACAAGGTTCCAGAGATTGGAGATTGGAAGGAAAAAATAACCTCCAAAAAACCCCTGGGAGGTAAAGGGATGGGGGGGGGGGGGGGTACTAGGGGAGAGATTGGGAGAAAATGTTGCGTAGGTGGGGGACTTGGAAAATGTGAGATGATTGTAAAAAGAGAAGGCATCAGTTTACTTTGAAAAAGGAAGTTTGTCTGGTGTGTCTAGGTATGTTTCCTTTTTTTTCTGAGGTGATATTCGGTGAGTTGAAAAGACTCGCATCAGGAAGATAACACAACATATTTAACTTAATGCAGATAATGGAATATCTCAGTATCTGACTCTAAGCGCGCTTGCGCATATGTACACATGCGCAAACGCACGCATACGCATGCGCACGCGCACACACACACACAACACACACACACACACACACACACACACACACACACACACACACACACACACACACACACACACACACACACACACACACACACACACTGTACTCCCTCACCACTCAGGGAAGCAGCAACCGGGAAAGCAGCCAGCTAGTGAGCTACCGTGGAACTAACTAACCAGTACCGAGTATGAAGCAGTGAACCAAATTAATATCAACCAAGCATAAGCCAGTCAGTCAGCTTACCAGCTGCTCAACTAACCAGTCGACCAACCAACCGTTCCACCAACCATCCAACCGACCAAGCATCAATGAATCAACCAGTCAAGCAGGCAGACAAGCAGGCAGACCGGGAGGCAAGCAGGCAGACAGGTAGGCAAACACGACTGTTGGCTTTCTTGATGATGAGACGGGACCTTGCCTTGACTTCTTCTTTGACTCCTAAAGAAGTCTTGAAACGGGGGCAGCAGACTGAGGTTTGTTCAGGCAGTAAGCAATGTCAGTATGTGGCGGGCAGGTAGAACCTCACCTGGTAGTAGCTCTAGCCCAGCATCTCTCAGGAGGTAAGGAGGGCGCCTACCGGACAGGGTGTGTGTAAGTGTCATCCAGGACACTGGCCGGCCATACAGGGAGAAAGTGTAAAGCTAATTGAAACTAAAAGAAAAGAATTCCCTCGCGCGTGGGGATGCCGGGGGACCTTTCAGTATATGAAATGGCGTCCCCACCTTCTGGAAATTCTGGGCCAGGACTCCCTCTTTTCTATCCCTCTCTTTGTTTCAGTCTTTGTACTTTTTTTTCCCGTGGCCTCCGTCTTGTCTTGTTTTTCTGTCTTCGTGGTTCATTCTTCTGCCTTTTTTTTTTTTTTTTTTTTTTTTTGGAGAAAGACTTAATCGTTAACATTTCTCTCCTACACCGAGTCGGATGCGCTGGGCATCGACTCTGTCAGGCGCTTATCAGCATGCAGCGCAACGCATTTTTTTGTTCATATGACAGACAACAATAGTTGCTGTATGAGCGTTTGAATACAAAGAAATATAAGAGCACCAGTTAAGACTTGTGAGAGGAGCTAGGAGAGGAAATTTTATGATTCCTGTGTGAAGACGTGCGCTTGCGCATGCATGCTTACGTGTGGTTGTTTGCACGTAGGCCTATATATTTGTTTTTATTTCTTTTTTCCTCTGAATAAGCACACATTCAAATAGTTCGTCTGTGTGTGTGTGTGTGTGTGTGTGTGTGTGTGTGTGTGTGTGTGTGTGTGTGTGTGTGTGTGGTGTTAAACTGATATAACCGTCATGTAAAGGTTTTCCTCAAGGACTCAGGTGTAGGCTTTTATCTTACCCGCAGAGCCAGCTCTTTTTCAGAAAGTAAATGCATGTCTATAATTTGTTTAAGAGGCCCCCCCTCCTCCCCCGAAAAACCCCAAACAACCCCCCCCCCCCCAAACCTAAACCAAAATAACACCAACAACCACACCATACAACCAATACACACACACCCTTCACACGCCACGCACTCACACACACACACACGCACAGCGCCGCGCGCGCACGCACGCAAACACACAATGTCACAGTCAGACACAGATAGCGAGACACAGTCACACACAGTGTCACAGTCAGACACAGAAAGACACAGACACAGACACACTACATACAACAGACACAGACACAACACCACACACACACACACACCACACACACACACACACACACACACACATACACAGCACACACACACACACAACACACACGCACACACACACACCACACACACACACACACCACACACACACACACACACACACACACACACACACACACACACACCAAAAACCATGCAGTCTTTTAATATATATTTTTTTTTTTCCAGTTTTAACGTGCGGTCATTATTGGTGTGTGTTTTGTTCATGAAGAAGCTGGGGATCTGATCATTGTCATCATTGGCAGCATGCAGTGCATTCCTCAAAAACTGCCCTCAGAACGGTCCATGTCGTGTCACCTGACGGCCCAGGTTCCAGCCACCCCCCCCCCCCCCCCCCCCCCTAGAGTTAACATAAGTCAGGATATATGGCAAAGTTAGACACCTGTTCAACGGGATTTCTTCCCCTAGAGTTAACATAAGTCAGGATATATGGCAAAGTTAGACA
>CM060331.1:29851519-29864019 GCA_030674155.1 Stramonita haemastoma | reverse complement strand
TTCTCACTGTCTCTCTGTCTCTGTATCTGTCTCTCTCTCTCATTTACAAAACGCTTTCAGGCAAAGGTCGATTGACTGCCGATGGCAGCAATGGAGTGACCATATACAAACCAGTGAAAGATATCAAACGTATCTAGACAATTTACAAGTACACATGATATCAAACCGCATATAAAGCTTGATATGGACATACATTTCAAAAGAATTATGTCTAAGTTTAGACTTGGTGTATCATATATATAAATGTTCTTTTTGGGGAATTCGCGCTATATAAGCCTCCATTTTATTATTATTATTATTATTATTATTATTATTATTATTATTATTATTATTATTATTATTATGTTCATAAATTCAGTAACAGAGAATATGGTGTTGATGACCTCAGGTTACAATGCCTATTATGTAAGCAAGCACCTGAACATGATGTGCATTTTGTATTATGCTGTCCAGTGTTAGAGGATGTTAGGCAGAGTTACATCCCTGTAAAATATAGCAGGCAGCCTAATTCTTTTCGACTCTGTTTACTCATGGCGTCAAGTCAGCCTGAGGTTGTGCGTAGCCTCACTTTATATTTGTGTAAAGCTTTCAGAATAAGAGATGTTTTATTATCATAAGTCATATTTTTGTTACTGATTTTTTTTTTTTTTTTTTTTTTTTTTTTTTTTTACCTTGCATTGCAGGTTATATTCACTCATAAAGCACATACATCTTCATCAATACAAGACGTTCATTTATCGTCCAATATCATTTAAAGTGGAAGATGTTAAAGCGAAAACAAACGACAAAATGTTCAATGCCAATACAGTGTGTAGCCTTCTGACATTATGATTGTGTTACACATATCAATATTTCAATTATCTTGCAAGGGATTTTTTTTGTTTTGGAAAAAACGGTGTAGAGTTACATATATCTTGAGTATCTTCATTAATACTAGAACAGAGGTAACAGAATAGCAATAACGACAAAAATCAAGTTTAACAGAAAAAAGTATATAAAAAGAGTTTTGTTACAGATGAAGCAAGGCCTCAAAAAAGATGTATTAAACCAAGTATAGAGTGAATGTGTACAGCTACTTTAATATTTTATGTGGGAAAGCAAATGCATGTTATATGTAACATCCCCTTTCCTCCCCGAATCACACTTCTAGATTATCCTCTTCTTTTTTTTTTTTCAATGAATAGCAGTGTTTCCATTTTCAACAAGGTTTGCGTATGGAAACCATTTTACTTCGAATGCAGTTGGTCTCATTTCTAGGCAATGCATATATTTTTCTAACTTGTATCTGTATTTCAGTTCCTGCATGAAACTATTGATGGCAGGTTTTATTTTGTTAAGTCGACATTTATAGAGAAAGTATTTCCCTAGTATCAATAACAAATCTAGAATCTCATCAGTTTTTGTTTTCTGTTCTTCTCCAAATAGAACTAGTTCCTGGTTAAGTGTTAATTGTGTACAATGTTGGCATTTACTTTCCAGTAAATGTGTAAATTCTCTCCAGAAATCCTGAGAATATTGACAGTCCCAAAGATAGTGGTATATTGTATCTTTTTCAGTATTGCAAAAATTACACATGTCACTGTTAACAACCTGCATTTTTTTTAAAATGCCATTTGTCACCAGGATTCTATGACATATTTTGATCTGGAACCATTTTAGCTTTATTTCTTTAATTCTGGTAATTTTTTTCAAAACATCTCCCCATACAATTTTATTGTTTAAAAAATTGTTCCATTTTACGAACGCTTTGATGTCAGCAACTTCATTTTTTTCTATCATAACATTGTAGTAAGACTTTGATCCCTTATTTACCGATGCTATTTTATTTAATGCTTTTGTTCTTTCTTTGCTAATGTTAGTATCTATTGTTATATTACTTTTCGTTGCGTATTTTTTGATCGATCTTATACAACTCATATATTCTAAAAAGTTTATCGTAAATCCTAATTTTTGAGACACCTCTTCTTGACTTAAAAAGTCACCATTTTCGTTTAATAAATGTTTTACTAAAAACACGCCACCTTGCATCCATTTCTTGTAGTAGAATGATCTATTGCCAACTTTAAATTTTTCGTTGTAAAATATTGGTTCAGCTGCTAGTTCTTGACTTTCTTTTAGGTCGATTTGTTTACAAAAAAGTTCGTATGAGCAAAACACATCTTTCCAAAAGGTGTTTACTCTCTTTCCCACAAAGTGTTTTGGACCATAACTACCTAGTGAGTCAATAACAGGACAAAAGTAACGTATTATTTTCCCCCATTTGCCTTTCTGGAAGTACAGTTTTCTTATCCATGATATTTTTAGGGACTGAAGATATGTTTTTATGTGTGGAATCCCCAGGCCACCATTTAGAGTGTTTTGCACTGAGTATTTTCTTTGGATTTTGTCTGTTTTATTATCCCATACAAACCGATAGCACATTTGTTGTAACTGGTTTATTCTTATGTCTGGGGGGTTTGGCAGCAGAATCCACAGATACACCAGTTTTGATAATATCAGTGATTTAAGCACTGCCACTCTTCCTAACGGCGTAACCATTCTTTGACACCATATATTAAATAGTATTTTTATTTCTGAAAGTTTCTCATTTGTATTGATTTCAGTCATGTCAGCAAGATTATTAGTAAACCAGAGACCTAAGAGTTTGAATCGGTTTGGATTCCATTCCATTTTCTTTGACTGCAAGTAAACAACGGGGAGTTTCTTTTTTTCCCAAGCCAAACATTCATTGTTTTTTCATAATTTAATTTTAAGCCTGATAGATATTCAAATGCTTCAAGTGTTTGGAATAACCTTGTATACGATCTACTGTCACCCTCTAGAGTGAATGAAGTATCATCTGCATATTGACATACCTTAAATTCAGTGTCTGCTACTTTTATCCCTTTAATTTCTTTATCTTCTCTAATTTTACAAGCTAATAGTTCGGCACATAGAACAAAAAGATAAGGTGATATTGGGTCGCCTTGGCGACATCCTCTTTCTATACAAAAACTCGATGATACCTTTCCATTGACTGTAACATATGATTGTATTCTATTGTAGAAGGACGAGACCCATCTCTGTATTGCCTTTCCAAAACCAAATTCCTGAAGCACCTTATGCATATAAGTCCAGCGGACAGAATCAAACGCCTTCTCGAAGTCAATTGAAATTAACAGCCCTGGCAAATTCTTAGCTTCCAAATAATCTATTACATCATATATTGTTCTCAAACTATCTCCTATATATCTCCCTTTAATAAATCCTGACTGATCTTCGTTAATTAAAATTGGTAATACAGTCTTTATTCTATTTGCAATACATGCTGATCCTATCTTGTATGTAACATTTAACAGAGAAATCGGTCGCCAATTTTTAAATACTCTCTAGGTTTATCTCCTTTAGGTATACAAATTATGATGCCTTCTTTTTGTGTTAAGGACATTTCTCCTTTATAGAAACCTTCATTTAAAGATCTAACCACAAACTGACCTAGCTGCTTCCAAAAGAATTTGAAAAAGTTTACTGTTATACCATCCGTTCCTGGGCTTTTATCATTGTCCATCTTTTTTAAAACCTCAGATGCCTCTTTTAGGGTAATTAGTCCTTCAAGCTGTTCTGACTCTTCTTTACTGAGTTTGGGCAAATTGTTTTTAAAACTGTCTAAATTACATTCACCTATTGATCTTTTAGAGTACAGTTTCTTATAGTATGTTTTGGTTTCTTCTAAAATGTCCCCCGAGTTAGTTAAGACAGATTCTTGATCCGTTTTTAATTTTAACATTTGTTTGCTTACAAAATTTCTTTTCTCCAAGGAGCAGAAATATTTTGTTACCTTTTCTCCCTGAGCAGCCCACCTCGCCCTAGATCTTAGGAGAATACCATCTATTTTGGTTTTTCTAAGTCTGCTGAGTTCTTCTTTTTTCTCCACGATAATTTTCATATCCTCTTCATTTAAGTTCAATTTTTGTTCTAAATTTTGAATGTCGTTTTCCAGCTTTACTTCGTTAATATTCTTGTCTTTATTTTTTCTGATAGCGTAAGATATTGTGTCTGCTCTTATTTCCATAATCAATGTGTCTAAAAATAGTTGATCTGAAACTGATAATTGAATTTGGTCATTAGGTATTTCGTCTATGGCCTCTCGATCATAAGGAAGTAGAGCGTACTGCCTCTTTACTCTTTCGATCGTATGGTTAACTTGTTTAACATAGTCTTTGTCTTTGAGTAAAGATGAGTTAAATTTCCAGAAGCCTTTTTTCTTTTCTTGTTTTTTAATAGCAATATCCAACGTTATCATCGAATGATCACTCCTATATCCAAACAGGATGTCTGTATCTTTTACTTTATTAATAAGAGTGTCAGATACTAGAAAAAAATCCAGTCGGCTTTGCTGCAAGGGGGTTGGTCTTCTCCATGTATACCTAGTTATTTCCTGGTTTAGCATTCTCCAAATATCGACCAATTCAAGTTTGGACATCATTCCCAAAACCGTTTCTTGTGATTTAACATTATTAATATGTTTATAATTGTAATAATCAAGGTTTGGATTTAGAACCAGGTTCCAGTCCCCTGCTATTATTATGTTAGGAATTTTAAGTTCTTCTATCTTTGTTTGTATATTTTGAAAAAAGACTGGTTCATCTCTGTTTGGTCCATATACATTTACCAACACTAACTCTGTTCCCATAGTATTTAACACTAAGATAATGTAATTTCCCTGATAATCTTTAATTATTTTCCTTATTTTAAATTCAAAATTGTTATTAAGGAGAATGGCTACACCTCGTGATCTAGAGTTATTACATGCAAAAATACATTCATATCCCCATTCAGCTCTTATCTGACGTTCTGTTTTTTGTGTGAAGTGAGTATCTTGCAGTAAATATATTGAGTGTTGTTTTTGTCTTAGAAATTGGAAAACATCTTTACGCTTATGAAAGTTTCCAAGGCCTTGGCAGTTCAAGGATGAAATAATTATATCAGCCATGCTTGTCATGCGAGTTTAACATAGTATTTTCTGCTTGTTTGCTAATGCTATGTGCCCACCTTTCTTCATAGCAAATTATACTCCTCTGCTGTGAGTTACCTCCATGTAAAGAATCCAAACATGTACACAAACACCCTTGTACAAAAATGTCCATATCAGTTCAGAAAAAAAGACTAACAATCGAAGAAAAAAAAAACCCACACAAACTATAAAACAGGTTTAAAACGAAAAACCCACAAAACAAAACCAAAAAACCCACCAAAATCAAAACCAACCAACCAAACAAAAACAATCAATCAGTGAAGTACTTGTTGTTGACTATCGGGCCAGGATCACGGGACATGTACATGTCATGCTCCCAAAAAGAGAGAGGGGGGATGGGGGGGGGGGGGGGGGGACCGCAAAAGCAGGGTTGCTGCGAACCATACTAACAGTCAGGAAGAGCCAAGTCTCTATCACTGCAGCGCGAACACCTTTTCTTCAAAGAATGCTTGTTTATATTCAGCTTAAATTTTTGTGAAAAGCATATGTGTCCTAGTGTATATATTTCTTTTCTTTTCATTTTTTTCTGTTTGTGTCAGTGTATGCCTACTCGTACACAGGCACACACCCATCAGTGCGTTTATCTACGTTCATGCAGCCAATACAGGTGGTAATACACCCTAGTCTTTCCCTTCCTTCCCTTTAAATTGGCAAAAGTTGAAAGCATAATGATAAAATAAATCAAAAAGGTATTATATATCAAATTGGGGAAAAGCATAGAAAAAAATCACACCAATATTTGTCCTAATTCCAATATCCAACAGGCACCCATCCCCTCAAAATATGAATCGCTGTCCTAAAAAAAAGGACTTTCAAAAGTGTGTCAGTTCAACATTCAACTCATAACCAAACACATGCTGTACCGGAGGTGTCAGCCATCTTGTCCAATTCATCGTTTCTATACAATCACAAAAAAGAAAACAGGACAGCAAAAATAGAAAGATGACAGGCCGAAACCCACAAAGAATGCCACCTGGATAAGTCTCATCACAGCATCGGGCCCTGTGCCCACTCCAGTATCCCCAGTTTTACCATCACACACACACACACACACACACACAACACACACACACACACACACACACACCACATACACTACACATACACACACACACACATACGCGCGCACGCGCGCAGCGCGCACGCGCGCAACACACACACAACACACAAAACACATACACACGTACACGGACACACACACATACACGCGCACTTTACACCAGCAATATTCTTATTTCAATCGATACTATTTGCAGCCCTGCCCATAACTAAGGAGACCCCTTATCGATTTAAACTTTGCTCCTATAATCACTTATAATTTAGACACACACAGATACACACACAACACACACACACACATACGCGCGCGCGCGCGCAACACGCACACATACACACGTACACGGACACACACACATACACGTGCACTTTACACCAACAATATTCTTATTTCAATCGATACTATTTGCAGCCCTGCACATAACTAAGGCAACCCCTTATCGAGTTAAACTTTGCTCCTATAATCACATATAATTGAGACTGATAAACACCAATTCGCATTCAAATCGGAAAAAGGACAGCTCGAAAAAAGCAGAAATAGAAGGTATACATACTAGTAAGTATTACGTAAACAATATGAAAACGACAATATAACCCTTTCAAGTACGACCACAACCATAATATTGCTTATAGCCTACCAACCACCAAAGTCACATCAGGGCTGTCTGTCACCCCACTCAGCCTCAGTGGCTCCAGCGGCTTTCAAACCCCAGGTTCAAAACCAGCACTTCACAACCCTTTTAAACATCCAACACCGTCCATCTGAAAAAGCAACAGCATCAGACGACACAATGCCAAACCACCACATTCCAAAAGGCAAACAAGCCAGACTGTGTTGAGGACGCCAGCCATTCCGCTTTAGCTATCATCCCCAGATTACAAACAAACTAAGAGGAAAACACCGTTATAAAGGAAAACAAACATGTGAAAGTACAAAGTACAAAGATATACATAAAGGATGCTACATGGGCAAACACCACTGCAGAATGGATATCCCATGCCTATCCCGGTGTCCAAATCTCACCACCCGGTCGCCAGAGAGAAAAAAAAAAAAAAAAAAAAAAAAAAAAAAAAAAAAAAATCACTCTGAAAGAGCCCCCGGCATCCCCACAAGGGAGTTGCAGGTAGGACAAGATACAGCAATAAACTTATACCCAGTACACTGTAACCATCATGACATCTGCAGAAATGGCTGCACAACAGTCAGGTGGCAAATAGTTTCGCTTAGTATGCGCTCGGGCACAGTGTATGTTTGCTAATGCACCGGTGCTCACGCAAGCATACGCACGACTGCTTGCACCCTTCCATAATTTGTGTGCATCTGCGAGCATTTCCTTTTTTTTTTTTCTCTTCTGAAAAAAGTACTTCCTCAGCTGAACAAATTCATAGCGGGAGCGGAGTGGTATGACTGGTGAGAGGGCTGACTGCACCTAAACCCTTCTGTCAATGCTAACCACGTATGTCACAGTGGATTTTGTCCACCGAAATCCCCATGCCTCTTGAAGGGCCAAAAATGGACTAAATATTGAATCTTAAATTTTGTGCTAAAGGGGAGGACCATTAAAGTTTTTCATCAAACTCAAACGTGTTCAATTTCTATTTAAAAAGGAAAAACAAAAAACCATTCCTATCTGTCCAAGTCAACGAGCAAGAGAGACATTGTAAACAAGACTGCGAAGTTCAGAAGCCTGTGTATGCATGTACAGTTACACATGCATACCCCCCCCCCCCCACACACACACACGCACATCTGTACATACATATATACATGTATACACACATACAAATAAACATTATATACCCACACACACACACACACTCGCACACACACGTATATTCACACACATACACGTTTTTTTTTGGGGGGGGTTAAAAAAAAAAAAAAAAAAAAAAAAATAATAATAATAAATAAATAAATAAATATAAAAAGGGGGGGGGCGGAGGGTTATGATTACTGGGATCTATGTGACAGCCAAACAAGCTAAGGAAAAAGATATTAAAAAAAAAAAAAAAAATGGGAAGAAAGGGAACAAGCTTCCGTAGCAGCGTACCAATCTATGTCATTTCTCTCCTCAGCACTGTATCGACTTCAGAGTCCACGTCAAGCTTGAGAACTTTTCCATTTTTAAGTTTTGCAATAATCCTGCCGTTTGAAGACCATGCGGCTAATGTGGCCGAATGGTCCATAGCTTTTTTAAGGAGCTGGTAATTTACTACAGTTAAGTCTTCGGAGACAGTTATGCCAGTTCCCTTGAGCTTACGGCGGTCAGCCAAAACCATGCCCCGCTGACATCTGGAAACGAAGCGGAGAATGACCGGCCGAGGTTTTCCACTCTGCCCCCTCCCCCCTGTCCGATGGGCTATGTCGATGTCCGCTCGTGTGGTCTTGACCCCCACCTTGTTGTTGAATATATTGATGCATTCCTTAATACAATCCTCTGTTGTCTCTCCCTGCTTTTCCCCCACCCCAAACACCCGTACATTCCACTGTCTCCCATGTTGTTCGTTATCATTCACAGCTTTCTTGATTTTGTCCGTTTCTTTTTCTTGGTGCTGAAGCTCACAACGTAGGTCCTTATTTTCCTCCCTCAGTTTCTTTACCTCGGCGGTGAGGTGATCATTCCTGGATTGCAACTCGAACATTACACCTTCTATCACTTCCATTCGATTTGAAATGGCTGTCACCATCTTTATCATTTCTTCGTTTAATTTTTTAATGTCTTCTTTAGTGCACATGTTTTTGCGGATGTCTTGTAGTGTGTCCGAAGCATCCATGTCCCCGTCGTCGTTTTGCTCCCAGTCCAGTCTGTGTTTCTTCTTGTCCTGTTTTTCTTTGCCACCAGCAGATCTTGGACTCAACCCTGAGTCACTGGCGGAAGATGTTGACGATTGCTTTCTTTTGGCGCTGTCCTTGGTTCCGCTCTTATTAGGAAAATATTTACTAACAGTGCTGGTCATTTTCACTGACTGAGTCTCTTCACCCGCCACCTGCCGCCCCGACTGTCGCTCCCTCCCCCCACCTCCCCACCTTCACTTGCGTTTCCGATCGTCCTCCCTTACCTGCCGCACATCTTCACACCGCTATTTTCTTTTCTTTTCTTCTTCTTTTCCCCCCTCCTCCTTTTCCTTATTTCAGGAGTATATAAATCACAAATTTCACCCTCCTGGCTTTCCCCTTTTTAAAGATATGCCCCTCATAAACTTATTTGATAGTACGTTGGTCGCCAAGTTCTCCGACCGTAACCCTTTCCTTAGTCTTGAAGACTTGAATTCGCGTACGGCAGATTTTTTTTTTTTTCCTTCCTTCCTTTTTCCCTTCCTTTGTTACTGATTTTGTTGCTATGCAGTATCTTTTTGTTGTTGTTATTGCTGTTGTCTTTTATCCCACACCAAAATACTAAGCAGTTCGGCAACCCCCTTCATGTATGGGCTAATGGCCTTTTTGTGAATAAATCATTTTGAGTTCGAGTTTCTCTCTCTCTCTTTCTCTTTCTTTCTTTCTTCTCTCTCTCTCTCTCTCTCTCTCTCTCTCTCTCTCTCTCCTCCTCTCTCTCTCTCTCTCTCTCTCTCTTCTCTCTCTCTCTCCTCTCTCTCTCTCTCTCTCTCTCTTTTTTTTCTTTCTCCCGCCTCTTTCATGATTAAAAAAAATCAGTCATTCATTCATCTTTTAAAAAATTCCTCCCTCCCCCTTCCGGTATCACTTTATCATATGGAAGGACGTAAAATTGAAACTACAACATTTTTGTATCCGCTGAGAGAGAAATTCCAGTCTTTGGACAGCCGATCTTCCTCTTCTGAACTTTCCATTGATGTCGGTCTTCAATTTTACATCTGTTCTTATAAATGTGATATTAGACTTCTGTTGATGTGTACGCCTGTTAGTGTTATATATATATATAGAACTTTTATGCTGCATGAGGGAATGCTTTGTCTCATTCATAGTCTCATTCGGTTCTTTTTTATTTTTTTATTTTTACAAGTACAAGACATTCAGAGTACTGGACTCAGGCCACGAGATTGGTCAAACGGTCTTAACCACTCGGCTATAGTATAGTATAGTATAGTATAGTATAGTATAGTATAGTATAGTATAGTATAGTATAGTATAGTATAGTATAGTATAGTATAGTATAGTGTCCATCAAACGGGTAATTCGAATGTCAAAGATGTGTCTGTCTTACAGCGCAAGCACTGTCAGAATCATTTTAATTTTTTTTTAAAAGAAGAAGATTATGGCAAACTGCTGTGCCTGAGTTCTTACAAAATGTGCTTGCACGTACACATCGTATGAGTGCAATCCAAGCGCCTTTTTTTGTTTTTTTGTTTTTTTGGCGTGGTATCTCTTTTCCACTTCATTTGAACTGAAACAACAAAAACACTGGTCTGCCACAGAACAAGAACACTGACTGAACTCAGCAGCCAGGCTGGAGTCGGCCTATACTATAGGCTGCCCTGTTTCTTGCATGCATGCTGTGTGTGTGTGTGTGTGTGTGTGTGTGTGTGTGTGTGTGTGTGTGTGTGTGTGTGTGTGTGTGTGTGTGTGTGTGTGTGTGTGTTGTGTTGTATATATATATATATATAGTGTGTGTGTGTGTGTGTGTGTGTGGTGTGTGTGTGTGTGTGTTGTATATCGTGTGTGTGTGTGTGTGCGCGCGCGTGCGTGTGTCACTGTGTGTGTGTGTGTGTGTGTGTGTGTGTGTGTGTGTGTGTGTGTGTGTGTGTGTGTGTGTGTGGTAAGTTACATGTGTATGAGTGTTTGGGGCGTGCGTACAAACAGTCGAGTAGCATCATGAGCTCGTAGTGTGTGTGTGTGTGCGCGTGCGCGTGCACGTTTGCGCCCCGTACGCGCCTACGTGCGTGCGTGCATGTACACCTACCCGTACCTGTATGACAAGACTAGCACTCAGCAATCAAAGCATGTGAAGTTGTCTGGTCTTCGTCTGCTGCATAAAGGCCGTTTGCAGACATAACATTCATGGTGGTTGTGTGTGCCTACGTACGTACGTTTTAGAAGTTTTACACTGTTTTGATATCATGTGGATGTAATGTGCACACGCTTGGGGGTTCACGGCGAGGCCATTCATTCCAAATGTTATATTACAGCAGAGATAGCCCACTTAGGCCTAACTCCAGCTCGGGACACAGATCGTTTGTCGATTCTGGTGATGGAGTAAAGGGGTGGGTGGGTGGGTGGGGGTAGTTGGGAGGGGCTAGGGGGGTTATAGTGAAGGAGAATGGAAGTAAGAGGGGTTAGCTTATCTTCTGCCCATGTACGCCTTTGCATTTTGGGGAGGGATAGATAAGGACAAGCATTTGCGTTTTTTTTCCCCCCTGTAATTTATAATATATATATGTGTCCTTGGAGAGAGAGAGAGAGAGAGAGAGAGAGAGAGAGAGAGAGAGAGAGAGAGAGAGAGAGAGAGAGAGAATATTTAATGAATTTAGGCCTCTACCCATTTTTCATGGGGTACAGAAATACCTAGTAACGCAGTGTCATTCATAAACAAATCAAGGAAAAATTGTAGCGAAAACAGAAGTTTAAACTGAGTGAACCCAATGAAGGAAACAATCTATGTACACAGGAGACAGTGTCTTTTAGTTTGAAAGCGTTGTGCAAAATCCATGTCTTGATTATTTCAACACAAGCTATGTGGCCATAACAAAGACTGACATATTTCGCTAAATGGAAATGAGAGAGTCTCTGTCAGGCTATTTGGTCTCAAAGCAGCATACATACATATCACACTCGTGACACTGAAAACACACAGGTATGTAGTTCATTGTCTTCTGATACTGGACAAAGCGGACAGTCATTTGGGTTTCAAAGCAGCATACATATCGCACTGAAAACACACATACATGTATGTAGTTCATTTTCTTCTGATCCTGGACAACATGGACCTGAGTCATTGTTCGTAACATCTGCACACAAGTAACGATTTTTGTGAATTCTAATGCCACTGATTCCAAAACGTGCTCGATTTAAGATGTCTCTGAAACACTTTTGTTGCACACCGTCTAAATAAATTTCTAGATAAAGGAAGACTTGAAACATGCGTAAAAGTTCCACTTGTTACTATTAGTAATACGTGTCAACCATTCTTCCTAACGACGCCTAGTAGTTGCACACCGTCTAAATAAATTTCTAGGATAAAGGAAGACTTGTAACATGCGTAAAAAGTTCCACTTGTTACTATTAGTAATACGTGTCAACCATTCTTCCCTAACGACGGCCTAATACTAAATAGTCTCCGTTTGAATGATAACAATTAAATACCTTTCATTTTCGTTCATAGGTTCTGCGCGCGCGCGCGCGCACACACACACACACACACGCCACGCACGCACGCACGCACGCACGCACGCACGCACGCACGCAAGCGCACAGACACACACACTCTTTCTCTCTCTCACATATACGCAGGCACGC
>CM060331.1:29837860-29843919 GCA_030674155.1 Stramonita haemastoma | reverse complement strand
AAAAACAAACACCAGCAAACAGGAAAACATAACAGAAGAAAATACCACAACACAGTATCCGTACATGAACACGGGCACTGGATATTTAAAAAAAACCAACAACCAAAAAACCCAACCTGCCTGAGTGCCTGTTCCATTATTTATCCTGGAAATAAACGAATGAAATAAATTATGAATAAATAAAACTGCGGTGATGTTAACGGAAACAGTGAAGGCCTACTGACCCAGTTTGAAATGACGTAGGGACTGACAACGCAGGCTGCCACGATTAGATCGACTCGCTTAAATTGCTCACCTGGTAGAATGGTGTTGTTGTTGTTGTTGTTGTTGTCGTTGTTGCACGTTCCTCAGCTTAACACCCTTGACTCAGGGTTGCTCACCTACCTGCTAGAATGTTGTTTTTGTATTGTGGTGTTATTTTTGCCTGGGGATCACCCATAATGAGTATGCTATCTGACTCATGATTTCATCCCGTCTAAGAATCATTGTGGGATGGAAAGTACACACAGGACGAAAAGTTTGTGTGACGTTTTTTGCCCCCCTGGTACCTCGCCACACTGGCAGCCATGCTCCGACTTCAGAGATTTTTTCACTTTTGAAGTAGAGTGCATGTTATTATTTTTTTTGTACTTTTAAAATAGAGTTCAGGCTATTATGCGCAAGAGCTTGTTGTGGCTAAAGACTGACAATCTCAAGCATAGTTTGAAGGATGGCAGCTTTTTAATGTAGACCTTGGCACTTAGCTTGTGAACATCAGTAACCGAGATAGTGTTTGGTCTGGGTCATCACCTGCGAGTGTGTGTTGTGTGTGGTGTGTGTGTGTGTGTGTGTGTGTGTGTGTGTGTGTGTGTGTGTGTGTGTGTGTGTGTGTGTGTGTGTGTGAATTTGAATTCAAAAACTATTTGTGATGGGTGGCATGTGCAAAAACAGGCTAAATGCAAGTTGTTTGATTTGTTTGCTTTACAAAATTACATTGATTTGTTTGCTTTACAAAATTACAAGTTATTGGGCTTTATAAATTCTACATATCAATATTATCATTAGTATCATTAGGGAGATGGGATAGCCTGGTGGTCAGAGTGATGCTCTCGAGATCTGCTGACCTGGGATCGAATCTCGTTCAAGAAGTTTTTCCTCTGCAGTTCACATCAGTGCCGACTCCACCCCCTCCCCAATCCTTGGATGAGACTATAAACCGAGGGAGGTTCCATGCTAACCCACGCAGAACATGCACACGTTAAACCCCGTTCTGCTTTTCGGAAGAGTAGGCCATTGGGTTGGGGAGGGAACGGATGACAAAATTGATAAAATTGCATTCACACGGGGGGGCTGGGATGTAAAAAAAAAAAAAAGCAAAAAAAAAAGCGATGAGTGCTTATTTCATTATGATCGAAATGAAAGAATGAAATGAATGCATGAATGAATGAATGAATAAATAAATAAATAAAGAATGCTGTAAGGGTTATGGACACAGGATGTCAGGGGTGCTGCTGTTAGGAAGAAGATTTCTGCATGCTGCCCAACTCTGTAGGTTATTTTTTTTTCTCTCCTTTCCAACTTGCAAAGGTTTCAGATTATGTCACTCTCCGTCTATAGGACTGTCTTTGATATCATCATGTGTAAGAATTGTGCTGCTCGTTTGGATACATGTGTGCTATGCTGGAAGAAGCATGTGTGGCGTGAGCGTATGTTGTGTGCGTGTGTGTTGTGTGCGCGCGCGCGCGTGCGTGTGTGTATGTGTGTGTGTGCATTCGCGTGTGTATGTGTTTATGTGTGTGCGTGCGTGTGTGTTTATGTGTGTGTGGCGTGAGCATATGTTGTGTGCGTGTGTGTGTGCGCGCGCGCGCGTGCGTGTGTGTATGTGTGTGTGTGTGCATTCGCGTGTGTATGTGTTTATGTGTGTGCGTGCGTGTGTGTTTATGTGTGTGCGTGCGTGCGTGCGTGTGTGTGTTTGTGTGTGTGTGTGTGTGTGTGCGTGCGCGCCTGTGTGCGTGCGTGTGTGTGTATGTATGTGTATGTCATGTGTGTGTGCGCGTGCACACGCTCGCGCACGCTGTCGTTTAATGTGCGAAAACACGCATAGAAAGAAGTGTGCAGCCAATGAGAATTAGGTACGGCTGGCTGAAAGCGTTTCAGCGACTTCAAAAACGAACATTGCTAAGAAGGGGAAAAAAAAAGTTGAACGTAAAAAAAAATCCAGTCAGAGGTTTTGTGACCGCAATATTTTGTTTCAGCCCCCCCTCCTCCCTCCTCCTCACCACACCACCACCACCACATTCTCTCTCTCTCTCTCTCTCTCTCTCTCTCTCTCTCTCTCTCTCTCTCTCTCTCTCTCTCCTCTCTCACTCCCCGCGGCCTCCTCTCTAGTTCTCTCATTTTTCCATCCTTTGAGATAAAACGGTTGGAACGTGCATAGGCCCACGTTTTCTTCGCACATTTGGGGGCCCAGTAGGAAGGAAAACATAGACTCTGTGCTTCCCCTCCCCATAGCACTTTCTTCTGTTCGTCTTGACTGGCTACACTGAGCGTATATAAATGTATGTATGTATAGTATGTGTGTATAGTAGTGGAATTACATCTGGCGTGCATGCACGATGTGTGTAGTGGTGGTGGTGGATTAGTGGGGCTACATCTTGTGCAGTCGTAACAGATTTTTAAAAATTGTGTTTTTTGTTTGTTTGCTTTGCTCCACCAACTTTCCATTCCATCTCTGTCTTTCTTGTCTGTTTGTCTCTGTCTGTCTTGTCTGTCTGTCTCTGTCATGTCTGTCTGTCTGTCTCTGTCTTGTCTGTCTGTCTGTCTCTGTCTTTCTGTGTGTCGTTGACTCTATTTCAACCCCCCTAGATGTGTGTGATGTATCGGGAAGGTCTTTTTTGCTAAACCAAATGCTAGACATTCTCCTGGTCTCTGCCTGTCTGTTGTCTGTCTGTCTGTCTGTCTGTCTGTCTGTCTGTCTCTCTCTCTCTCTCTCTCCTCTCCTCTTCTCTCTCCTCCTCTCTGCTCTCTCTCTCTCTCTCTCGTCTTCTTCTGTGTCTCGTCTGCTCTTCTTCCCTCAACCCCCCCCCTCTTCTTATCTCTTTCTCTTCTCATCTGCTCTTCTCCTGTCTCTTGCTGTCTGTCTCTGTCGTCTTTTCTGTCTTGTCCTCTTTTTTTCCTCTCTTGGTATTCTTTGCTCTACCCCCCCCCCCCACCCCCCCCCCACCACCAACTGAATTCTCGCTGACTGCTTTGTATCGACATTCATTTATTTTTCATTGTTTCATTCACCCACACACACCCCATACACCACGCACCAATCCAGAACTAGAGCTCACCAGCTTCCACACACAATAAGTCGCGCCGCCCACGCGCGCCGCAACAACACACACATCACACACACACACGCGCACACACACACACACACACACCACGCACGCACGCCGCGCGCGCGCGCGCGCACGCACGCACGCACGCACACTTACACTTTTTCCGGTATGGTCTATATCACGAAGCCAATACACTGAATATTAATAAAAGTATTACCCATACTGGCCATAGTGTGCACATCGGTCAACTAAGGCCTTGTCAGTTATGTCACCGTGGCCTCCATGGAGTTTTATCCCTTGGTTATCCCCCCCCTCCCCTCTCCTCCCCACAGCAAAGAATATCAGAACTACTGCTACAATAACTGGTAACAAAACCAGTGAATCGGTATTGAACACAGCAAAACTGAAAATAGTGGTGGCAATATTTCGTGTATTGTATACATGTAGTTTGTTACGTTTTTGCCATCTTTTAGCAAGAAGTTATCGTGAGAGCTGAGCCGCAGTTGTTGTTGTTGTTTGTTGTTGTGATTGAATTTACGTCCCAGCAGAGGTTTCCCTGAGCCATAGGAACCCCTACACCTGGCTGTTGTAGGGAGGAAGAGGTGAGGTGGTTTGGTGGTGACGTTATGTACAGCTCTTTAACTGAGGACACAGCACACAAATCCAACATCACTCAGTCAGAAGTACTACACTTAGGGCGCCCACCTAGTCCAAGTGTGGTCATTTTCTGCTATACTGGCCCCAACTGGGCTGGGATGGGATGGATTAATGAGCAGCTGAGAGGAGCTGAAAGAGGGGGAAACTGCTGTGGAGACCGTCCTGCAGGGGACACCTGAAGGAGGAAGATACAGGGGGTGGGGGTGGGGGGGGGTGGGGGGCTGCAGAGGGGAGGAAGATTCAGAGACAGAAGGGGAGTTGAACAAAGAACATCAAAGAAAAGATAGAAGAAGAGTCAGAGAACACCAAAGAATATGCAATCAGAGATGGAGAAGCGTGATAGACAGAACGTAATACTGTTTATTTTAGTCTTCTGGAGTTATCAGTATGATACGAAGGCAGGATTTAAAACGATGATTGAACCTTTCAGTACACTTGAACAGCATTGATTTGACATGATTTTTGTCATTTTAAAGAACAATCTATAGTATGCTGCTTATGCAACCGGCTTTAGAGTTTCGGGCATGGCAAGTGTTTCATTTAGGGACGTATTAACGAGGGTGGTTCACTTATCAAAAGCTTTTGCAAAATCCACGATAAGGGGTATCTGTTGATTGCTCTTTGTCTGCGCTGCGGCTGTGTTATTTGAAAGATTGTCTAGGGATTTTAATTAGCTTGGTTCAGTAAGATTTTGTTGTTGTTGTTGTCTGCATCCTTATGTGTTGTAGACTGTGGCATTTCCTTGTCCATAAGTTATGAAGATACTGCTGTTGATGTGTTCCGTGATGTTGCAACAGGTGGGAGTGAGGGAGATGGGTAGATAAACCACGCAATGTGCAATAGTCCTCCCTTAATACCCAGGATGCAAGAGCAGGTGAAACCCCTCTGTTTTATGGACTTTACAAAGATAAGTTGGAATAAGGGAATGTCTGACCAAAGAGATGTAGGCTAATGATGGCTTAGATTAATAATTTAAAAAAAACAAGTTTGCTGGCTGTGTGGAGGTCTGGCATGAAAAAAAAATTAACTAGAGAGACAATACTTTCATGATACGTTATGGGGCTAGAAACTCCTTCTCCCCCTCCGAGAGTGAACTATTGAACTGTATCCTTAAATGAATGAATCTTTTTTAAACTATTTTTTCACAAAGATGATATCAGACAAGAAAAAAATGATAGAGATGAAAACAACCATAACTGACAACTTTAACATCAAACTACAAAAGTCTTATCAACTGGAGATGCTATAATCGTTTTCATGATATCAGCAAGATAAGCCATCTTCCTATTCGAAATGCCCGCAGCATCACTTAAAATTATGATAAAATCAATCCCATTTTGTTGGCTTCATCACTGGAATCTGTGCATGATTTTATTTCCTGGTTTAGAAACGTTTTACTGATGTCTTCTGCCTTTATGCATTTCACAAAACACTAAAAGCCCAGTTATCTCCATCTTCTAGTTTATGAAGATAAACAACGTCTCAAGCTCTTCCAGGAACTCTATATTTGTTTACGAAGTTTAACACTTAACTCTATCTATGCCTTGGCTAACATTTGTAGAATAAAGCCAACCAACCAACCAACCAGCTAAACAACCAAACCAGCTGAATTTTAAAAAGCCAGAAAACAAAACGGCCTTATTGTATCAGAAAAAAAAGAGCCATTACAGTGCTGACGTGCAGCAAGCGAGGCGCGGCCTCCCGCGCGTAAATCATCGTTATCTGTCTCCACCAATCAGCGGACGTCTTTATCTCCCTCCTCCAATCAGCAGCCGGCAGATTGCGGCCAGGAAGAGATGGCAATAACTGTAATGAAAATGTCGGCTGCAAGCACATAGACGCTTCAGCTGCTGTTAAACTGCGCCGCTTTGAAGTTTTGGGGGTTTTTGTTTGTTTTTTTTCGGAGAGGGGGGGGGGGGGGGGGGTTGAACGGGGAGAAACAGTGCAGAGGATGTTTTCTGTCTGTCTGTCTGAGTTCGTTACCACTGATTGTGACATTTTGCTACCAAGCTGGGATATTTTAGGAATGCTATAGAAGTGGGCATCTGGGTTTTTTTGTGGTTAGTTGTTGTTTTAGGGTTGTTTTTTTTAACGAAA
>CM060331.1:29805360-29832860 GCA_030674155.1 Stramonita haemastoma | reverse complement strand
TTACCCCTTTACGACACATTAGAGACGACAGACAGACAGACAGACAGAGAGACGGAGAGAGAGAGAGAGAGAGAGAGAGAGAGAGAGAGAGAGAGAGAGATTAAACTCGAATATTTCATTGAATATTTTGATTGGATAAGCCAGAGACTTCTTTACACCAGGCCGTCGTGTGTGTGTGTGTGTGGTTGTGTGTGTGTGTGTGTGTGTGTGTGTGTGTGTGTGTGTGTGTGTGTGTGTGAGAGAGAGAGAGAGAGAGAGAGAGAGAGAGAGAGAGAGAGAGAGAGAGAGAGAAGAGAGAGGTGTCGGGGTAGTGGAGCCAGTTAAGGAACTGCCGCCTTTCAGGGAAACGGGAGTTCTGTAAGTGGAACATGAAAAATGGCTCTGTTTTCCTTTCTGTTTTGTAAGAAAGACATTTCTTCCGGTGCGAAAAAGTTGGAAGGGGGTCAGGACAGGAAATGGAAGGAATGATTGATTGTTCCCCCTCCCCCCTCTCTCCTTCTTTCCCTAATCTATCATATACAAGTGTCATATTAGCCTTTTCATTTTTTAATAATTACGTCAGAACTCTCTCTCTCCTCTCTCTCTCTCTCTCTCTCTCTCTCTCTCTCTCTCTCTCTCTCCTCTCTCTCTCTCTCTCCTCTTCTCCTCCTCCTCTCTCCTCTCCTCTCCCCCTCCTCTCTCTCTTCACTTCGTGGTGATTTCTATGTTTGTTTGTGATAACATTGTTTTTTTGGTTTTATTCATTTGTTTTGAACATGATGGTTTCAAATCAAGTATAGGTGACGCGGATGTTGAATGGTGGTTAACTTTTACAACAATAGACCCCCCCCCCCCCTCCCTCTCTCTTTCGTTGTTATCTGTCTCTCTTGCCCCCCCCCCCCCCCCCCCCCCCCCCCCCCCCCCACGTTCTCTCTTCCCTCTTTCTGGGCTCTCTTGTATGACTGATGACATGTAATGCATGTTGCATTTTCCTCATCCCCCCCCCCCCCCTTTCCTTATTTGCAGAGTTAATGCTGTTTACTTTGATGTTATTTATTGATGCTTTTTTTTTTTTTTTTTTTTTTTGGGGGGGGGGGGGGGCTGAACTGCGATAAAACATGTTACCATACAATATACATCATTACATGTTAACTCCTCTCAATTAAAAAAAAAAAAAGAGGCTTTGTCTGTAGTGTCTGTCTCACGAGTGTGTGTGTGTGTGTGTGTTTTGTGTGCACGCGCGCGCGTGTGTTTGTGTATGTGCGTGCGTGCGTGTGTGTGTATGCGTGTGCGCGCACTCTTGAGTGTGTGTATGTTTATGTGTGTGTGTGCTTGCCCGCGCGCGTGTATGCGTGCACACGCACTCATCTGCACCTTGGTTTGGACATGTATACATACACTTGGAAAACCGTCGTGTGAAGTTGTGTTGTGACAAGAGAGTCACAGAAGAGAGGTTTAGGAGGTTGGGCGGGGCTGGGGGGGGGGGATGGGGGCAGAGGGGGGGGGGTAGTATGGGGGGGGGGGGGGGCAGAATGGGTGGTGTTTGTTGACTAGGGCAAGACCCTGGAATTGAAATTCGCTGCCAAGGTGTTACGTTACTGTCTCCTGCGCAAGGAAGCTGGTTCCACAGCCCAACACAGCTGTGCGTGGGAAGAATGCAGGAGTAGGGCTGCCTTCTTACTCGTCTGTTTGGAGAAGTAGGATGACTCTGGATTTTTTGCTTTGGGGTTGTTGGTTTGTTGGGTTTTTTTTTTTTTTTTTTTTTTTTGGGGGGGGGATGTCTTTTCTTTTCCCCCGGTATCTTGACTTGTATTGCTGCTAGGCTTACAGTGCAGTGAGAGAAAGACAAAGATGATTTTCACTTGATATCGTCTCTTGAAGCTGTGTAAGCTCTGGCAAACTCACGCCAGACTGGTGGGGTTTGTTTCGGGTTATTTGTTGTTTTGTTTGGGTTTATGTTTGAGCGCTCATGTCTTTGTGCCAAGTTTCGTTTTCTATCTCCCCCCCTCCCCCCCTTCTTCGACACACATCTCTGTGTGTGTGTGTGTGTGTGTGTGTGTGTGTGTGTGTGTGTGTGTGTGTGTGTGTGTTTTAAATGAGTACGATTTGAGTACAATTTGTTAATGGAGTGTTTGAAGAGTTTAATGTAGTCTTTGGTTCAACAGTGTGGTGATGTATTGTTTATAGAGAAGTTGGTCTGATCTCCAGATGTTGTAGATCGATACAGTGGTATATTAGTTTAGTAGCTACATGAAGTCAAATCTACTTTACATTGTAGACATGGCTGTGTTCCCCCAGCTGTAAGAATAATTAGACGTCAATCTACTTCACAGTATAGGTATAGGGTGGGGGTGTTATTCAAGGTATGAAAAGTCAGCCCGTGGTGTAGACTGGGTGGATAAATCAATCCATTTTACAATGTGATATGGTGGTGTGTTTCTCCAGCCATTAAGTAAGTCAGTCCACTTTACATTGTAGATGTAGCGGTATGTTACTGCAGCCATTAAAGAAGTCTGTCTGCTTTACAATGTAGACATGTGGTATGTCACTGCAGCCTTAAATTAAAAAGTCAGTCCACTTTACAGACGAAGTATGTGTACATACTACATGTATGTGGTGTGTCATTTCCAGATGATGTAAGTGTACATGTATGTGGTGTGTTATTTACAGACGATGTAAGTGTACATGTATGTGGTGTGTTATTTACAGACGATGTAAGTGTACATGTATGGTGGTGTTTTAAAATTTTTTTTTTTTACAGACGATGTAAGTGTACATGTATGTGGTGCGTTCTTTACAAACGATGTAAGTGTTCATGTATGTGGTGTGTTATTTGCAGACGATGTAAGTGTCATGTAGATATCTATGTGGTGTGTTATTTACAGACGATGCAAGTGTAGATGTATGTATGTGGTGTGTTACAGACAATGTAAGTGTACATGTATGTATGTGGTGTGTTATTTACAGACGATGTAAGTGTAGTATGTATGTGGTGTGTTATTTACAGACGATGTAAGTGTAGTATGTATGTGGTGTGTTATTTACAGATGATGGAAGTGTACATGTATGTGGCGTGTTTTTCACAGACGATGTAAGTGTACATGTACGTGGTGTATTACTCCAGAGCTCTAGAAGACGGGAATCTCCTTTCCTGACAGGGGCCAGGGTAATGAGCAGGGACACTCAAAAATCACGCATGGGAAAAAGTGATATCGATCAGAGGAAGTAAGAGGCTTTTCCTGTCATGTATTTTCGGGCCAGGAAGCTAAGCGAAGCAGGCTCTTGGGGGAATACTTGTAGCTGGTAGTGACTTTCACACGGAAATGTTCTGATGACCCGTTTTCCCTTTACTACAGCGTTTGTAGCTGATACACTTCAGTGTAGATAAGTTGTGTGATGTTCTTCAGCTTGCTTGTTGGTTTTGTGATGTGTGTGCTTTTTCTTGATATTGTTTGTAGGACGGTATAAAGAACATCTAGGAGAAATAAAAAGTTTGTGATCTCTCCCTTTACCAATCAGTGTCATTCTGATGATTGCTTGTTGGAGTAGACATTGATTGTACCTAGGTCTTGTTTTTCACTGATGTAGGGAAACGGAAATTTAACAACGGAAAGTCTCATCCAGTTGATCACACGGTTCATTCGTCTTTTCCCAACTGTTTTGTATGCAGGATTTGAGCCGGTTTAAGGTATTAGAATTTTGAGAGTACATAGGTCGAGTGTTCGGATCTAGGCAGCCCCTGCAGGTAGGTGAAGAAAATAGATAACATCTGCCTTCAGTAATTGTGCAAACCCATATAAGGCATCGGCTTCAGAACGCCTAACACAGGCATGCGTGTGCCTTGCTGTTCAAACTGACTAATTGTTAACACACACACACACACACGCACGCACGCACGCACAGAGAAAAACAAACACATTGGCGATATTAAAATGGGCTTTAGGGGGGAAAAAGTGAAGATTAAGCTGTGTGTCTTTTAGTTTCCCCTTTATCATTAAAAAAAAAAAAGGCATCGTTTTTCTGTCATTACGAACCTAGTGTTAGGAGCAGAATTTTTGTTCGAGTCGTGTAACACACGCCTATTTCAGTATTTGTATTACATCGACTAAAGTATCTTTGTAATTAGTTATACGAGAAACCAGACAGCAGGCTGAAACATTCCCTTTGAAGCTACTTTAGCTTTTCGTTGGATATTTCGGGGGTGGGGGGGTTGTAACAATAAACAAATCAAGTTTAGTGCTCACAAGTTCTGTTAAAAGTAAATATGTAGACTGCCTTTTTTTTGTTGTTGAAAGAGTTTTTTCAGGGAAGAGCGTCTGTTGTTGATTAGGACATGCTTTCTGAGTAACTAACTAGTTAAGGCTTTACTGCTGGGCTGTTGACACAAGGCGAAACACACACTTTGACTTTTACTTTTCCTCTTTTAAGAGTTAAAGTTTACTGTACAAAAACTGTGTGTGCGTGCGTGTGTTTCATTCTTTTACCCTTCGTTTTTGTCACTTGATTTCGGGTGGGCTTTTTTCTTCTTTTTTTCTTAGCTGCCCTTCTTGTGTTTTGACAGCTCTTTCCGTTCTGTCAGGCCCCCCCCCCCCCCCCCCCTTTTTTTTTCTCTCCTCATCTGCCTACTTTGTGTGTGTGTGTGTGTGTGTGTGTGTGTGTGTGTGTGTGTGTGTGTGTGTGTGTGTGTGTAGGATGGCAGGGAGTTTAGCGAAATTAGTCAGGTCTACTACAGTAGGCTAATAGTCGGGCTTAGGATTTAAGAAGTTAAGATTGTCACGGATACTGTGTATTTTACCTTTTGGTGACTAGCATGTGCCAAACGCATAATTACCAGGCTGTATATATCTGTCAGTGTTCTGCTTAGGTAATCAACACAATAGCCATTAGAGCATCGGCTGAAATGCATTGAGGCAAAGAGGATTTTGTGTATGTGTGTTGATTTAAAGGTATTGTTATGTGCTCTGTTTCAAGTGGACAAAAGACTAGGCTGAACATAGGAGAATAGCGAAGAACAGCCATTGTTGTCTAAAACGAGATTGAAGAAAGGATGCACAGTTTTTGAAAACAGATTTTTTCCGCATGTGTTCAGGCTTTTGTGAAGAATCTGTGCCACAGTGACCCCCTGACCTGAAGATACATTGTTGTGAGAAAAGGTCTTTATTCGAGAAATTCGCATGAAATATGCCGTACTTCCTTGTTAGGCCACAAAGCATTGTCAGAGTACATGAAATATTCATAATTTTTGATAGAAATGTTTTATTTCGCTTGCTCAGGTGGTTTTTGTTGCCGTTTATTTTCCCCGAAGAGTACGTGTTGCGTGCATTAAAGTTTTTTTTTTTTTAAGGTTTGTGCTCAGCACATCCCCCTCCACACACACACACACACACACCACACACACCCCGCCAAAAAAAAAATCCAAAAGTTTTTTTCCCCGCTTGTGGAGACAGGAAAACCTGAAATAATCTGCGTTGTCTTGGGGAAAAATACCTGCAGAAATCCTCTCTAGATTGTCTCTCCATCAGATCAAGGTTTGGTAGGCCTACATGTAATAACACGTAGCGTCTGTCTTCTCTTTTCGTAGAGTTCAGGAGTTGTGTGATTTCAGTTGAGGCAGCTTGACTTCTCTCATAGGTCTAACTCTTCGTTGAGTTGTTGGGACAGTACACTGAGCTTTTTCAGACAGTGGGCAGCTTGAACCTGGCGGAACCAATCCCCTCCAGGTAGCAGGTTGCATGCTGGGTATGTTTGTGTTATAAATCTATACCACCTCTGGCCATAGCTGAGCCACTCATTTACCAAACTAGTACATGGGCTTTTTTAATAAGTAGGCAAGAGGCTCTGTGTGCGTCCACACGTGGGGTCATGGTTCACTGTCTCATCCAGGGTACTTTTAGGCAAATTAACCTTGTTCCATTGTGAATTCCTGGAAACAAAGAAACTAGAACTACTACTACTCCTCCTTCAAAAGTGGAGGCTGGAACAGAAGCTCACAGCTATCGACGAGTTTTACGCTCCAACCCATCCTATCCCGCCTATTTGAGAGTCTCTTGTCATTTTGACATTGATTGTGGAAAAATATCACAAGATTAAGAGTATGAAAAAACGATACGCTTTCACTTGCAGATGCAACCCCATTTATTAATAGGCCCTAGTGGACAGTTGGCTAATTATCTTTTCCCCCTATTAAAGGCCATGCACTTATGGTTAAGACCAAAATCATGTGGAGGAATGTCTTGGTTGAAATGTTTTTCCTATCTCTTGCTCCTTTCTTTCTAAAATTGTGTTCTTGTATGAACAGGCATTTGATAAACCAGTCAACTCATCGACATCATTTATAAGACTTAACTAGCCTAGCCTACGTACTGTCGAGTTTGGTGGTATTGAACTCGGCTAGCTAGGTGGCATTCAACGCGCCCAGTAGATCTACGGAAACATCACTTAGATCCAGATGGAACTAATTAAGACTAAGTTTCGTGATAAGAGAAAAAGTAAACCAAAGAAAAATACCAGTTTTACGATTCTAGATGACAAACTAACTGAAGAATGGCCGAATTCAACACAGACTGATGATCATCTCGAGTTGTCTTATGGTGCATCGGAAAGTCTTTCCTCTCACGTGACCAGCCAGGATTGTAACGTGCTGTGTGATTGGCTGGATGATGGAGCCTTGAGATGTGAGCATAAAGCAGACGACAGTTTTGTCAAGGATAGTTTTGCGACGTCCGCGACATTTTCTCCCCCTTTTGAAATGAAGCAGCATGATGACGGTACTGTACAGCTTGGAGATTTGCTTCTTCACAGGTACTGATATACATAATCAAGATTTAATGTTTTTGTCTCACAAGGTTCAACTACTCAACACTGAAAACATAAATATTCTTGAGAAAGTTGTGTCAAACACTAGATTAGCATTAGCTTTGCTTCTCTCTCTCTCTCTCTCTCTCTCTCTCTCTCTCTCTCTCTCTCTCTCTCTCTCTCTCTCTCTCTCTCTCTCTCTCCAGCTCCTATTGCCAGGTTTCCAGGTTCCACTGTTGATTATCATAATCAGATAATGACACAATCAAGAAACTTATATTACTATCATAAAAGCTATAAAGGGAGGTAAATATTTAGATCTAGGTCAAACAAAAGATAAACGTAAACCTTTTTTGCAGCCTTGACATTGATTTTAGCATGAGCCATAATGGCATAAGTGTTTGAGTAGGGGGGCAGGGAAACACCACATTACCAGTTTTCAAATACTAGATCTAAGCATCAACAGACTATAATTTTTGCAAAACAGAAATAGTATGCAATGGTCTGACTGTATTGATGTGCTCATTCTTTTAATGTATTTTTCGTCTTTGTATTTTTTAGTCTTATAATTCTGGCCTTTTTTCTGCATGCATCTTTGCATGATGTTTTGAGTCTTCATGTTTTAAATTAATTGCTTTCAGACTGTCTGGTCCATGAAATAATCAGATCATGAACAGAGACAGGATTGTATGCTCTGACATAGTGCCTTCACTTCCGTGCACCCACTTCCCAACAAAAATAAAACAAAAACAAAAAAACTTCCGGAAATTAAGTGCACTTGAAAGCAGACAGCTACTCTTGCTGAATAAATGGTGCTTTGATCGCAAGAACAGGCACTTGTTTACTTGAAATGCAAGGAGAAGAAAAAAAAAAGAAGAGAAAAAGCAGGTGCAACAAAATCATGCTGAGGGAGCTAGCAAAGCTGCCTTTTAGATTTTGTTTTCTTTTTTGTGTGCAAGTGTTTATTTATTTTGTTTATCTGTCTTTGACTCTGTGTTCCTATCCTACCTTACCCCATGCTTCCTTTTGGAATACATCCAGCCAGCAGCTGATTGACTTTTTGGCAGTCATATTCTGTCTCTCCCTTTTGCTCCACTTCCAATGTTTTTTTTAAAAAACTATTTTTTAAATATATTTTACGGGAATTACCCTCTCTCTACCCACTTTCTGTTATACAATGTGATGTGTGTTTGTGTGTGTGTGTGTGTGTGTGTGTGTGTGTGTGTGTGTGTGTGTGTGTGTTGTGTGTGTGTGGTTGTTTGTGTGTGTTTGTTTGTGTGTGTTGTTTGTGTGTGTGTGTGTGTGTGTGTGTTGTTTGTGTGTGTGTGTGTTGTGTGTGTGTGTGTGTTGTGTGTGTATGTGTTGTGTGTGTGTGTGTGTGTGTGTGTGTGTGTGAAGAGAGAGACAGACAGAAGCAGACAGACAGACACTCAGACAGACACTCAGACAGACAGACTATGGGTGTGTCTATATCAACAAGTAGTGAAGGGACATAACAGAGCAAAATGAAAAAAAACAAACAACAATCAAAAACAACACACACACACACACACACACACACACACACACACACACACACACACACACACACACACACTCACTCACTCACCACTCACACACTCACTCACTCACTCACTCACTCACTCACTCACTCACTCACTCACATATGTACATGTAGAGTAGACACACACTATTTTGTTTAAGTATTTAAGCACTTCAGAAAGTGAAGTGACAGTAGGTAGTGTGTTGGGGACAGAGGTTTTGTGTCTCCCTAATACACTCTGGTGATGTAGGAACAATGGAGGAGAAATGGGACAGTTTTTGTTGTTCAAAGTGTTCAGTATTGTCCCTGTGGTCTGGTCGAGGTCCGGTTGTACAAGTCTTCCCATTGTTGTGTGTGTGTGTGTGTGTGTGTGTGTGTGTGTGTGTGTGTGTGTGTGTGTGTGTGTTGTGTTGTGTGTGTGTGTGTGTGTGGTGAAATTACATTAAATTTTGTCTTGATCAGTATCATCACCCACACTTTTTTTTTTTAACACAGCAATGTAACATTGGAATTTGAAAGTTGTTGAATTCATCAGATGGGGTTTTGAGCGACTGAGTTTTCTTTGACACAACAGAATGTAGTGATTTGATTGGAAATGATGGCCTGTTTGTGGATAATGGGTCTTTGCTTCATTGGTCTCACAGACCCAGCTGTTCAAATTTTGTACAGAAGAAAAGATAAGATTGATTTCCCTCAACACACAAGTAGATGGACTCAGTTTGGATTTAAACAAGTTACATTAGCTGTATTGTTACTGGTAGAAATATAATACCACTGTCATCTATTTTTTTGTTTTTAACAAGTGATCACCAGACCCATGATGATGATAATGTATTCGAGAACAAATAACAAAGTACGGTGAAGGTGAAAGGTGCTAAGCGGGATCAGGATTGTAAAGTGTGAATTACCTGTGGACCAGCACCCATTTGATGTAATGACTTGTTTGAAAGATTAGAACTCTGTGTAGGTGAGCAGATGAGAGGCTTGTTCCATGACATTTCCCTTAACTCCTTGTGGAGTTGTTTTGGCTTTGCACTGTATTTTCCAGGTAGCTTGTCCAGAGTTAGTAAAGAATTGAACCAGGTGTGCATGCTGGGTGTGTTTTTAAAGTCAACCATACCACTGGCATTTTATTTTTCTGAAGGAAAGGGGATGGCTCACTATTCTGGATTTTTTAGGCAGTGTTTCATGTGCAAGTTGAACTTGGCAGCGCCCAAGGTTAATGCATGCTGGGTATATTTGTGTCATCCATACCACTTGCCTTAGCTGGTATAATCTTCTGTGGCCTTGATTCTTCAGTCAAAATATAGCTTGAATAAAGATAAACAGCAAGCAAAACTTTTTTTAAGAGAGAGAAAGATATTGTAATTAGTAATACATGTATACGCTTTTAAATAAATGTGCGCACTCTCCAGTGTATACATGTGTGCGTGTCCATGGCATGTGTCTGAATTATTTTTATCTTTGTAATCATGGTTTTCTTTTACTTTTGTGTAAGATTACAGGAATGGTGTTGAACTCTGGCCTCTCAAGAGATGTAATAGCTGATGTGGTGCATGGCTGTGTCAGTCTTGGTTGATGAGTTGCCTGAAGATAGACATCGCTGCATGGCACTTATGTGCACATATGTGCATTAAAAGGGCTTTTCTGCTTGCTGCTGGCTTACTTACGGCATGATAATGTGATCTCTGTAAACATTAAGGAGGCAGAGTGGCACTTTTAGGGCTCTTGCTCATGTTTGGCTCACAGCCCCATTCAGCCTCCCGCTCCTTTCTTTTTTTTCTTCTGTTGGCTCAGTCTTACTCTTTGTCCGTCTTTCTGTATCTTGCAGCTTCCTTGTCCATCAGTCTGTTTCCCCATTCCTCTATCTGTCTCCTTATTCTGTGTGTGTGTGTGTGTGTGTGTGTGTGTGTGTGTGTGTGTGTGTGTGTGTGTGCATGTGTGTGTGTGTGTGTGTGTTTCTGAGAGAGAGAGAGAGAGAAGAGAGAGAGAGAGAGAGAGAGAGAGAGAGAGAGAGAGAGAGAGAGAGGAGTTTCTGTTTTTGAAAGAGATGTTATGGGGAGCAGAACTTTCCTTACAATTGCATGCTTCATCACTGGCAGAGCTTATGGATGTGCAGACACCCCCCCCCCCCCCCCCCCACCCCCCCTGTCCTCCAGCAGCAATATGTTACTCCAATTAATGGGAAAAAGAAGATTCGAGAGCATTAGAGCCGAAACATTTTCTGAACTTGAGTCTTCAGAAAAAGTGAAGTTTTCAGACTCAAGCACCAGAAGAAAAAAGATCGCACATTACCATGGCCATTTCTGCTGGTTGTGAACCTCATCACAGAGATGTTTCAGCCTGCTTGATCCATGGAGTGAATAAAAAAAAAGTGACTGGTGGTGGTTTCGTCCTCCACTCCTTGAGGGTTCGTTTGGGCAATGCACTGAATTTTTCATGTGTGTTATGGGAGGATTGAACTGGGCAGAGCCTGTCCTTTTCAAGGTAGTAGAGTGCACATGCTGAGCATGGTTTGTTATCCATGCCACCAGCCATTGTAAGCTTACTCTGCTATGGAAGGTGGATGGGGTTTTACATGTGTCCAAGATATTCTGCATGCCTCTGCATATGGGATCTCTGTTTATAGTCATCTTGGGAGGACTTTCAGGGCAGTGGAGTCAAGATAATAAACAATAGAAACATCCTGTGGAACCAACTTCTTATGCTTTAATGGAGACTTGAACCTGCATTCACAGTTAAAGTCAAATCATGAGTGTAATATTCTAACCACAAAGCTTTTCACCCCAGGGCTATCTCCGAAGTTGGAATGCGGCTACCTTCATGGTGGGCAAAAACGGGTGCATAAATATATGCAAAAATTCATTTATGGTGAACCTCGAAGCCCCTGCTGCCCCCACCCACCCCAAGCCCCACCCCACCCCATCCCATCCCATGGGGCTGTGTGTACATGTATGTAGTCTTTTGAGTTAAGTGTAGGCTTCAGAGAGCTCCAGCTTTCTGATTCATTGCACAGTTTTATTTAACTAACTACACAGAATCTGACATATCATTCTTGTATCTCTCTCTGTGCAGGCTGAGCGGCTGGGCAGAGTGGGGAGGGGAGGAGATGGATGGGGAGGAAGAAGGGGGCGAGTGGCTCTATGAGCTGTTGGCGGAAGTACAGCTAGAGCAGTTCTACACCAAAATCAGAGATGATCTGCAGGTTACCAGGTGAGCGCTTCTTTGTTATAATGTTAACTTTTCTGTGCTCTGACTTGACTTGACTTCATTGTTTCACTCTTCTTTTAACTCTTTGAGGAGTGTTTAGACGCTTCAGTGAAGTGTGTCTTGGGTAGGTTGAATCAGGCAGTTTATCCTTCTGTAGGTAAAATCTGGTGTGAATCAATGTTGCCCGTACCTAGTCTTTAGAACATACATATTTATATTAATTTGTGGTTTAATCTGTGTTGGAGGAGTGCAGTTATAATCTTAGTTACTGTGGACAAGGTGATAGCCCTGATATAGCCTCAGTGGAAAGTGGGATTATAAATTAAATCAGCAAATGATTACATTGAAATGGTCCGCCTATATCTTTTTCTTTTTAATGTTCGTTCATGTGTGCAGTACTCCTTGGAGTTAAATGGCACTTTGATTTTTTTATATCAATAAATTATTTACCATCAGTTTCTGCCACTCTTGGAATGAACAAATATTAGCTACCTCTGCTTATTGCAAGACATTGGAAATTGCTGTTCGTGTTAGTTTTACTTCACTTTTGTAATTTTTGGGGGGAGTTTCTTTTTATAGTGTTTGAAATGACTATTTCTCTGCAATTATATTCTTTGTATACATTTTTTTTCTTTGGGTTTTTGTTTCATTCAGATCAAGAGCACCGTCATTTTTCTCCTTTTTTTTTTTTTTTTTTAAGTTCCTTTGATTTTCTTGCAAATGCTTTGGTATTTTACTTGTGACTTTCGAGGGGGATGGAGTCTGGGGGTGGTTGACATCCAGATTAAGATTTGCAGACCTTTTTTTTTTCCTTCTACATCTAGACTCTAGTTTGAAATAGTGTCCTCAGGATTTTGGGTATCTCAAGGTCTGCTAGCCTTCTTAGTCTGGTGGCTTAACCACAGTGGGCAGGGATCCCTGTTGTTAGTGCTTAAGTTTGAGAATTGTTCTTTCTTTTTGGTGTGTGTATTTTTGTTTGTTTTGTTTATTTAAAAAAATTATGTTGTTTTGGGTTAGATATGCAGGCTTACTCTTATAATGTAAACAACTCTGTTGCTTTTTTTTTTCTTTTTTTTTTTTCCAATTTCTATGTTATATCTACATTTCGTCTTTTTTTTTAATCTGCGTCTCCTCCTCCTCCTACTTTTTCTTTTTCATCTCCACCTTTTTCTCTTCTTCTCCTGCTCCTTTATCTTTTTCTTCTCCTTCTCCTCCTTCATCTTCTTCTTGTCCACCTTTTTTCCCTTCTTCTCCTCCTGCTCATGGTGGTCATTATTTTCAGGCCCATGCATTTTGAGTTTGTCAAGTCTGAAGACCTGGAGAAGATTGGCATGGGTCGGCCAGCCATTCGTCGTCTGATGGATGCTGTCAAACGCCGCAAGTCTCTTCGCAAAAAGGGACTTCTGGATAAGGTGTGTGTATGTGTGTTTGTATGTGTGTTGTGTGTGTGTGTGTGTGTGTGTGTGTGTGTGTGTGTGTGTGTGTGTGTGTGTGTGTGTTAGTGTAATCTTATTCACCTATTCATTTTTTTTTTAATTGATTATTTTGAGGATAATGGAATAAGCACACATGTGCTTTTTTTATGTCCAGTCTCCATTTGTATGTGGTTTTGTAAATTTTGTCATTTGTTTCCACTGGCCATTAATGTCATACTCTTCCAAAAAGCAGAACAGGTTTTAATGTGTGTGCAAGGTGTCCTGGGTGCGTTCGCTAATGGAACCTTTGTTTATAGTCTCATCCAAAGGACTTTATGTGTCTGTGTGTGTGTGTGTGCGTGTGCATGTGTGTGCATGAGAGAGAGAGAGAGAGAGAGAGAGAGAGAGAGAGAGAGAGAGAGAGAGAGAGAGAGAGAGAGAGAGAGAGGAGAGAGCAAGCGCTCTGAAGTGATTGAATGTAATTTGGCATTAGGAGAGAGAGAGAGAGAAGATGCATGTACATAATGTGGTAGAGAGCATTTATAATGTGTGCATACTTGTGTATAATTGTGAAAATGTCTGTTCATTTGCCTGTCTCGCTCTCTTTATAGAATACACCTGTAAAATGTAAAACATGATAACCACTCATTGCCCCCCCCACCTCCCCCCCAAAAAAAAGCAAAACAAAAAAAACCCATGTAAGAGTTCAGGACAAGTATCAGAGCATTTATGGAGGAGAAAATGTGACTGTTCTATCAACAGATTCTCCCCGGCACGAAAACCACGGAGAAAACGGCGGGGAAGAAGCCAGGCTCACCCGGGACCACCCAGCATGGCGATATGACGTTGACATGTTTGATTGACAAGAAGAATCTCTACATCTACAACAAGCTGGGCAACGGGTCCTTTGGTGTAGTCAAACGCGGGGAGTGGGTCACGCCTTCTGGAAATAAGGTTGGTATCAAACTGAAACAAAAAACCAACAAAAGTTTAAAAAGAAACAAACTTGCTGAGTTTTGGATTGTAGTTTACAATTTGAATCAAGATGTTAGGCATATTCAGCGTTTAATGTATATGTATAGAGTTGAATAGTTGTGAAATATTTTTGTTTTCCCATTTGTGTTAAAAACAATGCCCGACTGCATGCTTTGTTTATAATTCTGAGAGAGAGGATTCCATGTGTGTGGGGTTTTTTTTCTCTGTGTGTGTGTGTGTGTGTGTTGTGTGTGTGTGTGTGTGTGTGTGTGTGTGTGTGTGCACGCACGCGTGTGCATGCACATGATCATGTCTGTCTGTGCACAGTTAGTTTGTTTTACGCCAACTAGATCAATAATTAAAAGTTCTGAGTTTCTTTTACATCCTTTTTTTTTGTGAATCACTTTCACCTACACCTACCCGGTAGTCTAGTAGACCTTTGGGCACCACTGAAGATTTTGTAACCAGGTTCCTTTTCATGAGTAAATGAATGAATTTATTAAATGCATAAAAACTTTTATATCCACTGTTGGGATTTCCATGCTGCAGCGAATGATTTGTATCCATTGATACAAGTAATTCCTATAAAATATATGTGTTTATGCTGTGTTGTCAGTTGTATGACAGCAATGACTGTGTTTTCACAGCTGTCATTTTCCTTTTCAGCTAACTCTCAGCTGATATCCATTCCATCCCATCCCAGCTCAGCTGGGGCTAGCTGGTGCTAATTGTAGCAGGAACTGACCACGCTTGGTAAAAGGAAAGGGTTGCACAAATTTTAGCACTGGACCCTTGACTTGAGTTAATGCTGGATTTGCATGCTGTGTTTTCAGAAATCAGTGGCGGTTAAGATCCTGAAGAACGATGTGCTGTCTCAGCCTGGAGCCTTTGAGGATTTTGTGAAAGAGGTGAATGCCATGTTCACACTGCGCCATGTGAACCTGATTCGTCTGTACGGCGTTGTGTTGTCAACGCCACTTATGATGGTAAGAAGGATGTGCTGTCATATGGCTGTGACCTGTTGTCTGCTTAGTGCTGAGTTATCCTAATTGAGTGGTGAGTTATACCACTTGTGAGGGTGTTTTTGTCATACGTCTGTGAGCTATCATTTGTATGGGCAGTGTTATTGATATATCGCCTGTGATTGTATGGAGGTGGGGGTTGTTTTGTCATATGCTTTTTCTTTTATTGTAAGTCTGGTGTTGGTATCAACACCACTTACAATGGTAAGAGAAGTGTGTTGTTATGGTCTGTTCATACCACTGATGGTAGATCACCGATGTTTTGGTATTAACTTGTCTTAAAAAAATGAAAAGTTATGAGTAAATTTCCATCCAAAGTCTCATTTTCCCCACTTTATTTTGACCATGAGTGGTAATATCGGTGCCTAGTCTTTCAGAAAATACCAACTGTACTAAACAAACATACTTCAGACAGCTGTACAGAGAACTGCAGTCATCATTCTTGCCAGAAGCTAAAAATGACAGACAGTGAAATAATGCTGATTGCATAGCTAGTTTTTGTCAACAGACAATAAAATAATGCTGATTGTATCTCTGGTTGCTATCAACAGGCAGTGTAGTAATGCTGTTTGTATAGCTGGTTTCTGTGAACAGACAGTGAAATAATGTTGATTGTATAGCTGGTTTCTGTGAACAGACAGTGAAATAATGTTGATTGTATAGCTGGTTTCTGTCAACAGACAGTGAAATAATGTTGATTGTATAGCTGGTTTCTGTCAACAGACAGTGAAATAGTGCTGATCGTATAGCTGGTTTCTGTCAACAGACAGTGAAATAATGCTGATTGTATAGCTGGTTTCTGTCAACAGACAATGAAATAATACTGATTGTATAGCTGGTTTCTGTCAACAGACAATAAAATAATACAGATTATATAGCTGGTTTCTGTCAATAGACAATAAAATAATACAGATTATATAGCTGGTTTCTGTCAACAGACAGTGAAATAATGCTGATTGTGTAGCTGGTTTCTGTCAACAGACAGTGAAATAATGCTGATTGTATAGCTGGTTTCTGTCAACAGACAATGAAATAATGCTGACTGTATAGCTGGTTTCTGTCAACAAACAATGAAATAATGCTGATTATATAGCTGGTTTCTGTCAACAAACAGTGAAATAATGCTGATTGTATGGCTGGTTTCTGTCAACAAACAATGAAATAATGCTGATTGTATAGCTGGTTTCTGTGAACAGACAATGAAATAATGCTGGTTGTATAGCTGGTTTCTGCCCAGAACTGACAGACAATGAAATAATACTGACTGTATGGCTGGTTTCTGTCAACAGACAATGAAATGATGCTGATTGTATAACTGGTTTCGGTCAACAGACAATGAAATCGTGTTGACTGTATAGCTGGTTTTTGTCAACAGACTGTGAAATAATGCTAATTGTACATCTGGTTTCTGTCAACAGACACTGAAACAATGCTGAGTATATAGCTGGTTTCTGTCAACAGACAATGAAATAATGCTGACTGTATAGCTGGTCTCTGTCAACAGACAATGAAATAATGCTGACTGTATAGCTGGTCTCTGTCAACAGACAATGAAATAATGCTGATTGTATTGTTGGTCTCTGTCAACAGGTGACAGAATTAGCCCCTCTTGGAGCTCTGCTGGACAAACTGCGGTCCTGTGAGGGGAAGATCCTGATCACGGCACTGGTGGCATACGCTGTTCAGATCGCCAATGGCATGAGTTTCCTGGAGTCCAAACGCTTCATTCACAGGGACCTGGCCTGTCGAAATGTGCTGCTCTCTGCCTCAGATAAGGTTAGCTTTTAAGATTCTAGGTATTCGTTGTGGTGAAATAAAGTTGAATGGATAGCATATTCATAGTCTGGATTTTGGTATACAGCTAACTACATTGAGTAACTGCAACCCAAGTTTCATTTCATATCGCTGATATTGAATTCATCACAGGTGTTCAAAATTCTACCATGTTCCTTGGTCAATATTTGTAAGGTGAAAGGAATGTTTTGTTTAAGGAATGCATGTTTTGCTGGTTTATTTTATTCACAGTACTTTTACCTGTGATTGCTGATGACTAAGGTGACATTGACAAGATATCTGGTGACAAGACATGTAAACTTCCATTGAAATTCCAGTACAAAGACATATCTAGCTTGTGACAAAATTTCAGCTTGATAGCTTGTCATGCACACACACATTGGTTTAAGAGTAAACTCAGTCATTTGGAGGTAGAAAACCTTCAAAGAATTCAAAATCTACAGGCAGTTTAACTCTGTAAAATTCAAACAACAAGAGGGTTAAGGGAGGAGTCAAGTTGAATCAAGTAGTGAAGAAAAATTGGTTGTGTTCCTTGTGTGTACAGAAAATAATGATAATAATAATAATACATGGAATTTATATTGCGCTATATGTGTAAAAACAAATCAAAGCGCTTGCATTCGACATATACAACACATCAATCAATCAATAACCATTTATAGCTTTAGCAAATTCAAATCTGTGCATGTTCACTCCTGGTGGTTTACTTGTTGGATTTATGCTCTTTTTTTTGGTGACTGATTTTTCAGATCAAAATAGGAGATTTTGGTTTGATGCGAGCCTTGCCCAGTCAGGAAGATCATTATGTCATGTCTGAACACCGAAAAGTTCCCTTTGCTTGGTGAGTGGACACATTTACACATATAGATAGATAGGTAGATGGGCAGATAATGTGTGTATGTGTGCGTGCGTGCGTGCATGTGTGTATACGCAGTGTAAGTATTTAGAACCATAATAAATCGCATATGTGTGTATTAAATGGAAATGTGTGTGTGTGTGTGTGTGTGTGTGTGTGTGTGTGTGTGTGTGTGTGTTGTGTGTGTGTGTGTGTGTATTTAGAAACCATTTATATAATAAATTGCATATGTGTGTATTGAATGGAAGTATTAAGATCATTTATATCATGCATTGCAAATGCACATGCGTGGAATGTAAATACTACAATCTTTTACATAATAAATTGCTCTTGTGTGTCTTGAAGGTGTGCACCAGAAAGTCTGAAGTCTCGTCAGTTTTCCCATGCCAGTGACGTGTGGATGTTCGGTGTGACATTGTGGGAAATGTTCACCTATGGGCAAGAGCCTTGGCTGGGCTACAATGGATCACAGGTACTATTCACTGCTGTTGTTGTAGTGTCCAATTACACACAGTTTCTTTCTCTCTCTTGTCTTTTTTTAATAGTGCTATGGAAATCTTGGTCAAATTTGTCCTCTTTAGTCCCTATAACAAGATATCAGTAAGAGACCAGTATTAAAAGCACATTCAGGGAAAAATGAAAGTAAACATGTGCCATGATTATTCTATGACATAACCCTTTCTTCCCAGTTTGACGAGAAAATTGAACTGAATGTCAAAAATCCTTCAGATCAGACTATAAGCCGAGGCCCTGTATGCGAATGCATGCAGAATATCTTGTGTAGGTATTAAAAACTTCTTCCACCTTTCAGAAGAGTAGGCCATTTTGTGCCAGCAAGAACAGATTACAAAATGTTAAAAACATGCACACAGGTGTTTTGTTAATACACAATCCAGGATTGCAAATTTGTAATGCAGGTACCTGAATGGTGGTTTGGGGGGGGGGGGGGGGGGGAGGCAAGGGGGAATGGTCACATATACAAAAATGTCACCATTGGTGAACCTTGAAGTTCTAGCTGAGGAACAACAAAGAAAAGGAAAATTTGCTGACCTTTGAAATAGCGACACATTTTGGTGTGGTTGTCCAGATCTTGCACAAGATTGACGGGGAAGGAGAGCGGCTGCCACGCCCAGAGTGTTGCCCTGCTGACGTGTACCAGCTGATGCAGCAGTGCTGGTCCCCTAAGCCGCAGGACAGACCCACCTTCATCGCTCTAAGGACTTTCTCTGTGAGGTCGGTGTCTGCTTACCTTGACCCTCTACATCCATCCCATCCCCTCCCTCTCTCTCTCTACATGCTTTATGATTAACATTATCCCTACGTTAAGGGGAGGGAACCCCTCTTTCCCAATACACATGCTTTGTGCACATTTGTGATGCTCCACCACATGAGTCGCATTGTACCAGAGGTCAATTTTTAGTTACTGACATGCTATTTTTTGTTGTTGCTTGAACAGATATTGTGTATGAGAAATGAGCCTGTTATTAACCCTTTGCTGGGCACAGCAAAATCATTTGTCACCTTCCTGCTGGGCAGAGAAAATGGAGGTGGATGGCTTGTGAGTGGGTGTATGTATTTAACATGCAATAACTCTACAATGGTCAGGTGGATTTTGATGAAATAAAAACAGCAAGATGCAGAAATGAATAAAGAAATTGCTAATACCCAATTTTTGTCATTATTTTTATTTCCTTTTAGAATTATAATGCATAAACACACAAAGTCATTGATTGGTTTGCGTGTGTTACAGTTAGCGTTGCAATAACTTTAGAATGCATGCATGGATTTTGATTAAATAAAAACTAAAACATTAAGAAACAATTATAGAAAAGATATTTTCAACCTACTGTTGGTTTTATAGTTTTTTTGATAAATGGTGCACGAACACATCGAACATTCCGACGACCGCCATTTTTGTTTACCGATGATCGCGATCAGCTTAACGTTTAAGTTTGAGCCGCTGCCGTATCAAAATCCCGAATAGCAACCAAATAACAAAATATATCAAGTTCTGAACCATTGCCGAACTTGAAATCCGCGATAATTTCCCCAAATCTAAGAGTAGAATTCAAAACGCGTATCGGCCGTGTTAGATTTGACGATCGATTTTCGTCTCGAACTTCGCCGTAGTCAAAGTCGTCTCTCTCACTTCAGTCAACAAACTCAGAAGTGCACACACTACTAGGATCGATTACATCGATATTTGAGCTTAGATACACATCTCACAGCGTCATATTTTCGGCATGGAAGCTGTAAAAACGATCGTACATGTCGGGTTCGAAGATAGCATCCATCTTGGAAAAATTTGCGATTTTTTTCCTCCAAAACTTGCAACAAACTCACTCCAATCGCCGCCATTTGTAATAAACATGCGGAAGTCTCGCGGGCAGTCTCGTGGCTTCTATATTCACGAGATTTGAAGCGAGATTGGCGGCAATTACGAATGTATGATCGCTCTAAAGTGACGGTCATGTCGCCGGGCGCTTTGGGGCGTTTTGCCCAAGGACAGGGTCGGGCGCTTTGGGGCGTTGTGCCCAGCAAAGGGTTAAGGGAAAAAAAGAAAATAGAAACGGAAAACAAAACAAAAACTGAAACAGACCCCCCCCCCCCCCCCTTCCCAAAATCAGTTTAGTGCCTCTTCACTCTCATGAAGGCTTTTTTGACTTCCAAAGATTTTTCTTCAGTATTGTTTTAATCAAAACTGGAAAAGGCAAGCATTTCTATCCCTGGAAAATCACAGCATGAGTTGTTTCCCTTCTTTGCAGTCTCAAGTCTTCCTCTCTGATTCATGTTAAGTAAAAATGTAGTTTTTATTTGTTTCATGCACTAGCTTGTATTTTACTTTGTTTTTGTTCTTGTTCTTGCTCATGAATATTTTTTAAAGGTTGTTTGTTTGTTTTTTTGTGGCTTTTTTCAGTTTTTATTGTTGATGTTACTGGTTTCTGGATTAAAACAAAAAAGGATAGGGCGTATGTCTTTTTATTTTGTCATTGATGCATGCATATACATCGTAGAAATTAAGAAAGACATTTTATTGTGCTAACATTGAACAAACATTTTAGGGATTTTTTTAGATAATGACTTATTTTGGTTGGTTTGTTTTTTCAATTTTTTAAATTAATAATGTACAAAATGAGGGGGAAGTTGTTTACTGGTTGCATGCACTTGTTTTGCACCTTCCTTTCTTCTGACTTTGGGAGGATGTTAGTGTGCATCCAGTTTTGTAAAGTTTGTCATCTGTTCCCACGGGCACACAATCGCCTACTCTTGTGAAAAGTGGAATGGGCTGTAACCACATATCCCCAATACATATGTCAGACACATCTTTCCAATATATATGTTAGACACACATCTCCAATATATATATATGTCAGATCCAAATCTCCAATATTATATGTCAGGCACACATCTCCAATATATATATGTCAGACCCATATCTCCAATACATATATGTCAGACACACATCTCCAACGTATATGTTTATTTTATTTATTTATTCTTTTAATCGAGGATAACGATAAGCTCTCATGTGCTTTTTTACACCCAGTCCCGTGTGTTTGCAGTTTTGTAAATTTTGTCATCTGTTCCCACTGGCACACAATAGCCTGCTCTTTCTAAAAGCGGAACAGTTTTAACATGTGTGCAAGATGTTCTGCATGCATTCCCACTGGGGGCCCCGATTTATAGTATCATCCAAAGGACTTTTAGGGAGAGTGGAAGCTGCACTGATGTTAACTCCAGGGGAAAAACTCCCCTTGAACGGGATTCGAACCTGGTCATCAGATTACGAGCATAATGTTCTGACCACTAGGCTATCCTATCCCCATGTCAAATACATATCTCCAGTTTATATGTCAGACACATAACAAATTGATATCAAGTTTTGTATTGTCAATTCATGCTCCCCTATACTCTCTCAACTGGTATAATACTTGCTAGACTTTTTTTAATCATTTATTTTATTTACTCTTTTATTTTGAGGATAATGGAATAAGCGCTCATGTGCTTAAAAAATTTTTTTTACATCAATTCCCTGTGCGTTTGCAGTTTTGTAAATTTTGTCATCTTAGATCAGATGGCTGGATTGTCTGTCATGTTGGTAAGAAAGTGCTGCAATATAAAGTTTGTATTGATTTGCAGGTGCAGCCAACCATTGTGAAAGCTCGACAAAATTTTGAGGAGAATGGCAAGATGGCTATAGAAGAAGGAGACCACATTTGTATCATCGATGGAAAGTATGTATCATCTCGCATAAACTCTGTGTTACTGGTTGCTTATCTGTAAACATATAAAAACAATGGTTTGGTTTTTCAAATTTTTGGGCATGCAGTGATATGAGGTGGGATAACTAAGTGGTCAGAGCACTCGCTTTCCCTCAGATCAAGTTAAGCAGCGTTGAGCGTGGTTACCAGTTGGATGGGTGACCATTTGCGCACCTTGGCTTCAGTACAGTCCCTCCCCCAGTTCACCCAGCTGTAAATGGGTATCTGCCCTCTTTAGGGTCAGGGAAGATAAAGCAACGAGGGAGAGGGGATGGGCGCCGCCTTCAATATGTTGGCCCCTTGAGAAGCTGAGGTCTCTGACGCCTCGCTCACCTATGACCACATAGGTTATGGGACCCTCTACCTTTTTATGCATTAATATTAACATGCTTATTTATAAAGTATCCAGTTAGACCACATGTGTACCATTGATAGAAAGTATTATCATCTGATATAAACTCTGTGACTGGTTGCTCATATATAACATAAAGCAATGTTTTTTTTTTTTTCACATTTGTGCAGTAGGTATGCAGTGGTATTTAAATGCTTATGTCTCCTAAAAAGTATCCAATTATGGACCAAAGTTAATTTTTAATTTGTCTGTTTGTTAAAAGAAAAATCAACACACTTTTTGTAATATACATGTGAAACATATCAGAGAATCAAAAATCAAGGGAAAGAACTGACAGGTCTTAGTTATATCCCTTTGCTTCAAAGTGTAAGAAATATTTTATTCAAGATTGCATATTTCTTTCTTTTAATACTGAATTTCTTGCTTTTTTGACTCTGAAATATGATCAAGCCTTTTGCTTCTCGAATGTTATATATTTTTTTTATATTTCACTGCCACACTGGTCATGTGTTACAACATCAACAATCAGCTGTTTAGCACTCTGTATTGTTGGATAATACATCCTCATGTTATATAAAAATGTGTTATCTTTTATATCACTACCAAACTGGTCATGTACAACAACATCAGCAATCAACTGTTTAGTACTTTGTATTATCATATAAAGATATGTTGACTTTTATATCACTGCCAAACTGGTCATGTACTACAACATCAGCAATCAACTGGTTAGTACTTTGTATTGTTATATAAAGATATGTTGACTTTTATATCACTGCCAAACTGGTCATGTACTACAACATCAACAATCAACTGGTTAGTACTTTGTATTGTTATATAAAGATATGTTGACTTTTATATCACTGCCAAACTGGTCATGTACTACAACATCAACAATCAACTATTTAACACTTTGTATTATCATATAAAGATATGTTGACTTTTATATCACTGCCAAACTGGTCATGTACTACAACATCAACAATCAACTGTTTAGAACTTTGTATTGTTGGCCAATATGTCCCCAGTGTTTTATAACAATCTGTCATCTGTTTCACACCCCTCAAGGCCGGACATGTATTGGTGGAAGGGACAGAACCGCCGAACAACGCAAGTTGGTCTGTTTCCCCGCAACTTGGTGGATGTACAGAGGCGGCTGGGAGGTGAGAGCCAGTGCATGTTGAGATGTGTCTGGTTGATTTGGCTTATTATTTTTTTCCTGTTTCAATTTTGCATCATTTTGACTTTTTTGGTATCAGTGACTGTTTGGCATCATTTTGACAGTTTGGCAGCAGTTTGACTCATCATTTTGACTGTTTGGCATCATTTTGACTTCTGTGGCATTATTTTGACATTTTTGTTTGGCATCATTTTGACTGTTTGGCAGCAGTTTGACTCATCATTTTGACTGTTTGGCATCATTTTGACTTCTGTGGCATTATTTTGACATTTTTGTTTTGCATCATTTTGACTGTTTGGCAGCAGTTTGACTCATTTTGACTGTTTGGCATCATTTTGACTTCTGTGGCATTATTTTGACATTTTTGTTTGGCATCATTTTGACTGTTTGGCATCATTTTTACTTCTTTGGCATCAGTTTGATGGCATCAGTTTGACTATATGGCATCAGTTTGACTTGTGACTGTTTGGCATTAGTTTGACTGTTTGGCATCAGTTTGACTTCTTTGGACTGTAACTGTGTTTGATATGTGTCATTCTGTGCTTGGTATAGTTGGTAATTGTGTGTGTGTGTGTGTGCGCGCGCGCACGTGCGCGCATTTTGTGTGTGTGTTTGTACTTTTGTGTATGTGCATTTTTGTGTGTGCTTATGTGTGTAGGTACAAATCTTTAATTCTTTTTTTGTTGTTTTTTGCTTTAATTGTATTCAGTTATTTGTGATGAATTTCTATGGGATTGTTTTTTTTCTTTGTACAGTTTATTTCTATTTGTCAATTTTCATTGTGAAATGTGTTTATTGATGTGTACAGTTAATCTTGTTTTATCAATGTTGAATACAGTTGTTATGAAATATGCTATGGCTGGCACATGCACTAATTTATATACCACTAAGTTATGGCACATTTCTCTGCATGAAATTTGGGCTGCTCTCCCAGGGGAAAGCATCGCCACAAGAGCAGTGCCATCCATTTTTTGTTCATTTCCTGTCTGCAAGTGTATTTGTTTCAGTATCAGTTTTACATGCGCTACATAATTATGTATAACACATGGGACCTTGGGTTATCCTCTCATCTGAAAGACTAGCACCCAGACCACCAATTATGGTCCAGTGGATGGGGGAAAAATTTCTGGTCCAAATGGGGATTGAACCACCGCACACTATTGATCCTAACTTTTTGCTTTCTAAGCAGGTGCGTTACCTCCTAGACCACTTAGGACAGTCACTGTCAGTACTTCTGATTATTTTGATTCTGATGTTTCTGATTTGAAATATGTAATCAGTTACAGCAGAGAAAACAAACAAGAAAAAGACACAAAATTCAATTCAAGACACACCAGTCTACATCTATACACAATGCCAGACAAACCTACAACTATGTACACACACACACACACCATACAATGATACATGCTTACACACATACACACTTAAACTCACACACACACACACACACACACACACACACACACACACACACACACACACACACACACACACACACACACACTGCGAATGGACAGATGACTTCCTGTGTTTCTTTTTGGCAGTCCATTGAGGTGTTCATTTGATGGGATTTTTTCTCTGGAGTTAGGCGTATGACTTGTGATGTATAGGTAAGCATCAAGCATCTGCTTCTAGAGTGTTAGCATGTCCAGGATATTGGGCACAAGCATTTTACTGGAGACTCCCTAAAGATCCTTTTTGATGATGTTTCACCCAACACCATTTTTAACTTCCTGAGAGAATTGGGCTTTTTCTGTCTGATATGAGTGAAAGGGTGATAGTTGGTTGCTAAAAAAACAAGGTTGATTTAAGGAATCTGGTTTTGGTTTGATCTCTTTTTATGTGTGGTTGATATGGCTTTTCCCACAACGCAGTGCCCGTCCTGGGCTGACCCTTGTGGTTAACCAGGACGTTAATACAAGGAAGGACAGCAGAGTTGGTTTTAAACCCTGTTTCAATTTGTATATAGGTGCACAATTTTATTCTGTGATTTAAAATTTTACAAGGTGACAGCTCCGATATGGCCTCTGTGGTCGGCAGGGCTATAAATAAAATGATTGGATTGGATTGGTTGGTACTAGCTCCACTTCCTGAAAGTCCTGTGGAAGAGATCATAAACCAAGGTTCCATGTGCAAACACATGCAGAACATGTGGTGCACTTGTAACAAACCCATGAATAATGTGTAGAGGAATTGGCCCACTATAACTGTTGTCAGTGACAGAAGATGTGAATATACTCAGTCTGCACCCTGCTACCTGCAGAGGGACTGCTCCTCGAGGTTCAACTGGTATAGGACACACTGCTGGAAAAATTCAGTGCAGTTCCCCAAACAACTGTCATGTGAGCCAAAATGCACTGCTCTGCTGTTAAGTACCTGACAAGTCAGGCCCAGTGCATCCGAATTCAGGGAATGAAATGAGAGCAGGTGCTTATGAAGATGAAAAAAATAGAAAGTTGTTTATAACTCAAGCTCAACTGAATGCAACTCAACTGTCTCTATGATTGTTGACATCGAAATAGAAGCTTAACGCAATGCCATGAGGGTTCGCCATCTCTCTGTGTCTCTGCTGAGTTCTACGATCTCCTGTAGCCCTCCCAGACCACTGATGTAGTCCACTGATGTAGTGTAGGATATTTGATAACTCGCAAGTAAAAGAATGTGAGAACTCAGAAGCAGATGCCATTCTTAATTTGTGAGAAGTGACTGGTACTATCAGTGTTCATACGCAATTTTTTTCCCCCATGGAGATGCCGGGAGCTAGTCAGTATAAATAGCATCCCCATCTTTTGGAAATTCTGTGCTTGGATTTCCCTCTTTTTGTTCTCTTTTTTTCTGCCTTGTTCTTTTTCTCCCTGTCACCTCCTTTTTGTCTGTTTTCTGCCTTCTTGGTCCATTCTCTTGCCTTTTTTCCAGAAATACTTAAAAGGTAATTTTCTCCCATGCTGAATTCGGATGCACTGGGCCTGACTTGTCAGGTACTTAACAGCGGTGCAGTGCATTTTGGGTCACTTGACAGACAACAATGATTTCTGTCAGAGCTTTCAATGACAAAGAAGATACTCAAATTATACAACTTTAAATGTACATGATTTATATACATAAAATCCCTCTTATAGATGTCATAGAGAGAATGAAAACTGCCGTTCAGAGACAATCAAGTAAAAAGTGATATATATTCACTGACAAAAGTGCTTCACTCTGGGCTTGACATCTCCCTTGAATACATTTCTTCCCACGGCACGAGTTCCTTGTGACTTACTTGTTGTTTCAAAGAGACAGCAGATGATAGGTGGGAGCCTGATTCAGATGAGAATAAAAGTGATGACATTGAAATTGCTGCTAATAGCAGTGTGAGTGAAGAAGAAAGCATGTCAATGCTGATTGAAAGCAGCGCTACTAGATCACATGAAACAAACATCAGAGGTCAGAGTGTGAGGGGGCAGGGTTGTTGTCAAGGTAGGGGTGGTAGAGTCTGAGTGGATATAAAAACTAACCAAATTTTTTTCCACATGCATTTACAACCTGCTTTGAAAATAAATTTTCAACATGCACACTGAATTTTACAGCTATCCATTGAAAATAAAAACTTGAATTAATATATTTCTGACCTCATTCTCCTTCAGCAGTCACCGCTCAAATTTACTTGGTTTAGAGATTGAGATTGCTCAGCTTTATGTGGAATGGAAAGGGTTAACTCCCTAAAGAGTTATTGAGACACTGAGTGCATTGAATTGTGGTGTTGGCAAGTACAACCTGGCAGAGCCAACCCTCTCCATGCTGGGTATGGTCATGTCATTCATCATCACGCCTCTGGTCACAGCTGCTCTATGAAACTAAAGCAGATCATGTGGTTTTAACAGATGTGCATGTTGCATATGCTTGTACACAGGGTCTCAGTTCATAGTTGCATCTAAAGGAGGAGGGGAATTCTTAATTTTTGGGGAAATTCTCTTCAAAGGAAGCCTCAGTGGAGACTTGGCTACCCCTTCTGGCAGCCACTGAAAGTGAATAAGGCAACAGCCCTGATATGGCTTTTGTGGTTGGTAGGGCTATAAACGATATGGAATGGAATGGAATGGAATGGCTACCCCGTCTCCCTGTAATTACGTTA
>CM060331.1:29747860-29800360 GCA_030674155.1 Stramonita haemastoma | reverse complement strand
AATCGTTGGGCAGGGTTGCATCATGGGAAGGGATGTTGATTGTGTTTTGGTGAGTGTTGCCTGGAGAGTTGGCCTTGTGCTCTTAGCGTAAGTAGCGGTGGCCATAGTGGTGAGGAGTGATACCGGTGTGTGTTGGGTCAGCCTTTTTTTTTTGTTCTTGTTGTATTCCTTCTCTTCTACAATTTCGAGGATTGTCTGCTGAATGGTTAGGACCGTTAACAGAGTCTGTGTACGATGAGGTTTTGTTGTGGTGAGGTGTGTTTGGGGTTTTTTTTTTTGCTGTGTAGTTTTCTTTGGTGTATACCACTAGCCAAGTCATTCAGGGTGAGTTGGGTGGAAGGTTAATTATTCATTGTGTCGTCATCTCAGGTGATGAATTTGAAAGGACGTTGGTTGTGTTTTTGCTGTTGTGCTTTATGCTCAGTCGTGTTGTCAAGTATGCGTGGGTTTGTGTGCATGTTTGTACATGCTGGAAGGTATACTTGTGTATGTATATGTGTATTCTTGAACGCAGACATGCAGGTACACTTACACATTCATGCACATACACGTTCACGCATGCACGCACTCACTCTCACTCACTGTACAAGCAAAGGCACACAAGGAAGTTCTTTACTGTGCAGTTGTTTAGCTCTTCAGTTATTAAGCTAGCTCATTGACTGACTGTCTTGGACACAAAAAACAGAAATATTGTATTCATGGTGACAGTAATCTAAGTAAGAGATATTCATGCTCACATTCAAATGACCGAGCTCAAAAGTTTCTTTAGATTTCCTGAAGATGAACAAATTATAATTATGCTAGATATTATTTCAGTGACAGTATAGTTGCAGATGTATATAAATGGGTCCAAATTTGATATGTGAATTTTATACATGTTCATAACTCCTCTTCCTTGATCCTCAGATCTCCTTCACATCTCTGCATGTGGCAGCATAGTGTAGTGGTTTGAGCTTTGTATTCATGATCTGCCATGCAATGGAGAGCGCACATGTGAGTGTGCGTTAAAACTATCAAGTCTTGTGGCAGTCTGTCCACAAATAAGCATACCACAGCCTTTTGAAAGTGCATATGCACATATACCTATTTTGTGCCAGTTTTCACTGAATCTTTACAGGATAGAGATTTGAGAGGAGATTTTTCCCAGGTGTTAATAACATCTTTTTGATTCCATTCATTCAGATGAAATCAGAAACTCTCCTCTCATTCGTGAACACATGTTCAGTCCCTTAATCAGAAAACGCTGCTGGGATATAAATACAATCAAGAACAATGAACACATTTAGAACATCATGTACACACATTTTATTTTCTAGGAGTTAGTATCTTACTGATTCCATTCATTCAGAAGAAACTATAAACTTACACTGAAGTCCGATGTGCTGGGTCTCATATGAAAGACAACAATAGTTGCTTTCTGTGCGTTTGATGAAGAAGAAGAAAATCTAAACTGTCTCATTTGCAAACACATGTATACACAAATTTATACAAATACAAACAGTTGATCATCTGAAAACCATCTTGCACACACATCTCAGCCCCACCTTCCTACCTTTAGAAGAGCAGGCTTCGGGGATGGGTAACACAGATATACCCCAAATGGACTATGCTACCTGCTAGCTTCAGGTTCTTCACAACATGCTGCTGAAAAATGTATATGATATATAGTGCCCCAACCACTCCTGTAGCAGTGTAAAGGAGAGGTCAGAGATGATATGAAGGGTGGGATAGTTCAGTGGTTAAAGTGTTGAGCTCGTGATCTAATGGCCTGGGTCAGAGCCACTACAGAGGCACCTGTTTTAGGGGATTTTCTCGATCGATGGACATAACATCAGTACCGATTCCACTTCTCTGAAAGTCCTGTGGATGAGACTGTAAACCACGGTCCCACTTGCAAACACATGCAGAACATCTTATGCACTTATCACAAAACCTGTTCCACCTTTTGGAAGAGTAGGTCATAGCGTGCTGCTATGAAAGGAGGAAAGAGCTTTAAAATGCATGCACACTGGTGTTGTTACCCCTGAAGTCAGAATGTGCTATGATAATGGTGAGCAAAAACTTGTCACATATGCAAAATTTCACCATTGATGAACCTTGCAGCTCCCCCCGCCCCCAAAGTAGCCAAAAACAAACACCCCCCCCAAAAAAAAAGAACAGCACCCCCCCCAAAAAAACAACAACCCCAAAACAAACCCCAAACAAACACAAAACAAAAAAAAATTCAATGATGGCATAGTTGCAGATGTATGAAAATCACCAACAGATAAAGTGATGAGTGAATTCTATGCTTTTTTTTTTAGAATGACTTCCCAGGTCTTCTGATCCCTCTCTGTTTCCTTGCTTCTCTGTCCACATCCTCATCTCTCTCTCCCTTTAGACCCCCCCTCTTTCTCTCCCTCTCTTGTCTGTCTGTGTGTCTGTCTGTCTGCCTGTCTCGTCTCTGTCTCTCTCTCTCTCTCTCTCCTCTCTCTCTCTCCTCTCTCTCTCTCTCTCTCTCTCTCTCCTCTCTCTCCTCTCTTCTCTCCCCCCCTCTCTTGTCTGTCTGTCTGTCTGTCTGCCTGTCTGTCTGTCTGTCCTCTTCCTGCCCCCTCTCTCTTTGAAAAAATTCTGTTTGTTTTTTGTTCTATAAAACTCATTCAATTCAATTCATTCAACTCTTTGTCTCTGTTTCTGTCCCTGTCCCCTTCTTCCTCCCTCCCTCTCCCTCTCTCTCCCCCTCTCTCTCTCCATCCCTCCTTCCATTCTCTTTTTGTCCTAGATTCACTTCTTGGCGATGAGAGTTGAGTTCATGAGTCCTCCTTGCTAGCTCAAGCTGTGATGGTTGTATGATGTGGAGGCAAAGGCTAGGGGGTGGCCAGGTCACAGGCTCTTGACGATGTTATTGATTTTTGTCCTCTCATGGAATCTCTGCTCTCAGCTCTGATGAAGAAACTAATGGCAGTTCCATGTCTGCTTCAGCTCCCCCCCCCCCTTCCCCCCTTGCCACCTATGGCTTGGATCAAGCCACAATTTTTGGGGGGGGTGGAGGGGGGGCTGGTGGTTATAGGGGCCTGCTTATGGTGAGCTAGTTTTTTTGTTGTGTGTGTGTGTGTGTGTGTCTGTGTGTGTGTGTGTGTCTGTGTGTGTGTGTGTGTCTGTGTGTGTGTGTGTGTGTGTGTGTCTGTCTGTGTGTGTGTGTGTGTGTGTGTGTATAAGTGAGTGTGAATATATGAGTGAAATTGTTGGCGTGTGTGCTTGTGTGCATGTGTACGTGAGTGAGTGTAAGTATATTAGTGCAATTGTGGGGTGGTGTACCCACATACGTATATGTGTGTGTGTGTTTTCAAGATTTGAAAACATTGATGTATTGTATTGTATGGCACTTTCATTCATAGCACTTTTGAATGCATGGAATTTAGGCACTTTTGTGTGGGGAGAGCATTAGTGTGGCACTGTTTGACTCAATGCATAGTTTTGAAGAGGATCAGTGTATTTGATCTGACAACATTGGATATGATATGATACTAGCCCTTAGTTGAAGCCTTAGCTACTTTTTTGTCATTGTTTTTGTTCCTTGGTTAGATATCTGAGGTTTACCAATGGTGAGATATTGCATATGCAACCTTCTTTGCCCACATGAAAGTTGCCACTTTCTTACTTTAGGGATGTATGCCAGGTATGTTTGTGTTTCTGCAACCCACCTACGCTGACATGGAATATGGGATCTTTAACGTGCATGTGTAATCTTCTGCATGTGTAATGAGGGGAATTAAGGGACTGGCAGGTCTGCACTTTAAGTTGACTTGGAAGATCGTAAAACTCCCTTCCTTTAATTCACCAGATGCTGCGAAAATTCATTTTGATTTGAAATGTCAAAGTAAAAACTTGCCTGTCTGCTTACTTAAGTTTTGTGTGTGTGTGTGTGTGTGTGTGTGTGTGTGTGTGTGTGTGTGTGTGTGTGTGTGTGTGTGCAGGTGGTGATATCAGCCGACCATTGAAGAACAGCTTTATACACACTGGCCATGGAGATGTTGTGGGGGACAACTCTTGGGGCAACATTGCCGCCATCGATGAGTCAGTTATCATCTCTTGAAATTATTTTTTAATTAGTACATTTTTCTGGAGTGTTTTATTAATTCTTAGGATTAGCCCCGTTTTGTGAAGTTTTCTTTTCCTGATTAGTTTCCTCAACATTAAATTAATATTTAAAGTGACAGTGAAATTTCTGATCAGATGTTTATAAAAGAAAATGATATTCACATTCTTTAACTCATTCTCTCTTTGAAAAGTTTCTTGCTAAAAAAGTGGGATGATTATGCAAAAATTGAAAAAGTGAAAAATGTATTGAAAAATGTGATTTTTGTGATGCATATTTTTTAGATGGGGGTGTTTGTTTTGTGATTTAAAACAAAGTAAGGGGATTTTTTTTCTTGGCGGGGTGGGGTGGGGGGGAGGGGGGGGGGAGTAGATAATGGTTAGAAAGGGGAAGGGTGGGGGTGCTGATTTTTTGTTTTTAGATTGACATTATTTTTGGTTTTCAGTCTCATTCGAAGGATTTTCAAAGGAGCAGAGTTGATGATAGCAATGTTCAGAGATGAGAATGAAGGAAAGTTAGAATGGAGGAAAATATGGCTAAGGTCTGATGGCTGCTTAGTCCTCCAGTGGAGTTCAGGGACCTTTGTGGGGGTCAGGGGATGTTGAAGATTTTTTGTATTTTGACTTCTGAAAATGACAGTAGGAACCCACGTACAGTGTGTGAGGCATCATAGAAAATGAGTGTTATATTGTATGATGATGTTTCAAAGCATTGTAGAACATGAATGTTATTGAAGATGATGATATTTGAAGGTGTAAAGCATTGTAGAATAGGAATGTTTATAATGGTTGATGGTTATTCTTCGTATAAAGCAATGTAGAATATGAATGTTTATAATGGTTGATGGTTATTCATCGTATAAAGCAATGTAGAATGTGAATGTTTACAATGGGTGATGGTGTTTTCAGGTGTAAAGCATTGTAGAACATGAATGTTTACAATGGATGATGGTGTTTTAAGGTGTAAAGCATTGTAGAACATGAATGTTTACAATGGATGATGGTGTTTTAAGGTATAAAGCATTGTAGAACATGAATGTTTACAATGTATGATGGTGTTTTAAGGTATAAAGCATTGTAGAACATGAATTTTTACAATGGATGATGGTGTTTTAAGGTATAAAGCATTGTAGAACATGAATGTTTACAATGGATGATGGTGTTTTTAAGGTGTAAAGCATTGTAGAACATGAATGTTTACAATGGATGATGGTGTTTTCAGGTGTAAAGCATTGTAGAACATGAATGTTTACAATGGATGATGGTGTTTTCAGGTGTAAAGCATTGTAGAACATGAATGTTTACAATGGATGATGGTGTTTTCAGGTGTAAAGCATTGTAGAACATGAATGTTTACAATGGATGATGGTGTTTTCAGGGTGTACCTGCGGAACCCTATGGAACCCCCTGACATCAGTGGCATCAGTCAGGATGAGAACCCCTCTGCGGTGGTAGAGGACAGGAGTAAAAGTGAGAACCTTTCATCATCGTTGTTGTTATTGTTGTTGTTGCATCGTATTCCAGACTTCCCTGGAAGCAAATCTGTTGAAGTGGCTTTTCTTGTACACAACAAATTGCTGAGTGAAATACAGGTGATTTAGCTTGAATCTCTGAAATGCGAAACTGGTGAAGCTTGTGTATTTTATGGACTTATTTCTCAATTATTGTCTTGACATTGTTAGATATTAGGAGTTATGTCATACATGTGCAAACTTTGAATGGTCTTTTGAAGAGTTCTGTGTGTGTGTGTGTGTGTGTGTGTGTTTGTGTTTGTGTGTGTTTGTGTGTGTGTGTGTACATGGATGGGTGTGTGCATGTGTGAGTCTTTGTGCATTTGTACATGCTTGTATACATACACATAGAATTGATTCATCAGTAGCTGTCTTTCTTTAGGGTGGTTGATTTACTGATAGTTGACTGAAAACTGGATGCAGAAAAAGCCACATCTTTTCCCTCAATAAGAAAAGATTTTTTTGTTGTTGCTGCCTTGTCTCCTTTGACATTCAGGTCCCACTCTTCCCAAGCTGCCTGCAGAGTCAGTGAAGAAAACGCGCCAAGGGTGACGGTGACAAAAGGAAAATACATGATGTTGTCAGTTGTTTGGTTTGGATCTTTTGTGTTCCTCAGCTAGAGCTCTGAGGTTCACCAATGGCATGAATGTGACTGTTTACCCACCATTAACCCTCTTGCATTACGATTCTCTGAACACAAACTGCCCCTAGATTTCGCATTCCATCATGAAATCAGGTCAGGCACACATGCTCACTCGCCTTTTCCTCCTTCTAAGTACATATCAGCAGCTGTAATTACTTCCAGAGTCTCAACAGGATTTCTACCTCTATCCTGATAGAGCTTTGACATGTGGTAGCAATTAGTGATGGTCACAGCATGATGGAAATCTACTGTGTGTAAATCCCGGCAAATCCCAGTTTGGGATTGGGGGGGGGCAATTATTCAGTCCCGGCAAATCGGGACTAAGAGGGGTTAATTTAAGGTGGCCACATTCCAACTGAGGGGTGGGTAATGTCTTAACATGTCACCATTGTGTATGCATCTGTTCCCACTGTCACACAATGGCCTGCTTTTCAGAAAGGCTGAAAGGGTTTTAACATGTACGCAAGATGTACTGCATGTTTTCACATATGGGACCTTGATTTATAGTCTTACTGGAAGGCCTTTTGGGGGAATGGAGTATACTGTATGCACTGATGTTAACTCCAGGGGGGAAGGGGGGGGGATCCCCTTCAGTCAGTGCCTCAGTGGTGGCTGGAACTTGGGCAGTTCATGAGTGCAGTGTTCTAACCAGTAGGCTGTCCTATCCCCATTGTTATTTATGAAGCTGTGTTTATGTATGTTGACAGAATCGCTGCCTGGCCGCCAGTTTAATTACTCCAAATTAAAGAGTGAGAAGCCATCTTCTGCCAGAGGGCCCAAGCGACCACCACCGCCTTCAGAAAAAGCCAGAGGAGACAGTGTGAAAACTAACAAAAGCAAGCAGCAGTCTCCTACAAAGTGAGTGAATAGTGTAACTGAAGAAACTGTGGGTTTTGTGTGTGTGTGTGTGTGTGTGTGTGTGTGTGTGTGTGTGTGTGTGTGTGTGTGTGTGTGTGTGTTTGTGTGTGTGTGTGTGTGTGTGTGTGTGTGTGTGTGTGTGTGTGTGTGTGTGTGTGTGTGTGAGAGTGAGAGAGGGGAGTGAAATTATAGCTCAGAGTTGTGTAAATATGGATGTAAACAGTGTGTAATATAGAATGTTATCAGTATGAAGTATGTATTATAAATAAGTAATCATAGTATGATTCTAATCCGGTGAAGAAGGTTGCAGCCAAAACAAAAAATTAAAACAATATAAAAAAAAACTCAGCAAAAATGATCACAAATATAAAACAGTACCTGTAGACAATGTTTACAATATTCTGATTCATTAAAGGTTCAACATATCTTACTATTAACAGGCTTGATTAAAAACAAACCAGCCACTCAATTAACCCAACAGCAGATTTTATATGAGGATAAGCAAGGAGTTGTATATCAGAAAAAAATGTAAAACTATAAATTTATGTAGTAAATTTTGTTTATAAAAACCACAAGCATTGCCATTAGTAAAGGATAGACCTCTGTAGACTTCTTAGTATCACTGTTCAGACTCTGCTGTGGCAATTGCATAGTGTGAAATGCAATAGTTGAAGTTGTTGACTGGTGGTTGAACTTGTTTGTTACATTGTTTAGTAAGAAGTTAAAGTGACATCTTGTTTTTACATTATTGTGGTGAGAAGTTAATGTGACATCTTGTTTGTTTGTGGCATCATTTAGTGAGAAGTGACATCTTGTTTGTTCTTTACATCATTTAGTTAGAAGTTAAAGTGACATCTTGTTTGTTGCATTATTTGGTGAGAAGTTAATGTGACATCTTGTTTGTTTGTGGCATCATTTAATGAGAAGTTAATGCAACATCTTGTTTGTTTCCAGCGTCATTTGATAAGTTAATTAATGCAACGTCTTGTTTGTTGCACCATTCAGTGAGAAATCAATGCAGCACATTGTTTGTTTCCTGCATCATTTGAAGAGAAGTTAGCTTTCAAACCACACCATTTTGTTGTTTGCAGACGGCCAGTGTCGCGCACTGCAGAGGACGACCACCCGCTCATTGACCTGAGTGAAGACACTGTCAGCCTGGGGGCGGACAACAAGAGTCTACAGCCTGCACGCAGCGACTTCTCCCTGTTCGACTCTCTCTGCACCGGACACAACACCCCGCACTACGGCAACATCGAGCTTCCCAAACCTCTCCTCAACTCCAACGGTTCAGAAGACCCCTTTGACATCGCCCCCAGCTACAGACTGCAGTCAGCAAACACTCACGCTGTCAACGGAGCCTGGCCCGCAGCCACAGAGAGCTCTGGAGGCAGCAGAGACAGTTACTGGACAACAGGCAGCGTCAGTGGTTCCAGTACAGACACTTCGTGGTCTGCCTCTTCGGCAGTGAGCGGTGCTGGGAGAAGCGCTGACTCAGACTTTGGTGGGGATAGTTTCTCCTCCTCGAACACTGTTCACTATCAGTCTTCTGAACGCAGCACCACTCAGCATTCAACGTCTTCCTCCTTGACTGTTTCTGCTCGCAGCCAGATCCGGAAAGAGCTGGAACAGACGTTGTCGGCGGCTGTGTCGTTTACTCCCAGTGTGGGAACCGCGAACCATAAAGCCGTTTCCGGTTCGGACAGCCAACAAGCACTACGATCGAGTGTGTCACAAGTTAACGGTGCTATCCCCAGACCTGGCAGTTCTCTTCATGACGCCTGTGTCCAGGACTCTGTTGCTGGGAGTTCTGTCAAAAGCAGTGCCTGGAGTGACCCCGCCCCGCAGAATAAGGCCTGGTCCTACAGCTCCCCCTTCTCCAGCTCTGTGGCCGTTCTTCCCAAGCTACCTCCCCCTGGGTCTCTGAAACTGAACAGCACTCCTGCCGCTGCTGCCCACAATAAACAGTTGGACCCCAAAGCCGAGAAAGCGTTTGATTGGTTGAACGATGCCATCAGCCATTTAGCGTTGTCACGCGCGGGGACAGGGAAGGCTGGCGTCATGACTGAAAACACCATGTCGGCTGTGTCCACAGGGGGGAGCAGCGGGGACGGTCTGAAGAGGGATTTGGAGGTGCCGAGCTCGCCTCCTCCTCGGTATGATGAAGTTCCCCATGAAGACTTTGATCCTGAAGCTGTGATGGCGTGCAAGAATATGATGAATCAGGCATCTCCTGGACTGTCCAAACCCCCCATGTATGACGATGTTCCTGCAGAGAGTGAGGGCTGTCAAGCCAAGAGCTACTACGGCAATGTAGTGGACTTGGGTCCTCCCGCCTTACCCCCTGCAGAGTCCTTGCAGTATCAGCAGTATGCCTGTGCCTCTGAGTTTTCTGATGACTTCGATGACGATGAGTTTGATGACGATTTCTATGACGCATCGGCACGCAAAGCCTATGAGGAGAGGCCCCCTCCTTTGCCACCCAAAGATTACCAGCGGGAAGGGAAAGGGGAGGATCGACGAGGGTCCCCAGAAAAGCCCCACATCTTCCCGGTGGTACAGGACGGGAAGCAGCTGAGCCACACCCATTATTTCCTGATCCCTCCCAAAGACCGCTCCCCAGCCACCGCCACAGTGAAGCCTTTCGTGGTGGACACGGAGCACTACAGCGAGGACGAAGAAGAAGACCTGGACGCTGGCGGCACTCACGCAGATTATCAAAACATCACCGTGGCCACATCCCACCTGTCCATATCCTCCCGAGCTCCAGCGGACGGATCTCCAGCGCACCAGCCTCAATCGTCGAGCCCTCGCCGACGTCGGAACGTAGAGGAGCGCTCAAGGTCGTCGCGACAAGACCGGCGGTATTCCAAATCCTCCTCTTCCAACGTCTCGTCCTCGCCCTCCAAATCGGTGTCGGTGCGCAGTCAGGACTCGCGCTCCGTCAGCAGCTACAGTGACTCCAGCAGTGCCGATTTCCCCCCGGACGGCGGTCACTTCGGGGCGGTGTCCCCCAGGGAGCGGGTGGGGCAGGTGCAGAGTCAGGTGCTGGGCGTGACGGACGAGGAGTGCCACACGGCGCTGTGCCACTGCCACTGGGACGTCCACCGCTCCGTGCGCTACCTCAAGGTGGAGCAGCTGTTCCGCCTGGGGCTGGCCTCGCGCCAGCACTGCGAAACCCTGCTGGAGGCCCTGCAGTGGAACCTGGAGATGGCCAGCTCTGTCATGCTGGACGAGGTGCGCGGCAAGGTGCAGTGCGAGTCCTCGGTGTGAGTTGAGCGCAGCTGGGTGCTCTGAGTGTAGTGAATACAATACAGGGGGGTGCTCTGTACTGTGTGTGAGCTGAGCACAGCTGGAAGCTCTTGAGTGTAGTGAATACAGGGGGGTGCTCTGTACTGTGTGTGAGCTGAGCACAGCTGGAAGCACCGAGTCTAGTGAGTACTGTGTGTGAGCTGAGCACAGCAGGGTGCTCTGTACTGTGTGTGAGCTGAGCACAGCTGGAAGCTCTTGAGTGTAGTGAGTCCTCTGTGTGAGTTGACCACAGCTGGGTGCTGTGAGTGTAGCAAGCACTGTGTGTGAGCTGAGCACAGCTGGAAGCTCTGAGTGTAGTGAATACAGGGGGGCGCTCTGTACCGTGTGTGAGCTTAGCACAGCTGGAAGCTCTGAATGTAGAGAATACCGGGTGTGAGCTGAGCACAGCAGGGTGCTCTGTACTGTGTGTGAGCTGAGCACAGCTGGAAGCACTGAGTGTAGTGAGTACAGTGGGGTGCTCTGTACTGTGTGAGCTGAGCACAGAGGGGTACTCAGCACAGCAGGGTGCTCTGAGTGTAGTGAGTACTCTAAGCACAGTGAGTTTTCTGTTTGAGCACAGTAGGCTGCTCTGAGTGTAGAGAGTACTCTGTGTGAGCATAGTGAGTCTTCTGCGTAAGCACAGCGAGGTCTGACCTTCACCACAGCCAGTCCTGTTTCAGCTCAGTTTTGACCACAACGGGGATGAGCACTGAGGAAGGAAGACCCGTGAAAGCAGTGAGAGATTTCCTTGAAATTGTGGATTCCTCTTCTTCAGCTGCCCGCAACAACCACTGTTCATGTGCTTGTCTGTGAGCTGTGCTAGGGAAATGGGAATCATGCTATGGGGAAATGGAAATCAGGCTACAGGGAAAGGGAAATCATGCTACAGGGAAAGGGAAATCAGGCTACGGGGAAATGGAAATCAGGCTACGGGGAAATGGAAATCAGGCTTGGGGAAATGGGAATCGTGCTAGGGGAAATGGGAATCATGCTACAGGGAAATGGGAACCAGGCTAGGGAAAATGGGAACCAGGCTAGGGGAAATGGGAACCAGGCCAGGGGAAGTGGGAACCATGCTTGAGGAAATGGGAACAGAAATGGGAGTAGTGAGTGCTAAGGGAAATATGAATTGTGCTTTGGAATATGTAAGTTATGCTTGGGGAAATATGAATCATAGCTTCAGAAGAAAACTGATTACAAAGTTCAAGTTTGTGTGTTCAACACAATGTCAAGAGGCCCTGTGGAAAATGAGAATAGTTGATAGTTCATATCATTTACATTTTTATGTATGTTTAGTTTTGTTAAAAAAAGAACATGAAGCTATTTTAAAAAAAAAAAAAAGGGGGGGGGGGGAAACATGGTTACTGTAGCTTTGTAATATTTATCATGTTAAAAGGATGAAACATGTAAGCAAGTAAATAAATAAGGTATGTGGTTTGATATAATATGTTTAAGATATGAGCTCACCATGACATGAAAAGTGACAAACAAGAACTGCGCACAAAAAGAGTTTAAAATGGCTGTTGTCAGTTGAACTGCCATATTTTGCTTGTTTTTTAATTCTGAAACTGGAGCCTCATGTGTATCCCCTTATTCTTCGCTGAATAAGATTTGGTAGAAGATGTCGTTGAAAATTGTTGATATTGATTTTCAAGTTGAACTGATGACATTGCCTGAAAGGTCTGCAAGGGCGTCATGTTACTTGTTTTCAAGAAAATGAAGTGCGTGCTCTGATGAACCTGTTTTCTGTAGCCTAGCAAGCAAAAATGTGCGAGAAGTGAAGAGAAAGAGACTTTGGGACAGGTGCATACATACATGTATCATGTAGAGTGTGTTTCTCACTGTTTTACTCTGAAGAACTGGACTCTGTGTTAGTTCGGAGGCTTTGATGGTTTTAACGGAAAGTGGTGCTGTGATGATGGTAGTGTGGAAATTCTTACTGTTTTAACAACATGAGAGTGGTGCTGTGATGATGGTAGTTATCAACCCGAGTTGTTGTTACCTGATTGTATGTAATCCAGAAATATATCAAATAAATATAATCTGCTTTGACAAGCTTCATTATTGTAAACTGTGCATTGGTGTTAAATGTTAACGTGTGAAAAGTAGGCAACTGCTGTATCTTTTTTATGCAGACCTCAGATACATGTACATTACATATGTGTGTGGAAGAGTTGGAGTGCAAACAAAAACAGTATTTCCTTTTCACTGTGCTTTCAAATCATTTGACGATCATTAAAAACAAAGATCTCTTCAAAGATTTCAGTGGCTAAATTAAAGTTTGTGTTTGCAGTATTTCTTGATCATAGTGCAGTACACTTACTGTATAACAAGTTGTTAAATCTTCTCCATAACACTTTAACAGTTAATTATATAATAGATCTTTATATATAATATATCTATATATAAAGAATATATGAACATAAAAAATAATTCAGGAATTTAATCTTCAGACATTAGCTAAATGCATCACATAACAGGGCTCACAGTTTTGCTTCTTGTACTTGTTTGAAAAATGGCGTAAGCAACAGTTACATACTTTCTAAAACAATATTTGTTTCCTGTCTCCCTCTTTTCCTCTTGTTCTGCATTGTACTAGTTGCAGTCTGGAAAACTGGTAATGGTTTATGTCCATGTTGCAATATTTTGGCAACAATATTGCTACTTGTATCAACCTGCACAGTGGTAAGGTCATTCAAAAACTTGATCTCATGGTTATGGATAGTCAAGATACATGTCACTTTATGCAGGCTTTGTAGACCTGTGTTATAAATACAAATCAAAATTTTACTTAGACACAGTAACAGTTTTGCATTGAAAAAAAAATTGGTGTACTCCCAGATTCTCTTCATTTGGATGATGTAAAAGAAGTTTCCTTCATTGAGGTGGTCACTCTCATTAGCTATTAGTTTTTCTGGTGAATTGAATCACAGAGCCAAACTGACTCCTCCTAAGTGAGATTTTGTTTATGTTTTGTATTTGTTTTGTAGCTTGTGTAATTTGTAAACTTAATTTAAAAAAGAAAGTCTTGATGCATACATTAATATGCTTACCTGACAAGGTGTAAGTATATCTAACAGCTAATCCACAAGGTAGGATATGAATGAATTATTTTACTCCCAGTAAGGTTTTTCAGCTACAGGAATCAGTCTGAAGAAGTTTCCATAGTCACTGAAAAATCAATGAACTTCTTTTGTGATGGCACCCTTTTTTGATAAGTCTCTGAAATAGCCAGAAGTAGAATTCAATGCCTGTTTCTTGTCATGATCTGTCAGTTAACAGTTAAAGAGAAAGAACTCATAATGCAGGAAATGATTGCTCTAACAGCATGAGTCGTTTTCTTTTGGTTGAACACTACCTTTAAAAAAAACACACACACAAAAAAAACAGAAGCATACCACAGTAGCCAGGCATTCATCATGTCACTTTGTGATGTCCAGACTTGAGTGAGTGAAAAGAGGCTGTTAGTGGTGAATTAGATACATCCTTTTCGGTCAATGCAGAATTCATCTGTGAAATTTATGTCTCCTCAGGGAGAGTGTATCGCCATAAGTGCAGTGCCTCCCATTTAAAAAAGAAAAAAAGTTCTTTAATTTATTCTTGTTTTCCAATGAGTGTGATATTCCATGAAGCTGTGGGTTCTTTTACTTGTGTTATGATATAAGACCTTTTTCTTTTTTCTTTTTGAAAGATGAGCACCGTGATCAACACTTAAATGGATAGGGGAAACTTGTGTGTTTAGATAGGAATTGAATCTGCAACCTCTTGCTCCATAGACAGGTGAGTTACTGCTAGACCATTGATCACACTCCTGGGATAACCCGCCTCGTTCAGTGTGGCTGAAAAGACTAGCCTGGTATACGAGTTGATAGCTGCTGGGATTGACCGCTAAAGCATGCTGGAAACTTTTTTCTTTATCACTGTATTTATTTATCAGCAATAATCAGTACGCAAATGCAAGAAAGGTGCTGTATATTTTTGGGAGAAGTCACATAGTGGAATGGAAAATCTCTTAGTGACGTATTTTGAACAGCAAATAGATTCAACGTACCAGGTACTGGAATTAAAAGGCATGATTGAAACAGGAAATATCAAAATGGTTTATAATTATTTTATATTGAGGATGTGTAGATCTGTATCTTATTGTAAACCAAGCTTGGTAAATTGTTTTGAGTGGAAAAAATCCCAGAAATTGGAATATGGCTACCGTAATGGTGGGTAAAAAAACTGTCGCATTTGTAAGACCTTACCTTTCATGAACTGCAGAGCTCTAGCTAAGGAATGGAAAAAAAAAGTTAAAAAAAAGAAAGTATGTTTGTTGGTTGTAACAAAGATTATAGCAGCATGATCCAAACATAGGTCCTGTTTTAATTCTAGCGTTGCCTCTCTCTTTTTCAGACTTTCATGTCAAAGTTTTGTGCTTTAGGAAACTGATGTAGATTTTCAGGACTTTCTTATTAATATTGATAATACAGGGGTTCTGTAATTCTGGTATTTTTCAGGGCATTTTCTTCCATTCTATGCAGACGGTCACAATAGAAATCAGACATAAGACTGGCACTGAGAGATTATCAGTTTGATCCAGGAATTTGAATCCAGCTTAAAATCAAAAAAAGTAACAGCCGGTAGCTGTGTAAGTACAGATTTCAGGGGAATATTTATGATGCATGTCTGTTACATACCAAAGAAAACATGAAATATTGAGCTGACTAAAAACAAAAGTTAATTTCATCTCTATGAATGTTTAGGTGACTATGAGTGTTTCGACAGTATGTAATGTTTGAATACCTTTGTTGTTATGTTCCAGCTGATGGTTAGTATGCAATGCTTAAGTAAAACTGTCAGTTAATTGTTTTAGCTGCACCACCCCTACTACACCTGACCTACGCGAAACTGGATCATTGCTGCTCAGTATATTATTGCATAAGTCAGATATGTAAATAAATAAGTATACCTGGCTAAAGGGGAGTTTATAACAGAACCCCTCTTTTCAGCTTCACCGTATTTACCTTATCTGACTTGTGCAATATCAGCTGACAGCTGCCTGTTATTGCCATAAGTCAGTTATAGTGAGTATTCCTAACTGAAAGAGGATTTGAAACAAAATCCTTCTGTTTGTCCTTCTGGCCAACCTGTGGTTAATTTCCCCGAGTCCTGTGATGAAATATTGATGTAGACACTTGTACTTGTTTGCACCTTTGTGTAGTAACATTGCCGGTCCGGCAAAAATGGCCATGCTTGCAGATTTAGTCTTTTGTGTGTGTTTTTGTAGATTGCTGGGGTTTTTTATGCTTTCTCTACTCCCCCTTTGTTCGAAACAAGGATAAAAAAAATGTTTCTTTTTTTTTTTTTTTTTTTTTGCACCAGAAGACTTAAATCATATATGTACTTCACTAGGGTAGAAACTACATTTGAAAATAAACTCTGATCACTTGCAGAGATAAAATCAGGTTTTCATATGTCATTGATTCTGTTGCTGAGGAAATCAAAATTATTTCCTGTATCTCTATAAAAAAAAAAATTTTTAAGTTCAAGGAATGCACAGCAGTTATATGCTTTGGAAATGTATTGACAAAAGTATACTTCTCAGAGTGTCAGCAGTTAACTGTAGACAAAAGTCAACATTCACAATTTTGTCACTAAAGACAAAGTCAGCATAAACAATTTTATATCTATGATCACCACATCTGTGAAGAAGTTTTACTCGTTAATGTTACCTTTCTTGTGGCAGTGCTTAGTCTTACAGACCTTAAGTCCAGTACAGCCTTAGCCAACACACACATTGAAATGTGGTTGTAGCCAACATCTTATAACCATAGCCAGCATATGAATTCAAAACTGGCCTAGCCAATGTATATATAGATATAAATCCAGCCATAAACAGCATGCTTGGGAAATAAAAACCATTATAATTTTTTTTTTGGGGGGGGGGGAGGGAGGGGGCTCATGGTGCAGTCAAAAGTGAATGAATCTGTTGGACATACGTATATAACTGGTTTTCATACATATCTTGAATTTGGACGAAAAACTGGTTTTTCATGATTACATATCTGATTGCTGTGTCTATATATAGAGTTGATGAAGCATCTCTGCTAAGTGAACTGCTTGCTTTGGTGTGGTGTAGTATATGGAATGCTCTGATCACTGCAACATTTTGGAAACTGAAAATTGAAAACCTCAGCAAGGTCTTTAAAGAAAACTGCTGATGTGATTCATCAAAAACAACAAAAGACAATAACAAAAAGTTTCATGTTTTCAACTTACTGCTGATGTAATTCACTCCCCTCCCCCCAAAAAAACAACAACTCAATGGTATGACCTCAACTCCTTTCACATCAACTTGCTTCAAAGGTTTACTGTAACCCTCTCCATGCCTGATCATCTATCACCATATTTGATGAATCTCAGAAAAATGGGGTTTGCAGTTTGGAGTATTACTTCCAGTTCAAAATGAACTGTTTGACATGTGGAATAAATGCTCTTGTTCCATTGCATTCTGCTTGTGCATTGTCATCTTCTTTTGATCCAATAACTCCACAGGGAGTCATTGGAATATCTCACAGTTTATGAGTTGATTTCTAAATTCCTACATTTGTGTTGGTAGTGTGCCAACACCTGGGCCCTGGCAGATGTTTTCCTTTTCCATTCTGCAGTTCATGGCAGAATCCATGCCAAACGTGCATGATAGTGGTGCTTCATATACTGAGTCAGCCACACCCATAATGAGTGTTAAGTTTTGTTTGGTTATGGGCTTTTTTGTTTTGTTTGGGTTTTTTTCTGTTTTTGTCCTTTACAAAAAAAGGTTCTTCCAAAACCAACATGTAGACCAGAATTAGGGAGCATGAATATTAAAGTATTTTCTTACATGTGATATATATATGAAATAAAGGTTCAGTTAAAGAGAGATTATGGAGTTTAACTCAGTAGAGTGAGTTAAAAGCAATGGAATTTATGAAATATGTGTCAATACAGCATTAAAAATCAACAACCAGTTAGAGCTTTTTTTTTTCTTTTTTCTTCAACAATTGAGGCAATAGTTACGGAGAAAAACAAGTGCAGGGAACAGGTTGCAACTTTTTTCATCATTTTAATAGTAAATAAATTAAGATCTCTTCAACCTCCCCCCCCCCCCCCCCCCAAAAAAAAAAAAGCTCCCCTAAAAAGTAATAATTCAGTGAGGACAGCATTTGAGGTACATTGAAGTAAGGGTTGTTTATTTTTCCTGAGCTGACTGGAGCCTCTGCTGCACCAGGATAAGCACTGTGCAGCCAGAGGTCCCTGGGATGATGGAAGCTTTGCTTTCCCTGGTACTACAGGTCAGGTCTGAAGGGGGTGTTTCTACAGACAGACATGCTGTTTGGCCCGCCCCATTGTCTTGATGGAGCCACTTACTGTATACATGTACTGCAGTTCAAGTGAATCTACTGCAGATGTTTTGGGCTTACACTTGTGGGGACAGACATTTGTGTAAAAGTAAAACATAAGCGTAGCATGACATGTGGATGGTAACTATTATGTGTTGATTAAAATCAAACTCTGTTTCTGTGATTTATGATTAGTAAGCTCTATGATGTGTTGGTTTCAATTAAACTCTGTTCTTCTGGCTGGTAACTATGATATGTTGATTTAGATAAACTCTGTTCTTTGTATTTTGTTTGTTTGTTTGTTTTTCTTCTTGCTTTCTTCTTATTGTGCCTTGCAAGCCTTTCCTGTTAGAATTTTGTTAGCATAATCATTGTGATGTGTTGGCCTGTTGGGTTTACACAGAGCTCGGGTACATGGGTTGTGTTAATTATCACATGTATACATAATTATAATATTTTTCCCCGTGTATTGGTAGTTAAATAGCATTTTGATTTTACATCTTTTTTTTTCCCATTTCTTAACACAGTTGGAAGGCAAGGGACGGAACATATTTCTTCAGCATGACTTAACTTCCTGTTATTTTTTATTTTGAAGTTTTTGCGCATTATTCAATTGAAAGAAATGTGTCTTAGCTGTTCAGGTAGGACATGGGGATGATCTTTTGAAAGACTTTTGATTACAAAGAGCTGAAAATGAAGTGTAGAGTAGATCATGCCAACAGTGTAATGTACATGGCTGATAAAGGAAACAGAATGCTGAAACAGTAAACTCTGCTAGAGCTGGCATCTGCTGAATTTGGGGGCAAGATTGATTATGTAAAGGTGATGATGGAAAACTGCTCACTGGTGATGTGTTCATATAATACCATGCTTAGATTTGACCCTGGACTGATCCACCAGTGAAAAATAATTCTGCATAAAAATCCAGCCAAAATGTAGCTGGACATTGCATTTATTTGATGATATTACCTCTTTTTCTTTGTCTTTTTTTTTTGGCCATGGAGCATAATAAGCATAACATTTTCTTCAGTCTTTACAAATGTTTTTGTTCTGTTTTTACAGAGAAAAATTAAAATGCAGATTTTGACGAGAAATGTTTTTGTATATAAGTCTTTTAAAAGGAAATGCGAGACTTCAGTTTAAGTAGAACTAATATATGCTAATACTGACTGGTAAGTGAGTAGAAAAAAAGATGTATACAATTTGAAAGGAAAGTACTGACATTTTGAAAACATTACCTCATAAGATAGTTTTTGTGAACATATCACACACCATAGTTTTTCCGTTCTTTTAATTAGTTTGTCTCAGAAATGCGTTACAGTGATCACAGTAATCTGAGGTATAAAAGAAGGGTTGCTTGATGCCAAAGGGAGATAAGTGAAGGGATGGAGACTTCACATTTTTGGTTTCAAGAGCAATATGTCTGTTCTGTTCCTGTGACTGTGTTGGGTTTGCTGGTTATGCTTTAACATCAGGTATACAGGTTGTGCTTTTTACTGTATTTTCTATCAATTGCTGTAAAAACCAGCTTTTTGTTGTTCTTTGTTTTATTTGTAAACAATTATGTCGAACACAATTATGCCACTGTAATTGTTGAAAAGTGATTCCCAAATTTGGGTGGATCAAGCTTTTTGTTGTTGTTGTTGCAAAAATGAAGAGAGTTCTGGTATAAAATTCTGTCGTAGGCTGTGTTATGAGTGCTTTAATAAAGAGATCAAACAATTACATCATCCAGTTAGTTAATTTGTTTATTTGCTTATTTGTTTGTCAGAGAATACTCAAAAACGGTGGGAGATATTTTTCCAGATACTGAGTATGATGCCAAAGTGTGTTTGTTTCCTTGCTCATTGTCAAGTGTGTTAGATATAACCAGCCCAGTCCACTCGAGGAGTCACTCAGTAGTCTGAAAATTGTCACTTGAGTATGATTCAGATAACACTAAACCTAAATTTCAAGAAAATGTTTTATTTGAGGTAGTTTTGGAAAAACAATATTAGCCACTATATGGCCCAAACTTGTGGGTTGAGTTTTGAGTCTCAAGATGCAAATGTTTTATTTCTCCTTTTTGTTTTTGTTTTTTTGTTTTATTTTGTTTTTTTTGGTGTTTTTTTGTGGGGGAGGAGAAGGAGGTAGTGCTTTTTCCCCCAAAAGTTGTTATGCCTGTCCATCCCAGCTTTCATGTTCATCAGGATTTCTGGCTCAGCTGGCCATAGTTCTTATCAAGACCCTAGGCAGAAACTGCCATGTCCAGTTTCAGACCTAAATTCCTTACAAAAATTAAATTTATAATTAATTTTGACAGATATAGTCAGCTTTAGTTAAAATGATGCTGAATGTTGGTCAGCATTGTTGATTCAAAAATCTAAATTGAAACAAAAGAAATGTTGCTGTTTCACTTTGTAATTTAGACTGGTTGAGAGGGCGTGGAATAAAATAAAAGTTTGTGATAAATACCACATTTTGAAGTAAAATAAGAACTCTAGAAACATTGTGTTTTATAAGAAAGAATGATTTACTTTTTTTATATATATAAAACATTGTTGTGAAGAGGGATCTATTGTTCAGTTTTGAACTTAAAAGTCTTGTTTTCTTCTTTTTTTTCTCTTTCATTTTTATAATTTCTTTTTTTTTCTAATCCACCATTTTGTAGGATGTTTTCTGTCATGTTTTTGTAGACTATTCACATCTTCCATGACTGGTTTGTCCTGACTATACTGGATCGATAGCATGCATACTTGTAAAGATGGAACAGAGGGCAACAGAGCCGACATATCTTTGTAAATGTAAATAATGTAAAGATTGTACTTAAATGTACATAGGTATACTGTTATTGTGATGCTGCATTCTTTCAAGTCACCTGTTGAGGTCTGGCCGTAGCAAGCTTTACCTGTGAATTAAGTTGCCCTGTTACTGGTGCCATTTTGTTTTTATGTTTTTTTGCATGCTTACTTGTATATTTTGTTTTGCTTTTGTTGAGTTGTTCTTTGTTGTTATTGTGTTGTTCAAATTGATTTATAAAAAAAACCCCACTTTTGATGGGTTTTTTTTTGTTTTGAGTTAAGGTGATATGTGTTTTAAGGTTTTTATGTGGTTACTGTTTACAAAAAGGTGAAAGTTTTAACGATGTCTATATTTTTGTAACTTGCATACATGTATTACAGACTACAAAACGTATGTTTTTGAAGATGTATTGTGTGCTAACTTAGAGTAAAAAAAACATTTTTAGTGTTTGTTTTAGCAGTTATAAACAGGGTAGTACATAGATTATGTTAATATTTTTGTTATTAATTTGTAGTTACTAATTTGTATTACTAAGTTACGGTTTTAAAGCAGTTTTTGATATTGTATTATTATACCAGGTCACAAAGCTTAATAGAATGCACTGTAGGTGCCTTTTAAAAAAATATCTATATTATCTTTCATTATCATTTGATGTTATTACCATTATTTCTCTTTGAAGTAATCTTTTCCCATAAAGTTACCATGTCAACTAATAAGCATATCACCATTGTATTAAATTTTATCATCTGTTTCATTAAAGAAACATAGAGAGTTTTTTTTCAAATTTTATTTGGATCAGATGCCCACATAAAAGCATGTGAAATTATCTCCAAAGAAATAGTTGTGTTTTTTTGTTTTAAGTTCTGTGAAGCTTTTTCATAATTACTTCATCTTCAGAAGCCTGTAAAGATGTTAATGAGGAATAGTAGTGGAGGAAAACAAGCGCAGATGACCATTTACAACTTCCCAATCACTTTGAAAAGCCTATAAAGATACTGAAATCATTTATCTCCAAGAAATTGGTTGCATGTAGGACTTACGTAGCTTGTATGTTTAGTTGAATATCATTATGGAATAATTGCAGCACTATGACTCACAACTTGTACTCGTTAATGTATTTTCACATAGTTGTTAGTTCTTCCCTGTTCCCCTCCTCCTCCCCTTTGTCTCCTGGCTTTTTTAGAAGGATAACAAGCAGAGTATGATTGTTTTAAAGTATCATTGTTATGCGATAATATTTGGTGGACATAATTAATACTGACCTCATTGTTGTGTTGTCGCAAAGTGTAACAATGCTCTGTTGTGACTAAGGCTTTGTCATACCTTTTGTATTCAGGAAACATGACTCTCTTCTTCAACGTTTTCTTAACTGTTTTTCCTGGAAATAGGTGTGTGTGTGTTGGGGGGGGGGGGAGGGGGATAGTTTAGTGGTGAGATCATTGTACATCCCCGAAGTTGGAATGCTGCCACCTTAATGGTGGGTAAAAATGACCGCATATGGAAAATCTCACCATTGGTGATTCTGGGAATGACAAAAAAAAGATTATTGCAATGGACTCATGATTTGATGGAAACAAAAGGTGTGGGCTCCAGTCTCCACCAGGGTGTCTGTCTGAGGGGTGATTTCCGCCCTGACAAAATTATTCAGAAGAGACTTGAACCAAAGTCCCAAGTGCAAACACATACATGTAGAGCCTCTTGAGCATAATTACGTTGAAACCCTATCTGTCTTTCATTGACCTGGAAGACTGAGCCAGGTATAGCAGATGGTTTGGATGACATGACCATGCCCAGCATGCATCCTGCAGATGTGCAGAGGGATGGGCTCTGTCAGGTCACATATGCCTGAAAATTGAAGACCATCGCCCCAATGATGCCTCAACCCGAGCAGTTGTGGAAAATGTCATGCCATCATTCAGAAAATGTTTCAGTTATATTCAGGAAATAATTTCTCTGTTCTTGTTCTATCCCCGTGTCATCATTCAGGCAATGTTACTGTTCAGGAAGTGTTTTCTACGTGTTTATCCTGTTATTATAAATTTACAGGATGTTTTGTCTGTTCCTGTTTTTGATCCTGTTTATACTGGTACATCAAAATAATGTTTCATAGCTTCCTGTGTTATCCTATCATATTCAGGAAATGCTTTGTCTCTTCCTGTTTTATTCTGTTAGAATATTAGCTCTTCTCCTGTTTTATCCTCTATGCGAGACAAATTCCTTGTTCCCATTTCATTCTGTTGTATTTACAGACTGTTTCATCTGTTCCTGTTTATTCATGAAATGTGTTTCATCTGGTAGTGTTTTACCCTGTCTGGTCATCTTTTACCCTCTCTGTTCCTGTTTTTTCCTCTCTGTTCCTGTTTTTTCCTCTCTGTTCCAGTGTTTTCCTCTCTGTTCCAGTTTTTTTCCTCTCTGTTCCAGTTTTTTTTCCTCTCTGTTCCTGTTTTGCCCTCTCTGTTCCAGTGTTTTCCTCTCTGTTCCAGTTTTTTTCCTCTCTGTTCCTGTTTTTTTCCTCTCTGTTCCTGTTTTGCCCTCTCTGTTCCAGTTTTTTCCTCTCTGTTCCAGTTTTTTTTCCTCTCTGTTCCAGTTTTTTTTCCTCTCTGTTCCAGTTTTTTCCTCTCTGTTCCAGTTTTTTTCCTCTCTGTTCCAGTTTTTTCCTCTCTGTTCCTGTTTTGCCCTGTAGTCTAGAGATAGTGGAGAGGGATGGACTCTGCCATGTTCAACTCCTCAGGGAGTTTAGTGAGAAGTAAAAACAGTTGTTCCTGTTTTCTCCTGTTGATTTCAGGAAGTGTTTCCCCTGTTTGTGTAGATTCCTGTTAAGTCACTGTCCACCTAGAGCTGTGTTGCCATTGTGGGTTGTTTTGTTGTTGGGTTTTTCACTCTTCCCCCAGTGTCTTATATTTTACCATGTTTTGTTTGTTTAAGTGTGGGGAATTTTTGTTGTACTTCTAATCCTCAGTGTTGGTTTACTTTTATACCTGGAGACTTTGTCATTTCACGGAGATTTATTCTCATATCCTCAGCATGTCCTCATTCACTGTTTTTTTGGGGGTTTTTGTAGGCAAAAAATGGTGGGGATGAGGGCAGTTTTACTTTTTTTTCTTATGTGTTGACTAAAGGACCAGTTTGTAGACATGTTTTACAAGGTGTTAGAATATAAAGAAAAAGGCAGTTAGTGCTGTGAAAAGCAAAATAAGATTAATTTTTAGGCTTTAACAGACAAATTCTTATAGTTTTGACTTGTTTTTTCACCACTTTCATCTTTCCTCACATTGTTCTCTTTGCATGCCATGTGTAGGAGTTGGGTTCATGAGTCACTTACTGCAGTTTCCATAGTTGAGCAAATGCTCTTAGATTTCAAGTTGTGCTGCATGTATCCATAATATCTTCCTTTGATCCTAGTTCTAAGGGATCCACCAGTTACTTGTCACTTCTTACCTCCGTCCAGTAGTGCACTTGTTGCCTCCATTCTGGTGGGCAATGGACAGTATTGCCCTTACATAGCCAGATAATCAATCCTGTTTGAGAATAATTACTAGTTTGTCATTACAGCGTCTCTTAAAGTGGAACTGGCAGTGCCCATCTCTCTCCTGATCTGAGAGTTGCCAGAGCAAGGTTGTCAAGAACTTTGAACTGCCTTCTCAACTCCCCACTCCAGATTTTTCCTCTTGAAAGGTTAGGTTCTGAAGCACTTTTTTAAACAGGATATGGCTACGAGACAGTAGATTTCTGAAATCAGTGTTTTTCCTCCCCCAAGATGGGTTGCTTTATCTGGGTGACGAGCCTCATCTACATAAGACTTTTGTGTGCTGGGTGCATCTGTTTCTCGAACAAGTTCACAGAACTTACCTCTGCCCAAAAAAAGAAAGAAAAGCTAACAAACAAACAACTAACCAACAAAAAGATTGAATAAAACCAGCTTGTAAACCAAACCAAATCAGTCATTAATCCCCCTCACACCAAACATACCAAAGACATGTTCATTCTGTGTTCACTTTTCCTAAAATGCAGTCAGCAGAACAGGTGGTCATTTCCCAAAGAGCTCACTGTTTTCTAAGCAATACTGCTAGCACTTCACTTATATTCATCTTATAACTTCATTTTCTTATCTAGAAATGTATTCAGTTATTACTTGATAATCAAACATTTTACTTTACCGGCCATTTTTCATTGCTTTATTCTCTTAGTTGTTCATCTGCATTTAATTTTATGCCTCCCCCCTCCCCTCCTTAAACCCCCAGCTTCCTTTATTTTTATGATTTGCAGTTCTTAACAAAAAAGAACAACCCCAAAAGTAAAATGTGATAAAAAAAAAAAAAGAAGGTTGCCTGTTGTTGCCATTGTTATGGTTGTCCTCGTTGCTGAATGAAGGATGTGCTGTGCTGTGCTGAAGAATTAGCAGTTAGGAGTAAGGCAGTGGCCACCATTACTTAAGATTGGTTGTCACTGTTTAAGGTATCGGATTTCAAAATTTGTTTGTATCATTTTGTCATTGCTGAAAGAATTGGGTTCATTGCTTGCAAATTGGCTGTCACGGCTTGAAGTTTTAGCTGTCGTTCCAGACTGTCATTGTTTAAAGAATTAGATTTTATCCCTTACAAATGACCTTAAGGATTCGGCTATCATTATTAATTAGCTATCTATGTTTAAAGAATTGGCTTTTGTCATTTACCAGAAAGGAAGGCAGTTGTGGTTTAAGGATTTGGAAGTAATGATTTTGGCTATGATAATTTTTGTTTTTAATTGGCATTTTTGTGTTTACAAGTTGGACATGATGACTTAAGGATTTGGCTGTCATTACAGATTTGAATGCCGCTGAGAAAAGTGTGTTGTTGAGTTTGTTGTTATTTCATGTTGTGACAGCAGGTGTTGCTATTGCTTACAAGGATCGATTATCAAAGTGTGCAAGTCATCTTTCCCATTTTCTCTTACAACCCTCAGACGAAGAAGAAGGAAAGACTACAGTGTAAGTGAAATGTTGGGAATTAGTTCTGTACATGTATATTAACGCGTCCAGTATTTCCTCTCAGGGTGGTTGATGATCAGGGGGGTATGTTTCCTTGTCCCCAAAGTATCAGGGTTTTAAAGAAGGAACTCTTGTTATTGTTGCTTGTACTACACAGCTGCTGCTTCTGCTAGTTGTTACCATTTCTTTATCATTTAAAAAAGAAATCATTGCTGAAGGTTTCGATACTGTTTGCATTCAGTACATTCTGATTTATCTTGCGCATGCTCAGTCCAAATGGATGTTATGTTTTAGTAAATGAAGGGCACTGTCAGATTGTGAGCAGTTGATCTTGCCAACTGTAGACGTTTTGAGAATGCTGATTTTTTCTTTTGGAAAGACAGTATGTGTACTGGTTGTATCTGTTCTGTGTCAGTTGTCATAAGGTTTAATTGTTTTGATTCCAAAGGGAACGTCAGTTTTCGGGGTGGGGTGGGGGGTTGTTGTTTTTAGTTGGTGCTTAGCAAGAACTGCTACGCAAAATGAAAAAAAAAACGGAAAAAGTATGTTCTAATACTGTTTTTTACGAATATATATGTTGTTTACATGTTGTGAATGGAGATATGCTGAAAAAATTAACAAAACGGTGTTACTGGTCTTGAATGAGGCTTGGAAATATCCTGAATATTTAAATTAGGATTTTTTTTGTTTTTTGTTTTTTTTCCTACACATTCTTTTTTAAACAAAATAACAAAAAGGTTTGGAGAATGCTTTGTTGACTCAAGTGTGTTGTGGGAAAAAGAATAATTTAGGACATATTTTTTAGTTCAGTGTAGGGGTTCTATGCACTAGTAAAGACTCAAAGATACAAACTACTCAATTAATGAAACTTCACGAAATCTTTGTAATCACTATGCACTCAGCCAATAAAAACAAACAGAACATTTGGGGTCGTGTCTGACATGTACATGATTATTGCATGCTAATACAAGGATATATTTTTTCAACAAAACTAATTACACCATTAGTGTATGCGTCATCAAACAGAGAACGTCACATTCTGAAACAAGACAAAACAGGCTCTCTAGAATAGTGTTACTCCGATATGCAACCCCTCCTCCACCTACACCCCCCCCCCCCCCCCCCCCCCCCCCCCCCCCCCCGCCAAAAAAAAAAATCTGAATCTGTTGTAACAACCTTAATCTTTACTAACAAAATAAACAATATTAAACTTATCTTTTGGACTACTAACAACATCTAAACTGGAAGTGGGAAGACGATGCTGCTTTTGGTGAATTTTACCCGTTTTGTTGTTGTATTGGTGCCGTCTGGACTCAGATTTCTGTTGCCAAGTATGTTAAAAAATGAGGATGTGTTGATCATGATTATCATATGCGGCAGGAGCCACAGCTTGAAGTGGAGTGAGTGTGTACTCGAATGACATATCTCACCAGATTGTCAGATTCGTCAAAGACGAGCGATACAATTGTAGGATCGTGACAGCATTATCATTTTCCTTTATAGGATGATAGCACACGTCACATGAGTGCTTGCGTTATGGTGTGTTAAAATAAAAATTTTAAAAAGTAGAACAAACGCCTCGCATTCTGAGACATCTTGTTCAAAACTTTACCTGAAAAAGTAAACCATCTGTTTGTATATCTGCCACTGTGTTGGGGAAGGGTGGGTGCATGCAGGCGCTCTCTCTCTCTCTCTCTCCTCTCTCTCTCTCTCTCTCTCTCCTCTCTCTACTCTCTCCTCTCCTCTCTCTCTCTCTCTCTCTCTCTCTCTCTCTACTTCACTCACTCACTCACTCACATCACTCTCTCTCTCTCTCTCTCTCTCTCTCTCTCTCTCCCTCTCTCTCTCTCTCTCTCTCTCTCACACACACACACACACACACACACAACACACACACACACACACACACACACACACACACACACACCTCCAAAATCTATTCTCTCCATTATCTGCTCGTTTTTGCATTAATTTCATCAGCATGTTGTTTCGTACCCCTTCCCTTTCATGTCCTACCTAAGAAGAAATCAATTGAGTGTGTGGATCAGTTTGGTCACCTTGCTCTGTGCTCTGCTGAAGATTGTAATGCTGAAGGAAATAGTTATGCGCTTAGGTATCAGCGGACTTGAGTTTTGACTTGACTTCTCCTTTAACTCCCAGAGGAGTCGTTGGGGCTCTGCTGAAGATTTTAATGCTGAAGGAAATGTGCGCTTAGGTATCAGCGGACTTGAGTTTTGACGACTTCTCCTTTAACGTGTAGAGGAGCCGTTGAGGCTCTGCTGAAGGAAATATGTGCCTAGGTATCAGCGGACTTGAGTTTTGACTTGACTTCTCCTTTAACTTCTAGGGGAGTCGTTGGGGTATTGCACTGCACTGACTTTTACTGGCAGTGGCTTCATGGACAAGTTCAACCTGACAGAGCGCATCCCTCTTCAGGTGTAATGTCCTATTAATTAATCAATCCGTTGTCGTTCTTGTTTTTGTGTGATACTGTGTACACTTTCTGCATCATACTGTTTTTGTTTGTTGTTGTTGTTGTTTTTCTTGACCCTCTCCTCCCGTTTTCACTACCTTTTTTTTTTTTTTTTTAACGTGTTTTGTAAATGAAAAACAAAAGCTTAATTATACATGTATGTATGTATGTATGTATACCTGCCTTGAAAGGACACCGTGCTATGCCCTCCCTACTACTACCTACCTGCATACTAAACTTTGTTACAGTATATATATAATATATATATATATATATTACCAATGGATACAGTCTGCGTGTACAGTGAGTATGTATGTACAGTGTGTGCTTTTGCCCCAGTGCAGTGCAATGTCAGATTGATCAGTGGTTGGTTTGTTTGTTTATTTATTTATTTTGTTAGTTGGCTTGTAGGGACTGTGGAACTGCTTTATGCCAACTTGTAAATTGCCCTGTACATATGAACGGCCTGTACCAAGCGAAAATTACACCACTCAAGAATTTAAAAAATAACTTGTGTGTATGTGTTCTGCTTTTTTCTTCATGTTTTGGACATGATGCGTGTGTGTGTGTGTGTGTGTGTGTGTGTGTGTGTGTGTGTGTGTGTGTGTGTGTGTGTGTGTGTGTGTGTGTGTGAGAGAGAGAGAGAGAGAGAGAGAGAGAGATTTGATTTGATTTGATTTATTTTATATCGAGGATAATGGGATAAGCACTCATGTGCTTTTATACATCCAGTCCACGTGTGTATGCAGTTTTGTAAATGTCATCTGTTCCCACCGGCACACGATGGCCTACTCTTACGAAAAGCGGAACAGGATTTAACATGTGTGCAAGATGTTCTGCTTGCGTTCGCACACGGGGCCTCGGTTTAAAGTCTCATCCGGACTTTTGGGGAGAGTGGAGTCAGAGAGAGCACAAAGTGAAATCATGCATGCGTGAGCGCACGCACACACACACTCTCACACACACACACACACACACACACACACACACACACACACACACACACACACACACACACACCCGCAGCGCATGCGTGCGCACGCCTATACTCACTCTCTCTCCCACAACACACACACACACACACGCACACTTACGCGCATGCGTGCGCACGCCTATACTCTCTCTCTCTCTCTCTCTCTCTCTCTCTCTCTCTCTCTCTCTCTCTCTCTCTCTCTCTCTCTCTCTCTCTCTCACACACACACACACACACACACACACACACACACACACTCACACACACACACACACACACACTCACACACAACACGTACGCACGCACGCACGTACGCACACAGACACGCTCGCGCACGCGTTAAATGTGTGTGTGCGTGTGCGTGTGTGTGCGCTTGCATGTGTGAGTGTGTTCGAATTTGCGAGGACTATAGATTGTTATTAATTGCTTGTGTGATGTATAGGTCGAATGCAAGCGCTTTGATTTGTTTTTACAAGATATAGCGCTATATAAGTTCCATGTATTATTATTATTATTATTATTATTATTATTATTATTATTATTATTATTATTAAAACCCTTTCCGCGGCCTTTCAAGAGTAAGCCATTAGTGACGGTAGGAACTGATGAATTTTTTTTTTTTTTTTTTTAAAGAGGAAGCCACCCCAGAACATTTGCATGCACACAAGTGTCCTGTTCACACAGTCATCATCCTAGAAGTCGGAATGCAGCTACCTTAGTGGTGGGCAAACACACACACACACACACACACGCACGCACACACACACGCACCACACACACACCACACACACACACACACACACACACACACACACACACACACACACACACACACACACACACACACAACCCGGTCGGATACGCAAAATCTCACCGCCGGTAAACCTCTTTGAGCTTTAGCCAAGGAAAGAAAAACTATGATCCAAAATACCCAGAAGATAAGAGATGCCTAGAAGAGTAGGCCTGTGTTACAGGAAGAGGTGAAAAACAGTCTCAAGACAGTCACTCTCCTGATGTCTAGTCAGGTCAAGTCAGGTTAAGCTGCCTCCTCTGCTGTTTTGAAGGTCATCGTCGAACACGACGGACGAACAAGCATCCCCCACCTGAAAAGGAACGTGTCAGGACAGTTAAGATATTTACCTGCCTATCAAGTGAGGTGAACAGTGAGGTTCTGGGTTCGATTCCCAGCCTTGCCCTTTCTTCTTAGTTTGGTGAGAAAATCGAACTGAATGTCAAAGTCCTTTGGTTGAAACTAAATCGAGGTCCTGTGTGCAAATGCATGCAGAATATTTTGCGCACACGTTAAAAAACCGGTCCCGCCTTTCGGAAGAGTAGGCTATATCGTACCGATAGGAACGGATGACAACATTCCAAAAACGCGTGCACACAGGTGTCATGTTAAGACACCATCCCCGTAGTTGGAGTGTGGCTAAGCACATCGCTTTATATCGACACATAAAAACACAACCTAAAATCATGGCAACAAAAAGATACAAATCAATACAACTTTACTCTTGATTTAATCAATATCTTTTTTTCATTATTAATTTATTTTGGGTCGTTTTCATCGGTGTTGACATAAACCGATGTGCTAAGCAGTTCAACTATAAATTTCTGGTTACTTAAGGGGACCGGGTTTGTGCAGTTGAATGTCTTGGTCCAGTTAGCGACAAGAGAACCACTTAGACTCCACTCTCGTCACATAGGAGTATCACGGTCACCTCGAAGGAAACCTAAAAAAAGTGTTGGTCAGGTAATGAGAGCAACACTCTCAAACTCGCATCCATAAGTGGATAAAGCTCGACTTTGTGGTCCCAGTCTTCCCGCCGAGCCCACAGCACACTCACTCTGGGTAGGGGTCCTGGCCAGAGTCCGAAAAATCACTATGACTCTTATGGGATTCGAACCTACTACCTTCCAGTCCGAAATCCAAGGCACTAACCACAGCGCCATGGCGGCTGGTCGTAACTTAATCAGTTCATAATGAACTGCTCCACATTGGTCTTGTCACTTGGCAATACATAGTTGGGTTTTGTTTTTTTTTAGCCTCGTGGACTGATCAAAGAAAACATAGCCTACACACAAAACAAACAAAAAAAATGGTGAACAAACCATAATTATAATGCCACGGGGGAAAAAATCCTGAACGAAACATATCGATCGCCACCATAAAAGCCAATACTCATCTGATACACAGCATGCAATTTCTGGATATTTTCCCCCAGAAAAACCATCAGGGTATTAAAGCAGCATTTCTATTTGCAACAAACACGACAGACAAACCTAGATGACTTCAGTAGTCTGGTTCTGCAGGCATCACAGACAGATGTGGACAGATGATCCAGCCCAGGGAAACACACCTGGGGCTGTCTGGAAACCAAGATGCTACAGGTATGACATTGTCAGAAGCCTGGACTTTTGACCCCTCCTGTACAAATTCAAATTCGTACTCCCTCATATCTCAAAAGCACGAGAAATTCTTGTGGGTTACAAGCAAGCATAGCTAAGAATAATCAACATAAAAATAGCGTAAATTTTATCATAGACCCAGGCAACCCTTTCCTACATTTGTTTTTTTATCGGCAAATGGACACTCATGCATAAAAGCACACAAACATAGGTGCATGCGCCCACAACAAGATCACAAGTGCTGGTGTATGTGCTTTTCTTTGGGATGAGAAACTAAACCGAAATCAAACTGGGAAGAAAAGGCAAGACCAGGAATCGAACCCGGAACCCCCAAATTTACTAGTTAGGCAGGTGAGCGTCTAATCATGCAACAAGGGAGGGAGCGGTAAATGTTGCACACTCTTTCGTCTGACCTTGGAGAACAATGATTTTTTTCAAAGAGAAAATTAACATTTTGTTTCTGACTTTTTTTTTTATTCTGTAGGATGGGACTTTCACAGTTTGGAGAGAGAGAGAGAGAGAGAGAGAGAGAGAGAGAGAGAGAGAGAGAGAGAGAGAACAAGGCAAGGCAAGGCAAGGCAAGGCAAGGCAAGGCAAAGTATTTTATTCGAGGATAAAAGATAACCACTCGTGTGCTTTTTTACATCCAGTCCCCGCCCTTTTCAGGGATACATCAAGTTGAAAAGATACTAAACAATGAAACTTTACGCAGTACCAAACAACACACAAGAATAAGGACACTATATATGGTAAGGTAATAAAAATGCACTCGTTCAGAAGACAAAACCAGAAGTCACAATAAAAAGATTTTGATTATGGAAGAAAAGAAAAGTGTTAATAGGTAAGGAGCAAACAAGAGAACAAGATGAAATAAACAACTGAAAACATCAATCCACCACCATCTGTCAAAAGTTATACATGTAATATAAATCATACATTTGGACAAAAAAAAGGGGGGGGGGGGGAATTTAACTAATATCCTTATTGGAGGGGGGGGGGAAGAGATACTACCAATAAAAACTAAAAATAAAATAAATAAAATAAGATAAAAAGAAAGAAGAAAAAAAAAAAGAGTTACGTAAAACATCCTAGATGTTTCAAAAGAATAGGCAGAGAGAGAGAGAGAGAGAGAGAGAGAGAGAGAGAGAGGAGAGAGAGAGAGAGAGAGAGAGAGAGAGAGAGAGAGAGAGAAAAGAGAGAGAGAGAGAGAGAAGGGGGGGGGAGATCACTAACTAGTGACACAAATCAAATTCAACATAGCTATAAAAATGAAATCTACACATTGTAGATAAAATACTCATAGTTTATATATATTGTAATGATCAATCTCTGTGAAATAGCCAATGTATTCACAAAAATGAATACCTACACAGTATATTTAAAAGACACATACTAACTACACTTAAAACATTGAGATATTAAGACAACATTTATCAAACTCTATAATAGTTAACTTTCAGCATAAAGTTGAAAACATGAGATATGAATACAGAGAGAGAGAGAGAGAGAGAGAGAGAGAGAGAGAGAGAGAGAGAGAGAGAGAGAGAGAGAGAGAGAGAGGAGAGAGAGAGGAGAGAGAGAGAGAGAGAGAGAGAGAATAGCAAAAGTTTATTGTTATAGGCAGGATGCCCATTAACAAGGGGACAGTGGGAGGGGGGCTGGGCACAACACACAAAATGTCATGTACTGAGAACTTCCTTAATTACCACCCAAAAGGTCATCATGTCTGCGGAGAGAGAGAGAGGAGAGAGGAGAGAGGAGAGAGAGAGAGAGAGAGAGAGAAGAGAGAGAGAGAGAGAAGAGAGAGGGGAGAGAAGAGAGAGAGAAGACAGAGAGAGAGGAGAGAGAAGAGAGAGAGGAGAGAGAGAGAGAGAGAGAGAGAGAGAGAGAGAAGAGAGAGAAGAGAGAGGAGAGAGAGGAATCAGTGTCTCTACAATAATTGTCGGTCCCGAAAAGAAAAAAAAGATAATAATAACAACAGCAGCAGCAGCAGCAACGACAACAATATAACAACAACAACAACAACAACAACAACAATACTACTACTACTACTACTACTACTACTACTACTACTACTACTACTACTACTACTACTACTACTACTACTACTAAAAACCCAGTGATTATGATGATGATGATGATTTATGGAATTCTTAAAACGCTGAATCATGTCAAGCATCAAATCAAAGTAAAGGTAGGTAAAAGGTAAAGGTGTTCCCGTAATCTCTGTGGTCGTAGGGAAGCGAGGTGTCAGAGACCTTAGCTTATTCAGGGACCAGCATATTTAGATGAATTTGATGGTGGGTTACTTCACAGACAGAATGACTACTTGTTTGCATATCATTATGATAATGGGCAATGTAGTGATCATCGCCCCCAGGAGTTTCCCACGTCAGAAATGGACATATGTAAGTAAGTCTTCAATTTACATCTTTCCACTTTAAGTGATACCAGACGACCCTAAGGTAGGAGACGAGAGAGAGAGAGAGAGAGAGAGAGAGAGAGAGAGAGAGAAGAGAGGAGAGAGAAGAGAGAGAGAGAGAGAGAGAGAGAGAGAGAGAGAGAGAGAGAGAGAGAGAGAGAGAGACAGACAGACAGACAGACAGACAGACAGACAGACAGACAGACAGACAGACAGACAGAGAGAGACAGAGAGAGACAGAGAGAGAGAGAGATCTACTGTGAGGTGTGTGTGTGTGTGTGTGTGTGTGTGTGTGCGCGCGCGTGCGCGCGCGTGTGTGTGTGTATGTGTGTGCATGTTCATGTGTGTGTTTGATAAATAGTAACAGCAAATGAAAACGTGTGTGTGTGTGTGTGTGTGTGTGTGTGTGTGTGTGTGTGTGTGTGTGTGTGTGTGTGTGTGTGTGTGTGTGTGTGTGTGTGTGTGTGTGTGTGTGTGTGCGCGCGCGTGTGTGTGTGTGTGTGTGTGTGTGTGTGTGTGTGTGTGTGTGTGTGTGTGTGTGTGTGTGTGTGTGTGTGTTTTATTTTATCTTTTATTTATGTTTTAATTTTATTTATTCTTTTACATCGAGGATAAATGGAATAAGCACTCATATGCTTTTTTACATCCAGTCCTCGTGTGTATGCAGTTTTGTAAATGTCATCTGTTCCCACCGGCACACGATGGCTCACTCTTACGAAAAGCGGAACATTATTTTAACGTGTGCCCAAGATGTTCTGCATGCGTTCTCACACGGGGCCTCGGTTTTTAGTCTCATCCGAAAGGCTTTTGGGGGGAGAAGAGTCAGCACTGATGTTAACTCCAGAGGAAAAATCCCCTCGACCGGGAATCGAACCCGGGTCGTCAAATTGCGAGCGCAATGTTCTGACCACTAGGCTATCCCGTCATTATGATAATGGGCAATGTAGTGACCTCCGCCCCTAGGAGTTTCCCACGTTATAGCTTAGGCTATCGTGGTGTGTGTGTGTGTGTGTGTGTGTGTGTGTGTGTGTGTGTGTGTGTGTGTGTGTGTGTGTGTGTGTGTGTGTGTGTGTGTGTGTGTGTGTGTGTGTGTGTGTGTACTGGGTAAACTGTAGATAAAAGAAAGGAGTGCTACCTATGGGTTGTCAATTTTAGAAAAAAGAACCCAACAGATTTTGGTCCGTTGATTTTGTTTCCTTGAGGGAATGACTAATCCTGCCTAGTTAAAACCGATATTGGAGCGTTTACAGCATTCAGTTTCTTGAAAAGCGTATCCTATCAATTGTATCATCTTGTAAATCTGGAATTAACATTAAGTACTGATTCCACTCCTCCCAAAAGTAATTCGGAAGAAGCTGTAAACCAAGGCCCTGTGTTCGAACGCACGCAAAACACCTTGCGTACACGTTAAAACCTGACTTTTTTGAAAGAGTGGGTCATTTCGTGTCGGTAGGAACCGATGGCAATTACAAAAAAAAAGAAGAAGAAGAAGAAAACGCATGCACACTGGTGTCGTGTATACACACCATCCCCGAAGTCGGAATGCGGCTGCCTTAACGGTGGGTAAAAACGGTTGCATACGCAAAATCTCACCATTGGTAAACTTTGGAGCTCTAGCCAAGGTATGGAAAATTATCTTGAAAAATGTATTATCTGAATGACATTGTAAACTGCATTAACTTCATGATTTTGCAAACTGCATGAAATATAAGTTTTTTTGTTTTTTTTTTTAAAAAACAAACTGTATTAACTTAATGAATTTGTAAACTATATTGAATAAATGATTTTGTAAACTGCATGAAATAAATTATTTTGTAAACTGTGAAACCTATCAATCGTAAAGAAGCGTTGAGCTTAAATGGTACGGGTATGTCACAAGATCAAAAGGACTTGCAAAAACAATATTGCAAGGCACTGTCCAAGGAGGGAAAAAAAGAGGCAGACCAAGGAGGAGATGGGAGGACAACATCAGCGAATGGACAGGCCTAGTTCTAAACTGTATTACCTAGATCATCTTCTAAACTGTATCAACTGTATCGTCAAGCTAACTGTACCATCCTGGGAACGGCATACACACGGGGAATGGATGTAAAAAATAAAAAAAAAAGCATATGAGTGCTTATTTCATGATCCTCGAAATAAAAGAATGAAATAAAAAATATACAAATCTCGTAAACTATGTTAGCTGAATCAAAAACTGTTTCGCGGAACAGTTCCTGGTCTAAGGTCTGACTGGCAAACTGAGGTTAGATATCTGACGTTGAGGGATCGAGTCCTTGCTAAGTTGTCCAGTTTTTTTCTCTGTTGGGTTTTTTATTTTTTGTTTCTGTTGTGTGTTTTTCTTTCTTTTTGTGGTTCTGCAGATAGAGGTCTACATGCATTCAACAATGGTGACATTTTGCGTATGCGACCTTTTTTTTCCCCACATTAAAGTACCCCCTTTCCGACTTTGGGATCATGTCTACACACGACACCCTGGTGGGCGCGGTTTAAGAAAAACAAGTAACATGAACATTACAATTATATATAGCGCTAGTCTATATCTTGTGGGAACACATCAAAACGCTAAAAAATTTATATTCAACTTGTTCATACACATCCAAGCAGTCATAAATAGATCAATGTAAATAAATTTAAAATTATACGCGCGCACGCGCACGCACACACACACACACACGCACACACACACGCACGCACGCACGCCACACACACACGCACATGTATACACACACACACACACACGCACGCACGCACGCACGCACGCACGCACACTCTGGTAGGGTGATGGAGATTCTGAATGTTGAAAAGACTTAGTAGGGGGACTGGAAAATCTTGGAGAGCCTAGGCAAGACATAAGTATGCCTTGAGGCTGGCTGGACGTCAACGTGCCGCGCGTAGGTTTCTGACGATGGGAGAGAAAGAGTTCAGTTTAGGTCAATGGGCCAGACAGACACAGAGAAAGAACTAAGGCCAACGGTGATTTGCTTGAATCTGGGTTTTTGTAAGCGCAAGTGTCTGCTGTAGCAGAGCGAAGGGTAACGAGAAGGAGTGTACAGGTGAAGAATTTCACATAGGTAGGATGGTGCTGGGTTGTGGAGACATTGATCACAAAAGGTACAACACTTATAACAGAGGGTATAACAGAGGTCATCTGCTCGTCCTCACCTCACCTCATCTAACCCGTAGTCTTGTTTGTAGACCGCTGGCTGAAGATTTTGCAACCAGCTTCCTCCACTGGATGCAGTTTTTAGCTTTCCGTAGCAAGTCGTTCTATCAAGACCAGTCCACTGTCTGATGTCGTCTTCTCAACATTTTCTCTGTCTGAATCTTCATCTCCTTCCCTTTACTGTTCCCTGTAGAGCAGTCTTGGCCAGTACAGGTGTTTGTGTGATGTTCCCGTACCACTTTAGCTTACGTTTTTTCCACTGAAGTCAGGAGCTCTTCATTTGAACGGATGGTGTTTTTTTGTTTTTTTTAAATTCTGGTTTTTTCCCTTCCTATTTAGCTAATCATCTGCTCTTACCCGTACGCAAAAGCCTATTTCTTGAAAACAAAATGGGTTATGTGCAAGATGTTCTATGTGGTTTTGTATTCAGGACCTTGGTTTATAAGACTTCAGGGGGAGTGGACAGGGTACCCATGTTCACCCCAGGGTAGGTGTGTTTTGATTTTATTGCTTTCTAGTTGTTTGTTTGGTAGATTCGTTTGTCTTTTCTTTACTGTTTGATATATTTTCCTCACTGTTGACTACAAATCAATTGTGCCTCAGGGGTGGGTCATCCATTTGAAGGTGATTTTTTCCTGTAGTCGACAGGTACGTGGGAGGTGGGTTGGGTTTTTTATTCTTTGTTCCCTTCTTCTTCTTCTTCTTCTTCTTCTTCTTCTTCTTCTTCTTCTTCTTCTTCTCTCTTCTCCTCTCCTCCTCCTCTCCTCCTCCTCCTCCTCTCCTCCTCCTCCTCCTCCTCCTCCTCCTCCTCCTCCTCCTCTCTTCTTCTCTTCTCTTCTTCTTCTTCTTCCTCCTCCTCCTCCTCCTCCTCCTCCTCCTCCTCCTCCTCCTCCTCCTTCTTCTTCTCTCCTCCTCCTCCTCCTCCTCCTCCTCCTCCTCCTCCTCCTTCTTCTTCTTCTTCTTCTTCTTCTTCTTCTTCTTCTTCTTCTTCCTTCTTCCTTCTTCTTCTCTTCTTCTTCTTCTTCTTCTCCTCCTCCTCCTCCTTCTTCTTGTTCTTCTTGTTCTTCTTGTTCTTGTTCTTGTTCTTCTTGTTCTTCTTCTTCTTCTTCTTTCTTCTTCTTCTTCTTCTTCTTCTTGTTCTTGTTCTTGTTCTTGTTCTTCTTCTTCTTCTTCTTCTCTTCTTCTTCTTCTTCTTCTTCTTCTTCTTCTTCTTTGCATTCCCTTTCACTGGGTGGTATTCATAGTACCTGACATTCTTCTGCAGGAGGTATGTCCGCTGGCCTCAGCCGAAACATTCCGACTTCAGGGCAGCTCTTCAGAAAGTGTCTGAGCAAAAAATCGGATTTGCATTTAAAAAAATGGCAGGAGAATGGGCTGTATAGGCATAAAAATAAGCATGGGGAGAGAGAGAGAGAGAGAAGAGAGAGAGAGAGAGAGAGAGAGAGAGAGAGAGAGAGAGAGAGAGAGAGGGAGAGAGAGAGAGAGAGAGAGAAAGAGAGAGGGAGAGAGAGAGAGAGAGAGAGAGAGAGAGAGAGAGAGAGAGAGAGAGAGAGAGAGAGAGAGAGAGAGAAGAGAAACACTGAACACTGAAACACGATGAGAGAGAGAGAGAGAGAGAGAGAGAGAGAGAGAGAGAGAGAGAGAGAGAGAGAGAGAGAGAGAGAGAGAGAGAGAGAGAGAGAGAGAGAGAGAGAGAGAGAGAGAGAGAGAGAGAGAGAGAAGCAGAGAGAGAGAGAGAGAGAGAGAGAGATATGGGAACAGACTTTCCAAAAGGTGGGAGTGCTATTCATTCTGAATTCCCACGGCATTCTACGGAGGGAGAGGGAAAGGGGGGGGGGTGGGGGGAGTTTTTTTGGTCTATTTTTGTGGGGTTTTGTTTTGCTTGTTTGTTCGGCCGGGGGGAGGGGGTGTTGTTTTGCAAGTTTTTTTTTTCCCCTAACCACTAGTTTTGTTATTCACATCACTTTGATGGGATGGTTGTCATCAACCTTGTGAGACTGGCATATATGTGTGAGAATTGTCCTTACTCATTTGAAGGCCTGCGTTTAAAGGGGACAGCAAAAAAACAACAACCAAACACACAAGAAAATCCCATATGTCATAGCACAATAACTAAATTCTATGTATGTTAAACCTCCCCCATCCCTTTTAAAAATCTTAATTTAAAAAAAATTGGAAAGGGGGGGGGGGGGGTGATGGTCTGTATGGTGTCTGAAAATGTACATTGATGTACAAGGAAATAACAAAAAAAAATATCAAGACATTTGTCATTTATGATCATCAGTTTATTTTGTGTGGAAAAGTATTTGAATATCTTGAAAGATTTGATAGGGAAAATTTGACTGATAGACTATAACTTTTTTTGGTACTTTGCATCCTCAGTCTCTTTTTTTATGTTTTCTCTCTCTGTCTTTGTGCTGTATCCAACATATAGGACAGCCTTTTGCAGGTTTCAGTGTCAGCTAAATGTGTTGTATACCTTTCCATAACAAGCTTTCTTTCCACTCTGGGCATTATTTCAGGGTCAGACAGTTTCAGCTGCAAGCAATGATTCCCAAAGGGTCTGATTCTAATCTTGTCGCCTTGTAGAAGGACTTCCTGGTTATGACATATTTGTTTGAATTCATTTGAGCTTTTTCTACTTGCACGATTTTGCTGTCAGAAATAAACAACACAGAAATTCTTTTGCTAGTCACGTTATTGATGTAACATAAAACCTCTTATCTGTCAGTTTTTTTCCCATGTAGGCAGGGTTATAAATTGAGAAAAACATCCTTGATTATGAAAAGATCGTATATAAACATTGGTTTGAGATCAGATGATTGAACGCAAAGTCAGTTTGAGTGGGTGAGAAAATTGTGTTGTGCTTTCTTTCTTCGAGGTAAAAGGAAGAAAATAGGATAGTTTATAAAGTGTCTGGTTTGTAAGTATTAATTTAATAATATATATGAAAAAAGTAGTTGTATTGATTTACAATACGTTCTAATTCGTTTTATGTGTTATGAATTTAAAGGTTTTTTTGTTTTTTTTTAATTAATTAAAGACAGTTTCTGATTGTTTTGTTGTTGCTGTTGTTCATTCATTTCTTTGTCAGTTGTTACCTTTTCGCCTTTTGCCTGAAGTGTTGACAGATTTTCATGTCGTTTTTTTGGTTTATTGTGGTTGAATTCAAGTACTTTTTTTTCCGACGATGCATTTATGGGATTATCAACCACGACTTGTGACCGTTTACAGAAAATGAATATATTGCAACAAATTTCTACCAGAGGACTCCTTTATTTTCAAAAGATTTCTGTGTCTGATGGACACAAGTACACAGATGGTTTTTTAAAAAAAAAAGGGGGGGGGGGGGAGGCAGAAAAAAAGACCAGAGACCACTTCATGACAAACTTGAATTTCTAATGTCGTGCCGCGATGTATTGTCAAGAGAATCAACTCAAAGTGTTGTGATCTGAGTTCAGTCCCCTGACTATACGTCTTCTCGGAGAAACGTAACGAAATCAAAGTTTAGGAGAACACAAAAGAAAAGAAAAGAAAAGGAAAAAATAAAACACTTATCGATATTCGCTTGCACACTACGTGCATGTGTGTGCATGTGTGTGTGTGTGTGTGTGTGCGCGCGCGCACGCGTGCGTGTGTGTGTGTGTGCTTGTTTGTTCTTGTGTGTGTAATATATATAATATATATATATATATATATATATATATATATATATATATATATATATATATATTCTTTTATATCGAGGATAACAGAATAAGCAATCATGTGCTTTTTTTCATCCGGTCCCCGTGTGTAAAGCAGTTTTGTAAATCTTGTCATCTGTTCCCACCGGCACATGATGGCCTACTCTTACGAAAAGCGGAACAGGATTTAACGTGTGCGCAAGATGTTCTGCGTGTGTTCGCACACGGGGCCCTCGTTAAAGTCTCATCCGAAGGACTTTTGGGGAGAGTGGAGTCAGCACTGATGTTAACTCCAGGAAGAAAATTTCCTCGACCGGACTCGAACCCGGGTCTTCAAATTGCCAGCGCAATGTTCTGACCACTAAGCTATCCGTCCCCCCTATATATATATATATATATATATAATATATATATATATATATATAATATATATATATATATATATATATATATATATATATATATATATATATATATAATATATATATATATAATATATATAATATATATATAGACGCTCCACCACATAATGAGACGGAGTGCACATGAGGTCAATTTTTAGTTATTGACATGTTATTAAATGTGCAATAAAGTGGCTATCAAATACAAAAAACAGATTGAAAATCGGACAATTCTGTGCAACATTATTACAAATTGAAATGATAGACTGTAGGATGTGACAAAATGAGAAACGGGCAAGTTTATTTTAGTAACAGGTTGTCAGAATGAGTGCTTTGGTATTTTCAAAACACATTTAAAAGCAAAAGGAATAAAAATGATACCTTGATATTTCATTATAAGATAAATAAACAGATCTAGTTTAATAATCAATCAAAATCACAAAATTGACAACTTGACCCCCACCTGCCTTTAAAGGCTCAGGCAACGTAATGCAACCATTCGTGGAGCGCCACACCACATATATAATATAATATTAATAAAAGAGAAGAAGGAGGAGAAGAGAGAGGAAGAGAGGAGGAGAGATTGTGGTGTGGGTGGTTGGTGTGTTTTGTGCGGTTGCGCACCCGCAGACATGCTAACTATACGTGTATACGATTCTTACCAATTTTCGTGATAAGATCAAGCCTGCTTTTTTTCTGCAACTACCTACAAAGAACTGATTTATTGAAAAAATATTGCATTATATATTTGCAACATGTTTTCATCTCCGAAACCGTTGTCTTGTACGACACCATCTTTTTCTCAATATAAGAATGGACCAGTATTCATCTATTTATCCTATCTACTACATCATTATCACAATCATCACTATCATCTATCTATCTACTTCTATACTACTATCTCTCTCCCCTCTCTCTCCTCCTCCCTCTCTTCTCCTCTCTCCTCTCTCTCCTCTCTTTATATATATGTGTGTTGTGTAATGCGTGTGTGTTGGTTTGTGTGTGTGTGGTTGGGTGTGTTGTGGTGGTGTGTTGTGTGTTTCTTCTATTTTCTACATCTGTTTTCTTTCGATGAATTTTTCACATATTTTATAATATGAAAGTTATGACGTTACTGCCCTTTGCTTCCACCGCACTACTTTATGAAACTCTCTCCTCTCTCTCATCCCCTCTCTCCTCTCTCCTCTCCTCCTCTCCTCCTCTCTCCCTCCTCTCCTCATCTCTCCTCTCTCTCTCTCTCTCCTCTCCTCTCTCCTCTCTCTCTCTCTCTCCCCCTCTCTCACTCTCCTCCTCCTCCTCTCTCTCTCTCTCCTCTCCTCTCTCTCTCTCTCCTCATCTCTCAACCCCCCTCAGTCTCCCTCATCTCATCTACCCCTCTCTCCTCTCCTCTCTCCTCTCTCATCTCTCTCTCTCTCTCTCTCTCTCTTCTCCTCTCTCTCTCCCCTCTCTCCTCTCTCCTCATCCTCTCCTCCTCTCTCTCACCTCTCTCTCTCCTCCTCCTCTCTCTCCTCTCTCCTCTCTCTCTCCACCTCTCATCCTCTCCTCTCCTCTCTCCTCTCTCTCTCTCTCTCATCTCTCATTCATCTCTCTCTCTCTCTCTCTCTCTCCTCTCTCCTCTTCCCTCCTCTCTCTCTCTCCTCTCTCTCCCTCTCGTCCCTCTCCTCACCTCTCCTCCTCTCTCCTCCCTCCTCCTCCTTCTCTCTTCCCTCCTCTCTCCTCTCCTCCCTCCTCCTCTCTTCCCTCTCCCTCTCTCCTCTCTCCTCCCTCTCCTCCCTCTCCCTCCCCCCTCCTCCTCCCTCTCTCCTCTCCCTCTCCTCCCCCATCCTCCTCCTCCCTCACCTCCCTCCCCTCCTCCCTCCTCCCTCTTCCCCCCCCCTCTCTCCTCCCCCCTCTCCTCCCTCTCTCACCTCTCCCCTCTCCCCTCTCTCTCCCCCCCACTCCTCCTCTCTCTCCTCTCCCCTCTCTCCTCTCTCACTCTCTCTCCCTCCTCCCTCCCTCTCCCTCCTCCCCTCCCTCTCTCCCTCCTCCCCCTCCTCCTCCCTCCTCCCCTCTCCTCTCCACTCTCCTCTCTCTCCCTCCTCTCCTCTCCCTCCCTCCTCCTCTTCCCTCCTCTCTCTCTCCCCTCCCTCCTCTTCTCCATCTCTCCCCCCTCTCCTCTCTCCTCCCTCTCCTCCTCTCCCCCCTCACTCTCCTCTCCCCCTCCCTCCTCTCCTCTCCCTCTTCCTCCTCTCTCTCTCCCCCTCTCCCCTCCCTCTCTCCCTCACTCTCTCTCCTCCCATCCTCCCCTCTCCCCTCCTCCCTCTCCTCCCCCACCCTCTCTCTCCGCTCTCCTCCCCTTCTCTCCTCCTCCCCTCTCCTCCCTCTCCTCCTCTCCTCCTCTCACTCCCTCTCCTCTCCTCTCCTCTCTCCCTCTCCTCTCCCTCCTCTCTCTCTCTCCCTCCTTCTCCCTCCCTCTCCTCTCCTTCTCATCCTCTCTCCCTCCTCTCCTCTCTCCCCTCTCCTCCCTCCCCCACTCCCCCTCTCTCTCTCCTCTCCTCTCCCTCACCTCTCTCTTCTCCCTCTCTCTCTCCCTCCCCTCTCTCTCTCCACCCCCTCCTCCTCTCTCTCTCTCTCTCTCATCTCCCCTCTCCTCCATCTCCCCTCTCCTTCTCCTCTCTCCCTCCTCTCTCCCCCTCTCCCTCTCTCTCTCCCTCTCCTCCTCCTCCCTCTCTCTCTCCTCCTCTCTCTCCTCCCTCTCCCTCCCTCTCTCCTCCTCCTCTCCTCTCTCCTCCCTCTCTCTCCTCTCTCTCCTCTCTCCTCTCTCCTCTCCCTCTCCCCTCTCTCCGCTCTCCTCCTCTCTCCTCTCTCCCCCTCTCTCCCTCTCCTCTCTCCTCTCTCCTCTCCCCTCTCTTCCTCTCCTCTCCGCTCCTCTCTCCTCTCCTCCTCTCTCTCCTCTCTCTCTCCTCTCCTCCCCGTCTCTCTCTCTCTCTCTCCTCTCTCTCCTTCCTCTCTCATCCCTCCTCTCTCTCCCCATCCCTCCCTCCTCTCACCCCCTCTCTCTCCCTCTCCCTCTCCTCCCTCCTCTCCTCCTCTCTCATCCTCCTCCTCTCTCCTCCCTCTTCTCTCTCTCTCTCCTCCTCCTCCCTCCTCCTCTCTCCCCACTCTCTCCTCCCTCTCCCTCATTCCCCTCTTCACCTCCTCCCTCTCTCTCACCCCTTCTCCTCCCTCCTCTCTCTCTCCCTCTCCCTCCTCCTCCCCTCACTCTCCTCTCCCTCCCCTCTCTCTCTCCCTCTCCCCTCTCTCCTCTCCATCTCATCTTCTCCTCCTCTCCTCCTCTCCTCTTCCCTCCACTCTCTCCTCCTCTCCTCGTCCTCCTCCCTCTCCCTCTCCCTCTCTTCCTCTCTCTCTCACTCTCTCTCCTCTCTCTCCCCTCTCTCTCTCTCTCTCTCTCTCTCCTCTCTCCTCTCTCTCTCTCTCTCTTCTCTCCCTCTCTCTCCTCTCTCCCCCTCTTCTCTCTCTCTCACTCTCTCCTCTTCTCCTCTCCTCCCTCTCTCCTCCCCCTCTCTCCTCTCTCTCCTTCCCCCTCCCTCTCTCTCTCCCCCTCTCTCCTCTCCCCTCTCTTCCTCTCTCTCCCCCCTCCCCCTCCTCCTCTCTCCTTCCTCTCATCTCCTCCTACTCTCCTCTCTCTCTCTCCCCTCTCTCCCTCCACCCTCTCTCCCTCACTCCCCCCTCTCTCTCCCTCTCCTCTCTCTCCCTCTCCTCCCCTCCCCTCCTCTCTCTCTCTCCTCTCTCTCCTCCCTTCTCTCCTCTTCCTCCTTCCCTCCCCCTCCTCCCTCTCCCTTCTCTCTACTCCTCCTCTCTCTCCCTCTCTCTCCCCTCCTCCTCTCTTCTCTCTCCCTCTCTCTCCCCCTCTCTCTCCTCTCCTCTCTCCTCCCCCCTCCTCTCCCCTCTCTCCTCTCCCTCTCTCTCACTCTTCTCTCTCTCCCTCCCTCTCTCTCCTCTCTCCTCTCCTCCCCCTCCTCCCTTCCTCTCCCCCTCTCCTCTCTCCCCCCCTCCCCCCTCCTTCTCACTCTCTCCCTCCTCTCTCCCTCCTCTTCTCCCCTCTCCTCTCTCCTCCCCCCCTCCCCCCTCTCCCCCACCTCCCCCCCTCCCTCCTCTCTCTCCTCCCCCTCCTCCCCTCTCTCCTCCCCCTCTCCCCTCTCTCTCACTCCTCTCTCTCCTCCTCTCCCTCTCCCTCCTCCTCTCCTCTCCCTCCTCCCTCTCTCCTCCTCTCCTCTCTCCTCTCCTCCCCTCCCTCCTCTCTCTCTCCTCTCTCCTCTCTCTCCCTCTCTTCTCTCCCTCCTCCTCACTCTCTCTCCTCCTCTCCTCTCCACTCTCTCCTCTCCTCTCTCCCTCATCTCATCCTCCTCTCCTCTCCTCTCCTCTCCTCTACCCTCCATCTCTCCTCTCTCTCTCCACCTCCTCTCTCCCTCCTCTCTCCTCCCATCTCTCCTCCTCCATCTCCTCTCTCTCCTCCTCACTCTCCTCTCCTCTCATCCTCCCTCACTCTCACCCTCTCTCTCTCCTCTCTCTCTCCCTCCTCCCTCTCTCTCCTCTCTCACTCTCTCTCCTCTCCTCTCCTCCTCCTCTCCTCTCTCTCCTATCTCCCTCCTCTCCTCTCTCTCCTCCTCTCTCTCTCTCGTCCTCTCTCCATCTCTCTCTCTCCTCCTCTCTCCTCACTCTCTCTCTCTCTCCTCTCTCCTCCTCTCCTCCTCATTCCTCCTCTCTCCCTCTCTTCCCTCCCATCTCTCTCTCCTCTCTCCCCCTCCACTCCCCTCTCTCTTCCTCTCCTCTCCCCTCTCCTCTCCTCTCCTCCTCCCATCTCCTCTCCTCCACTCTCTCTCTCTCTCATCTCTCTCCCTCTCTCCTCATCCCTACTCTCCTCACTCCCTCTCCCCTCATATATTAAAAAATATAAATATAAAATAATATATATATAAAATATAAAAATAAAATAGTAATAAATATAAAAAAAAGAATATATATAAAAATATAAATAATATATATATAATAGAAAATATAAAAAAGATAAATAATAAAAAAAATTAAAATATATAATAATAAAAAATATAATATATTAAATAATAATAAATATATTAAAAATATATAAAAAATAGTTAATAAGTTATATATTAATATAATTTGGAAGAATAGATATAAAGGGGGAAAAGAAGGAAGAAAAGAAGAGAAATAAATATAAGAGAGAAAATAATAAATAATAAATAAAGATATAAGAAAAATAAAGAATAGATAAAATAAAGATATGATAGAGTAAAAGAATAGAAATAGAAAAATAAGAGAAGAAGAAGATAATAGAAGATAAGAAATATAAAATAAGAAATAGAAAGAATAGATAATAAGATAGAAATAAAAGAATAATAAAGATAATAATAGAATATATAAAGTAATAAAATAAAATATAGAAAGAATAATAAAGAAAGAAATAGAGATAAGATAAAAAATATAAAATAAGATAAAAGAGAAGAAGAAAGTAAAGAAGAAGATAGAAATGAGATAAGAGAATAGAAGAAAAAGAGATAAGAAATAAAGATAATAAATAAGAGATAATAATAGATAAATATAATAATATAATAATAGAAAAAAGAAAATAAAGATAAAATTAGATAGAGAGATAAGAAATGATGATATAAGATATATGATAAAAATAATAAGAAATAAATAATAGAAAAGATATAAGAAAAAAGAAAAATAATAAGAAATAGATAATAAGATAAAAAGAATATAGAAGAAAGAATAGAAATATAAATAGAAGAAGAAATAAAAAGATAAGAATAAATAGAAGATAGAAGAATAAATAGAAGAAATAATAAAGAATAGATATAATAAGAAGATAAAGATAGAATGAATAAAAAAGAGATAGATAAAAGAATAATATATAGAATAAATAGAATAGAATAAGAATATAGATAAGATATAATAGATAATAAGAATATAATAATAGAAAGAATAGAAGAATATAGAAAAATAATAGATAAAGAAAAGAAGAATATAGATAATAAAAATATAAAGATAGATAAAGATAAATAATAGATATATAATGAAAGATATAGAATGATAATATAATAGAATAGAAATAAGAGAAATAAAATGATAAGATGAAGAGATAGATAAAAAGAATAAGATATAAAAAGAAAGAAATAAATAAGAAAATAAATATAGAGAAGAATAGAATAGAAGAATAGATAGATTAAAAAATAAAGAAATAGAATAAATAAGAAGAATAGATATAAAAGAAAATAAGAAAGAATAAAGATATAATATAATATATATATAATAAATATAAAATATTATATATATATATATATAATTATATATAATATTATATATATATATATATATATATAATATTATTTATATATATAATATATATAATAATATTATATAATATATATATATATATATATATATATATATATATAATTATAATATATATATATATATATATATATATATATATATATATAATAAAAAATTATAAAAAAATAATAAAAAATATAAAAAATTAAATAATAAAAAATAAAAAAAAAAATTATAAAAAAAAAAATTTATAATAATATTAATTTTAAATTATATATATATAAAAAAAAATTAAAAATATAAAATTAAAAAATTTAATATATATAATATAAATAAAATATTATATAAATAAAAATAATAAATAAAAATAATTTAATAAAATAATATAAATAAAATTAAAATATAATATATAATAAAAAAAAAAATAAAAAATAAATAAAATATAAAAAATAATAAATAAAATATATAATTTATTAAAATAATAAAATAAATTAAATATATAATAAAAAAAAATAATTAAATAAAATATAAAAATAATAAAATAAAAAAATATTATATAAAAAAATTAATTAATAAATATATATAAATAAAAAAATATAAATAATAAAATAATAATAAAATTATAAATAAATTATAAAATTAAAATATATAATTAAATATAATAATATAAAATAAATAAATAATAATAATATATATATAATAAATAATAAATATAAAATTAAATAAAATATAAAAATTAAAAATAAATAATAAAAAAATAATTAATATTAAAATTATATAAATTAATAATAAAAAATAATATAAAAATTAATAAATAATAATTTTAATAAAAATTAAAAATTATAAAAAATAATAATATAAAAAAATATTAATAAATTATATAATATAATAATAAAAAATAATAAAATAATAAAAAATAATAAATAAAAAAATAAAAAAATAATATAAAATAAAATAATTTAAAATAATTAAATATAAATATATTAAAATAAAAATTATAAATATAAAAATAATAAAAAATTATAATTAATAATTTTAAATTAAAATTAAATATTTAAAAATAAATTAAAATAAATATAATAAAATATATATAAAATATATAAATAAAAAAATTTATAATAAATATAAATAAAAATATAATAAATAATTATATAAATATATATAAAATAATATATTATAAAATAAAAATAAATTAATTAAATATAATAATAAATATTATATATATATATAATAATAATAATATATAATATAAATAAATAATATATATATAAAAATATTAAATTAAAATAATATATATATATAAATAAATAATATAATATAATAATATATATAAATATAATAATAATAAAATATATTCATAATATTAATATTAATATAAAATATATAAAATATAAATATATTATATAATAAAAAAAATATAAATATAATAAATATAATATATAAATAATTATAATAAATTATAATTAATAATTTAATTATAAATATTAATATAAATATAAAATAAATAATTAAATTAATAATATATATAAATAAAATAATATATAAATAAATATAAATAATAAATAAATAATATAATAAATAAATAATATAATAAAATTATAATATAATAAATAATAAATTAAATAATATTAATAATATATAAATAAATATTATAATAATATAAATATAATAAAATATAAATTATAAATATAAAATATATAAATAATAATATATTATATATAAATAAATATATAATTAAAATAATATAAATATTAAATATAATAATTAATAAATTATAATAATAATATATAAATATATAATATTAAATAATAATAAATAATAATAAATAAATAAATATATTAATAAATAAATAAATAATAATATATATAAATATAATAAAATAAAATAATAAAATTATATATAATAATAATTAATAATATATAAATATAATATTAATTAAATATTAATAATATAATATATAAAAAAATAAAAAAAATATAAAATATATAATATAATAAATAAAAAAATATAAAATAATATATAAATAATTAAAAAATAAATAAAAATATTAAAAATAAATAAAATAATAATAAAATAAATTATAAATAAAAAAAATAATAAAAAATAAATAATATAAAAAAAAATATAAAATAAAAATAATATAAATTATAAAAAAAAAATAAAATAATTAAAATAAAAAAAATTATGATAAAAAAATATAAAAAAATATAATTAAAATATAAGAATATATAAAATAATAATAAATAATAAATAAAAAAATATAAAATATATAAAAAAAATATAAAAATAATATAATTAAAAATAATAAAAATTAAATAAAAATTAAAATTAAATAATATAATATTAAAAATATATATAAAATAAAAAATAAAATAATATTAAAATAAAAAAAATAAAAAATATAATATAATAAATATAAAAATATATAAATAATAAAAAAATTTAAATAAAAAAAAAAAAAAAAAAAAAAAAAAAAAAAAAAAAAAAAAAAAAAAAAAAAAAAAAAAAAAAAAAAAAAAAAAAAAAAAAAAAAAAAAAAAAAAAAAAAAAAAAAAAAAAAAAAAAAAAAAAAAAAAAAAAAAAAAAAAAAAAAAAAAAAAAAAAAAAAAAAAAAAAAAAAAAAAAAAAAAAAAAAAAAAAAAAAAAAAAAAAAAAAAAAAAAAAAAAAAAAAAAAAAAAAAAAAAAAAAAAAAAAAAAAAAAAAAAAAAAAAAAAAAAAAAAAAAAAAAAAAAAAAAAAAAAAAAAAAAAAAAAAAAAAAAAAAAAAAAAAAAAAAAAAAAAAAAAAAAAAAAAAAAAAAAAAAAAAAAAAGTATAATATAAATTATTAAAATAAATATAAATATAATATATATAAAATAAATTAAATATAATTAAAAAAAAATAATAATAATAAATAATATAGTAATAAAAAATTAATTAAATAAATAATAAAATTAAAAAATATAAATAATAAATAATAAATAATAAATATTAAATATAAAAATAAATAAAATAAAATAAAAAAAATATAATAAAAATAATAAGATATAAATAATATAATAATAATATAATATAAAATAAATATAAAAATAAAAATAAAAAAAATAAAATATAAATAATAATAATAATAATAATAAGAATATAAAATAATATAAGAAATATAATGAGATAAATAATATAAATATAATAATAGTAAATAAAATTAATAAAATATATAATAATAAAAAGAATAATAAAATATAATAAATAAATATAAAAAAATATAGAAAATAATAAATAAAAATATAAATAATAAATATAATAGAATAATAATAATTATATAAAATAAAAAGAAATATAAAATAATAATAATAATATAAATATTAAATAGTAAAATATATAATATAATATATAAAAATATATAAGAATAATAATTATATAAAAATGAAATATAATAAAAATAAAATAAAAATAATATAGAAAAAAATAATAATAAATATATAATAAAATAATAATTTAATATAATATAAAAAAATAATATAATAAGAAATATAAAATAAAATAAAAAAATTAAATAATAAAATAATATAATAATATAATAATAATTAAAAATATATTAAAAATATATAATATATAAATATATCCCCCTCCCGTTGTGTGACTATAGTGGAAGTGCCTTGCCCACAGCACATCCCCACTCTCTCGGCCAAGCGGACTTAAGGACAGTTAGCGTTGGAGATGTTCTCCAAAGGCCATCCAGCCCCCAGGGTTGCAGCACATAAGGACTGTGCAAGTCAAGCCTCCTAGTCAGAGAGTCATAGTCGATCACTAAAGACTAAGCTGTAAAATGGATTTCCTTGAGAGGGATAGCCACTAGTCATACAGCCTCTCACTTTGTTGTTGCCCCCAGCATCAATGGTTTAATCAAGAACTGTGTTAAAGCCCAGGTGCATTATGAGCTGTTTATTGTCCGTCATTTTTGGTTGTTTCATATTATGATCTGGGCTATATTCAGTTTGTATTATTTTTTGTTGTTTTGGTTTCGTACTGCTTTATGTCAGGAAGTGTGTTTTATTTGTTGTTGATGCTTGTTTGTTATTTTTTAAGTCATTTTGTATTTTGCCAATTCTATTTTGCCCTACTGTATCTGATATTAGTTTCTTTTATTTATTTATTTATTTATTTATTTATTTATTTATTTATTTATTTATTTATTTATTGTTTTTGGTTCCTCGGCTAGAGTTTCGAGGTTTATCAAAGTGAGATTTTGCGTGTGTGACTGTTTTTGCCCCACAGTGAAGGTAGCCGCATTCCGACTTCGGGGATGTATGCTGGGTGTGCTCGTGTTTCCGAAACCCAACGAACGCTTACATGAATTATGGGATCTTTAACGTGCATATTTGATCTTATGCATGTGCATTTTCACGAAAGGAATCGAGGCACTAGCAGGTCTGCACTCAAAGTTGACCTGGGAGAACGTAAATATCCCTACCCTTAATTCACCACACGCCGCCGAGATTCGAACCCACAACTTATGGACCCATGGGATTGAAGTGGATTGTTGTATGATTGAAAGTCTGCAGAAGTATCGTGCCATTGTTTCGTGTTTAATCACTATGTATGTATGTATGTATGTATGTATGTATGTATGTATGTATGTATGTATGTATGTATGTATGTATGTATGTATGTATGTATGTATGTATGTATGTATGTATGTATGTATGTATGTATGTATGTATGTCTCTGTGTGTGTGTGTGTGTGTGCGTGCGTGCGTGCGTGCGTGCGTGCGTGCGTGCGTGCGTGCGTGCGCATGTATGTATGTATGTATGTATGTATGTATGTATGTATGTATGTATGTATGTGTGTGTGTATGTGTGTGTGAGCACGCGTGCGTGTGTGTGTGTGCATGTGTTTGTGTGCGCGCTTGCTTGTGTGTGTGTGCATGTGTTTGTGTGCGCGCTTGCTTGTGTGTGTATGTGTGTGTATGTTTGCATGTGTGTGTGTGAGCGCGCGTGCGTGCACGCGCTTGCTTGTGTGTATGTGTGTGTGCGTGCGTGCGTGTGGGTGCATGTGTGTGTGTGCGTGTGTGTGTGAGTGTGCGTGCGTGTGTGTGCGTGTGTGTGCATGTGTGTGTCTCTGTGTGTGTATGTATGTGTGCATGTGCGTGCATGTGCGTGCA
>CM060331.1:29720360-29735360 GCA_030674155.1 Stramonita haemastoma | reverse complement strand
CCCTCATGAATGGATAAGGGGACATGTGCTTAGTTCCACTTTTTGCTATTTTTTTTCAAGTTGTTTTTGCATTTATTAATGAAATGCTGATTACCATCCCTACAGATGTAATTTCATTAAATACAAAAAATGATGCACTGGGATATGGGATTGATTATCTTAATTTTTTTCCCCGTTGTCAGACGATTCATTTTCTGGGCGCATATTTATAGATTTGAATAACTGATTCTGGCTAGCTCTGCTCTTGTTAGGCATGCTTTATTTTGTTGGTTGATAATGGTATTTTCGTTTTACTCAACTGGCCCACATTTGAACATTGTTTATAATTATAGCTTCATGAAGAACACAAAGAAAGACGTATCATAGACTAGTTTCTGAACCATGCCTTTGTTCAGTAATTCACACATCCGTCATATCATCAGTCAACCAATTCATTGCCAGTATTGTTCAAAGAAAGGAAGACATAATTATATGCTATTTCTACTGATCAATCTGTCAAAGAAAAACCCAACGCTCTCAATTATCTATTCTCAATTAGACATAGTTATGCAGACCATCTTTGGTTACATTATGTGAATTGCATTCTCTTGCAGATATGGTGATGGTATTTTAACTGATGACTTTTTTTGTTACGATTTTCTTTCCTTTTTGTTTCCTTGGGCGTGTAGAGATTTTCATTATTTTCAAAATTTACTAAATACGATAACTGCTTTTGGATTCGGACTGATTTACGTTGTTTGTCAATAGCAGGACGGGTGAAGTTTGTGTACACTCCCTCAGTTATACTGACTACCCGTTCTCATGTAACTGTTAGTTATGGTTTGTCTTTGCAGTTGTTCTTTCTCCTTTTTTCAATGATGATCTCAGATGAGCATGTGTTTGTAGTAAAAAACAAAATGAGAATTTTTGGGGGGAAGAAAAAAAACTTCGCCTATTAATAATATGGAAGCTTGTCCAACATTTTCATTTGAGAGTTTGATCAACAGTTCCAGAAGAGGGAGAGAGAGAGAGAGAGAGAGAGAGAGAGAGAGAGGAGAGAGAGAGAGAGAGAGAGAGAGAGAGAGAGAGAGAGAGAGAGAGAGAGAGAGAGGTGGAGGGGGGGGGGATGGTGATGAGAGATAGACACTTAGAGAAAGAAGAAGTGGAAGATGATGATAATGACGATGATGACAGTGGATGTTTATGTTCAATGTTAAAGATCAGCATACACACAGTATTTCTTTCTTTTTCTTCCTTTTTTTACATCCAGGACTATTCCTGAATAGAGATGACTAGACGAGTGGACAGGAGACTGTTTTGCCCATCCAGCAGACTATAAGAGGTGGCCTAGGTACTAGTCGTTCGAATGAAGCGATAACATTAATCTAGGTCCCTTGTACAATGTAAATGCCTACAGCAACCCCCCCCAAAACAACAACAACAACAAAGAAACAACAACAACAAAAAACCAACCTCACTGCAAGAAAAAAACAGTGCTGCCTGAAATATTTAATATCCTGTAGAAAAAAAAACCAGTTTTCAGGAAAACAGACAAAAAATGTTGCTGTTGCTTCTGTTGTTGTTGCTGTTGTCATTGCTGTTGTTGTTGTCGGTGTTGCTATTGTTGTTGCTGTTGTTGTTGTTGCTGCTGTTGTTGTTGTTGTTGCTGCTGTTGTTGTTGTTGTTACTGTTGCTACTGTCGTTGTTATCGATGCTGCGGTCGTTGTTGTGACTGTTTTTTTTTTGCTGTTACTCGTGTTGTTGGTGTTGATGTCGGTGTTGTGTAATCCCTAGCTTATCACCCTAGGTGTTACCCAGAAAAATTACGCACTCTGTCTCTCTCAACTCACCTGGAAAACACTGTCAGATCCCATGTACACACTAGATGACAAGTTGACACGAGTGACTGTTTTCAAGTATTTTGATATTCCTTCACCTTTACCTGTCCAGTAGTCCCGTGGACCGTAGGGAGACAACTGAAGATTTACAACCAGCTTCCTCCACTGCCTACGGTCCTCCGCCCTCCGTAGTAGGTCGTTCCACCCAAGGCCTGTCCACTCTCTGATGTTGTCTCCCCATCGTTTTCTTCTGTCTGCCTCCTCGTCTCCCTCCCCTTCCTTCGGATGAGACTATAAACCGAGGCCCCGTGTGAGAACGCACGCAGAACATCTTGCGCACACGTTAAATCCTGTTCCGCTTTTCGTAAGAGTAGGCCATAGTGTGCCGGTGGGAAAAGATGACATTTACAAAACTGCATACACACGGAGACTGGATGTAAAAAAAAAAAAGCACAAGAGTGCGTATCCCATTATCCTCGATATAAAAGAAATTTTAAAAATCCCCTTACTCTTGCTGACCAGCAGGACAGAGGTGTAAAATTTGCTATAGCGGCAGCCATATTCCGACTTCTGAGGTTTAAAAAAAAATTCTTCATTTAAAGGAAGACTCCACGTTTAAGGATAAGACCTTGTCATCGATGAAGTTCAGTCTAAACAAAATATTCCAAAGGATAACAGGCACTGTACTGGAAGTTTCGGATTTTACTCTCACCAAACAAACTCGCAGTCTTTAGCCTGGCCTGGGCCAGCAGACAGAAGCTGTTTTGTCGGTGGCGTTGTACTGTGGCGACGAAACCTTTGAGAGGAAAGCAGCCCGAATTTCACACGAAAAGAAAAATCCCCGGTGATTATAAATGCTAGACAGGTGGTAACATCTCTCAATTGTTTCCTAGACTGTTGGGAATATCGAAGGATAGGTGTATAGCTGGTATTTATTTATTTATTTATTTATTTATTAGTTCATTAATTTGTTTCTTAATTTTGTAAAGTGAAGGTTTGCCTTTTTTTTCATCGTCGTTCTTCTGTTTATCTACACCATTCTCAATCTTTTAAAAATTTTATTTTACCTTAGTTTTGTTTATTCAAGTGCGTGTGCACGTACACACACACACACACATACACACACGCGCGCGCGCGAGCGCGCGCACACGCACACATACACACACTCACATACATACATACACATACACACACACGCACGCACGCACGCACGCACGCACACACACACACACAGAGGCTTGTCCGCCCACGATGCAAATGTTTTCAAAGCATCTTTATTTTTAAAAAGAATCCTTATAAATTTTCAGTACTTTACAAGAGTAAACAAGTTTAATACATAATGACATTCATGCAACATTGCATTTATTAGCACACGATAGAATCTTTTTGTGAGGTTTGTCATTTCATCCCTTCTTTTACATAGGATATGAAAAATAAAAAATGATAACTGACCGTCCTTTAAACTTTGTTTTGGACGAAGCTTCGAAAGATCAGCACACACACGCACAGTCTACCTGATCTTCATGCTGTCCGCAAAACAGAACAAACCAAACACACAATAAACCCAAACCCTCAAATCTCTACATTTCATAGAGTGGATCGGTGGTCTAGAGGTAACGCGCCTGCCTAGAAAGAGAAAAGTCCGGGTCGGAGTGTGCGGTGGTTCGAATCCCGTTTGCTTTTAAATTATGTAATTAAGATGAAAATCTTATGGTTCGTAGATCACTGTGTTCAGAAAAAATGAATATCAGTACTGTTTCAGTTTCTTGTTAGAGATATTCCTGAACCCTTTTTTGAGGTTCATCAAAAATCAAGGGAAAGAACTGACAGACATAATATTGTGCCAAGTTGTAGTTGTCTTCTCTTTGTTTGGAGAGCACACTTGGTGTATAGAGGCAACGTCGAATGCAAACTACAATCATGAAGATGCAAAGAGAGTACTATCATTTTTTTTTCAACCAAAGGACACAAGGTAAAGGTGTTCATAACCTTTGGAGTCAGAGACCTCAGCTTCTCTATGGGCCAGCATATTGAGGGCGGCGCCCATCTCCTCTCCCTCACTGCTTTACCTTCCTTGACCTGAGGACAGGTACCCATTTACAGCTGGGTGAACTGGGGGACTGTATAGTAATGAAGCCAAGGCGTACAAACGATCCCCTCCACCACCAGTGCCCTCCCCCCCTCAATAACATACTAAGAAGAAAACAAGAAGCCAGTAAATAATTTTGTGTAGTATGGGAATCATAATAATAATGATAATAATACATGGAATTTGTATAGCGCTATCTCTTGTAAAAACAAATCAAAGCGCTTGCATTTGACCTACAGAGCCACAGATCATGCTGCCACCAGGCGCAAAGATCAACGACGAACAACGATGATCAACTGTTGTTGTCTTGTTGCTGCTGTACACTGTTGTCTTGTTGCTGCTGTGCACTGTTGTTGTCTTGTTGCTGCTGTGCACTGTTGTTGTCTTGTTGCTGCTGTGCACTGTTGTTGTCTTGTTGCTGCTGTGCACTGTTGTTGTCTTGTTGCTGCTGTGCACTGTTGTTGTCTTGTTGCTGCTGTACACTGTTGTCTTGTTGCTGCTGTGCACTGTTGTTGTCTGTACAGTACTAGTGGTACATGCCATTCCTTTATGCATTCTGTCTGTCATCTATACGGGATGGCATCTCTCTCTTCTCTCTCTCTCTCTCTCTCTCTCTCTCTCTCTCTCTCTCTCTCTCTCTCTCTCTCTCTCTCTCTCTCTCTCTCCCTCCCTCCCCCCCTCCCTCCTCTGGCTGGTGCTGTCCTTGAGACTTGATGCTGGTGTTCCGCACTGAATGTCTACTGGTGTTCCGCACTGAATGTCTTCTGATGTTCCGCACTGAATGTCATCTGATGTTCCGCATTAAATGTCTTATGTTCCGCACTGAATGTCTTCTGATGTTCCGCACTGAATGTCTTCTGATGTTCCGCACTGAACGTCTTCTGATGTTCCGCACTGAATGTCTACTGGTGCTCCGCACTGAATGTCTACTGGTGTTCCGCACTGAATGTCTTACTGCTGTTCTGCACTGAATGTCTTCTGATGTTCCGCACTGAATGTCTTTATGCTGGTGTTCCGCACTGAATGTCTTCTTGGTGGGCTCGTGTTCCACTGAGACGAGATCTCTTCACAACAGACAGGTGGGGTTCCTGTGGCGCAGCTTTCTTCAGAGTTCTCCGTACTCTGATGGCACTAGATAGCTCTTGATGGGAGGAAGTCAACTTCTTGTTAGTGACGTCTTGATTGAAGATAAGTTCTTGGAAGTGGCGTTTTGATGATTGAAGATAAGTTCTTGAAAGTGACGTCTTGATGAAGATAAGTTCTTGTAAGTGACGTCTTGCTGAAGATAAGTTCTTGGAAGTGACGTCTTGATAAATATAAGTTCTTGGAAGTGATGTCTCGATGAAGGTAAGTTCTTGAAAGTGACGTCTTGATGAAGAACAGTTCTCGGAAAGGAAGGGTGTTCCAAGCTGAAGGCACCAGCAGAGAAACAGCACCGGCACAACCACCTTGTGATCAGCATAGCTACATGACCCCGATGAAATGATAGAAACAAAAAGAAACAAGTAGATTAAAGATAACTCCGATTGCCAAAAGAGTCGTATATACAGTCGTATAAATATATATGTATATATATGTATATATATATATATATATATATATATATATATATATATATATATATATATATATATATATATATATATATATATATATATATATGCAACAGTGATAAAAAAAAAGTCATCAAAATATGTCAATGACAGCATGCAATTTCGAACTGCAGACAAGATGAAAGAAAAACAACGACAAAGTGAAATCAATGACAGATCACACACACACACAACACACACACACACACACACACACACACACACACACACACACACACACACACACTTAAAAAAAATGATATGCATAGGTGTTTTGTCATTAGTTTAATTAAGGAAAGTCTGTCCCGAGCCTAAGGCTCATCAGGCCGGTGCTTATCCCGGTTTCTGTGGCGTTAAGCGACTGAGAGTCATAGACTCCCCCCCTGGATAGGACGCCAGTCTATCGCAGGGTTAACCCCCAACACAAGGTTGGTACCCCTTTTACACCTGGGTGGGGTGAAAAAATAGCCGTAAATTGCCTTTTCCAAGGGCACAACGCCATAGCCGAAAGCTGGGATCGAACCCGCAACCTTTAGATTGCGAATCCAAGGCCCTAACCACTAGACTACAGCGGCGGCTGTTTTGTCATTAATCACAATCAATTAGAAATGTAGCCTTCTTCATCACAAACAACTATCACTAGCACCAAAAAAAGAAACCAAACGTGTGAACTAATCATATTTTTCACGATAATTATCCAAACGATTTTTCAAGATGGCACAAAAAAGTAAAAAAGTACGTTTTTTCCACCGAAACAATTTTGTATAAAAAAAAAAAAAAAAAAAGCAACAACAGAATACCATACTGCAAATGGATAGAAGCAGTTTTCTAAAATCCAGTGAAACAGATGGTTATATATAACAGCACAAATCAAACTTTGAGCTTATTCCCGAAGTCAGACTACGGCTACCTTAATGGTGGGCAAAAAAAAGAAATGGTCGCATACGGGAAAAAAATTCATGAATGGTGAACCTTGGAATTCTAGCCCAGGAACGATGAAAACAAAGAGAGAGAGAGAGAGAGAGAGAGAGAGAGGGGAGAGAGAGAGAGAGAGAGAGAGAGAGAGAGAGAGAGAGAGGGGAGAGAGAGACAGAGAAGAGAGAGAGAGAGAGAGAGAGAGAGAGAGAGAGAGAGAGAGAGAGAGAGAGAGAGAGAGAGAGAGAGAGAGAGAGAGAGAGAGAGAGAGAGAGAGAGAGAGAGAGGAGAAAGAGAGAGAGAGAGAGAGAGACAGAGAGAGAGACAGAGAGAGAGAAGAGAGAGAAGAAGAGAGAGAGAGAGAGAGAGAAGAGAGAGAGAGAGGGGAGAGAGAAGAGAGAGAGACAGAGAGAGAGAGACGAGAGAGAGAGAGACGACAGACAGTACAGAGAAGAGACAGAGAGACAGAGACAGAGAGACAGAGAGAGAACACTCCTCTTAAATCGGAATGTGACTGCCGATGCAGTGAAGTCCTTCTGAAGTCAGAATTGGCTGCCAATATAGCCAAGTATTAAAAAAACAGCTCATCCAGTATGTATGTACTTAGGGTTTTACAGTAATTCTCAGTGGGATGAGTGAGACAATTCATTTCTTTAGGTAAACCCTAGGGTGTTAAGCTGAGAAACGCCCAACAACATCAACACATTTCGTTGCCTGTTCCTTGAGTGATCTTTATATGTCCTCCATTCCCAGCCCCCCCCCCCCCCCCCCCCCCTCGTCAAACAGCAGCAACAACAAATTAAAAATAAAAAACTATGTACATATGACAGGCAGACTGTTGCTTTTTTAGGTCCCACATGAATATAATAACAAAATATATGACTGAAACAGACGTGATATAATAATACATTTTCTGTTTAAATAATACACTAAGAAAATGAAACGATGTAAATGATTTGTGTGTGTGTGTGTGTGTGTGTGTGTGTGTGTGTGTGTGTGTGTGTGTGTGTGTGTGTGTGTGTGTGTGGTGCGTGCGTGCGTGCGTGTGTGTGTTGAGTTTGTTGTTGTTGTTGCAAAATTATCTCATTGTGTTTGCTGACAAATGTATTCAAAATATTGCTTTGTGAGTGGGTATGTGAGGGGATGTTGAATGTAAACAAAAATCTCCCCGAATTAAAAAAAAGTATATAAAAAAAGAAAATGAAACAATCTGGTATACCCCTCAAAAAAAAAACCCCAACAAAGCCAAAAAGAAACATAGAAAAAAAAACCGCAAACCAAAAACAAAACCAAAAATACACAAAAATCCACGACGAAAAAAAAGTCTCCCGAAAAAAAAGTTTTGGTTTGAGTAGTTTTAGGGTGGAGGTTTGATATTGCCATAGTGCTAAGTGAATGCCCTCATTAAAACTTTTCATCAGAGAGCAGATTGCAGGCTGAGTATGTCTTGTCTGCGTCTCCCATACCAAATATGCCATGTATGGTATGCCCTTTCAGCAGCTACAATTACTAAAGCATTTTGTGTCTCATACTGCTGGGCTACCACTGGGTTTAGACATTTCCAATCCGTTCACGTATCTATTAGTGAGAATAGCATCCTCCGTTTTGTTCATGTGTTCATGAGTGAGTTTACCATCCTCCATTTTGTTCATGTGTTCATGAGTAAGGTTACCATCCTCCATTTTGTTCATGTGTTCATGAGTGAGTTTATCACCTTCCATTTTGTTCATGTGTTGATGAGTGAGTTTATCACCTTCCATTTTGTTCATGTGTTGATGAGTGAGTTTACCATCTTCCATTTTGTTCATGTGCTCACGAGTGAGTTCACCATCATACATTTTGTTAATGTGTTGTTCACCATCATCCATTTTGTTCATGTGTTCATCTGTGAGTTCACCATCCTCCATTTTGCTCCTGTGCTCATCAGTGAGGTTACCATCTTCCTCCATGTTGGTTTTGGGAAGATCATCGCGGCGTTCAGACACTTCCGGTTCGTTCCGTTGCTCCTCCAGGAGTTTAGACAACTCCAGACCGTTCTTCCGCTCATTACTGAGTTTTGACACTTCTGGTCCCTTCCCGTGAGTAGTGTCAGCAGCTTTCTGATTGGCTGGTAAAAATAGCTCATCTTGAAGGGGCCTACCACGTGTTTCCGCCAAGAACAAAGGAGCAATGGCGGTCAGTGCCATGGCGGCCCCGACTATGGAGTAAAACATGTAGGGTTCATTCTGAAAAAAAAGAAAAAAAGCCATTATCATTGTTATTTTATCTTGGACATTATTATCATTACTTTCATCTTGGATGTCGCTCTATTTGATCATACTATTACTATTGCCTGAACAAGGGGGGTACCTAGAGTTATTGCAAATGTGAATGTTACTAGAATATTTTGTTTACATTTGCTAAAAATGTCAGAGGGGAGATATTGATTTGAAAATCGCACATGTATACGCTCACACGCACACACAAACACACACTCACCCACCCACCTACACACACACACACACATACACACACACACACACACACACACACACACACACACACACACACACACACACACACACACACACACACACACACAACCGCGCGAGCGCGCGCGAACACACGCACACGTACACCAAAAATGGATGAACAAAAAAAACAACAACAGCATATGAGCACTTTTCCTTCATCCCCGAAATAAAATGAGTCAAACAAATTGAGAAACAACAACAACACACACACACACACACACACACACACACACACACACACACACACACACACACACACACACTCACACACACATACATATATACACATATACACACACACCACACACACACACAACATACATACATACATACATACATACATACATACATACATACATACATACATACATACATACATACATACATACATACATACATACATACATACATACATACATACATACATACATACATACATACATACACGCACGCACGCACGCGCGCACGCGAAACGCACACGTTGAGAGAGAGAGAGAGAGAGAGAGAGAGAGAGAGAGAGAGAGAGAGAGAGAGAGAGAGAGAGAGAGAGAGAGAGAGAGAGAGAGAGAGAGAGAGAGAGAGGAGAGAGACAGAGACAGAGAGACAGAGAGACAGAGAGACAGAGAGACAGAGAGAGACAGAGACAGAGACAGAGACAGAGAGACAGAGACAGAGACAGAGAGACAGACAGAGACAGACAGAGACAGACAGACAAGACAGACAGAGACAGACAGACAAGACAGACAGACAGACAAGACAGAGACAGACAGACAGACAGAAACACAGATTGAGACAGAGAGAGAGAGAGAGTCACACAGAAAAAGACAGAAAGAAAGAACATAAAAAAACATCTCTGTAAAGTTTACTACCAATACTAAAAACTAATCGTGTGCTTACAAACCAAACGATCTCATCCCATCCAGTCTTTGAAATAAAATTATATTACAATTAATTATCACTGTCTCACGCATTACTTACTTACCACATGCAGAACATAGGGGGCCAATATTCCTCCCATTCTTCCACACATGTTGCAGAACCCAATGCCGATGTTCCTGAGAATAGATCATGGCTTTATACTTAGTTTCATTTTTCTTTTCGAAATTGTGTGGTGTGTGTGTGTGTGTGTGTGTGTGTGTGTGTGTGTGTGTGTGTGTGTGTGTGTGTGTGTGTGTGTGTGTGTGTGTGTGTGTGTGTTGTGGTGTGTGTGTGTGTGTATGTGTGTGTGTGTGTGAGTGTTTGTGTGTGTGTGTGTGTGTGTGTGTGTGTGTGTGTGTGTGTGTGTGTGTGTGTGTGTGTGTGTGTGTGTGTGGTGTGTGTGTGTGTGTGTGTTTGAAAGAGTTTATCAATATGATAAATATACACCTTACAATGCTTGCTACGTTATCGTCAAAGTCAACTTTTTAGTTTCAAGATGAGACATTGAATAAGCATTGTTTTGCTTTTTTATTCATCAAAACCATCTATCTAGGAACAAGAACAATTTCATCAATAATATTTGACAAGCACGAATATGGCAACCTTTAAAAATAAAATATGCCTAAAGAAAAAAAAAACATGCAAAAAAGAATGCACTCAAAAGTCACACACACACACACTCTTACACACTCTTACACACACGCACACATACACCACACACACACACACACACACACACACGTCACTCTTGTGAGGAAGTAAATGCACACACTGACAGGATTTTTTTTAAAAAGTTGGCGCTGCTCTTGTGGCGGCAAACTTTCCTCAGGTAGAGCAGCTCAAATTTCATCCAAAAAATCTGCTGCCACTGGAAGTGGTATACAATACCATGTAATACAATATCATACAATACAACACAACTTAATGTACACAACACAATACGATACGATACAATACATTACATCCATAGAACAGAACAGAACAGAACAGAACAGAACAGAACAGAACAGAATAGAATAGAATAGAATAGAATAGAATAGAATAGAATAGAATAGAATAGAATAGAATAGAATAGAATAGAATAGAATAGAATAGAATACAACACAACACAACACAACACAACACAACACAACACAACACAATTGTTAGCCACAGCAAATTTCACTGCATGAAACTCAGGCTGCTCCCCCCACCCCACCCTTACCCAGTACTCCTGCCCCCAACTAAATTACATCTTATATCTATAGTCCATGAACATTTTGCCAAAAAAGGGCCCTGGCAAAAAGTAATTGCTTCAAAATTGTTTTCACTTGTTTTGTGTTTTGGTGGGAGTAGTTGACCATCCCAAATGGTTTGAATAAAAATCTAGATCTAGTGGGGAGATAAGATTTAATTCGTGTTTGAAAAGAGTAGGTGCAGTGCAGCTGAGCTGAAACGGTATTTCCCAATTCGCCTGCTTTGCAAGCTGTTCTGGCTGCATTTCTTAACTAAAGCTTTTATACTCTGACAACCCAATTCCTTTTCACTGGGGGGAAACTAATGTAATTGTACTGCCCGTTTGCAAATTTGAGAAAAGCTTACAGGTAACATTAATGTAGGCAGCAAAATTTGAACATTGTGCTATCATTATGAGTGTAATAATGTTAAACACTTAAAAATGCATTCATATGATGCAAAGAACATGATGTTTGATACATGCTGTTGTCGTTATAACTTATTTGCTTACTCACTTAATAATTTCTGTCTCTCTGATCTCCCTCTCTCCTTTTTCTCCTTCTCCCCCTTCCTCTCCCTCTCTCAACTCTCCCCCTTCTCTTTCCTCATCTCTCCCCCTCTCTCCTTATCTCTCTCTCTCCAGATCTTACCTGACGACAGTGTGGGTAATGTTCAGCATTGAAGAGGACCAAGGCATTCCAGGCTAGAACTCTCTCCCTCCCTCTCCTATATCTTCTTCTTCTCTCTCTCTTCTCTCTCTCCTCTCTCTTCTCTCTCTCTCTCTCTCTCTCTCTCTCTCTCTCTCTCTCTCTCTCTCTCTCACCATTCCCTCCCCCCTCTCTCTCCCCCTCTCTCTCTCTCACCATTCCCTCCCCCCTCTCTCTCCCCCTCTCTCTATATACACACACACACACACACATATATATATATATATATATCACCTCTCTCTCACCTCTCTCTCTATATATATCACCTCTCTCTCTCTCTCTCTCTCTCTCTCTCTCTCTCTCTCTCTCTCTCTCTCTCTCTCTCTCTCTCTCTCACCTGACGACAGTGGGATAGTGTTCAGCATTGAAGAGAACTAAGGCATTCCAGGCCAGAACCACGACCCCCCTACACACCATACACATGGCGTTCACATACTGCCCCGCTTCCTCCTCCGGCACTGAAATACATATTATTTATAGTCAGCAGGGCCTTGTGTGTGTGTGTGTGTGTGTGTGTGTGTGTGTGTGTGGTGAGAGAGAGAGAGAGAGAGAGAGAGAGAGAGAGAGAGAGAGAGAGAGAGAGAGAGAGAGAGAGAGAGAGAAAACAGAGAGAGAGAAACAGAGAGAAACAGAGAGAGAGAGAGAGAGAGAGAGTGAGTGAGACAGAGACAGAGACAGAGATGACAACCCCCCCACACACCATACACATGGCGTTCACATACTGCCCCGCCTTATCTTCTGGCACTGAAATACATATTATTATTGTATCCAGTCAGTAGGGCCTTGAGACAAAGAGAGAGAGAGAGGGGGGGGGGGACAGAGAGAGAGGGGGAGAGAGAGAAAGAGAGAGAGAGGGGGGGAGAGAGAGAGAGAGAGAGAGAGAGAGAGAGAGAGAGAGAGAGAGAGAATACAGAGACAGAGACAGATACAGAGACAGAGACAGAGACAAAGACAGAGACAGAGAGTGAAGGAGGGAGGGAGAGACAGAGAGAGAGACAGAGAGAGAGAGACACACATAGAGACAAAGAGACAGGCAGACAGACAGACAGACAGACAGACAGACAGACAGACAGACAGACAGACAGACAGAGAGAGAGAGAGAGAGAGAGAGAGAGAGAGAGAGAGAGAGAGAGAGAGAAACAGACAGACAGACAGACAGACAGAGACAGAAACAGAGACAAAGACACAGAGAGAAGGAGGGAGGAAGAGACAGAGAGAGACAGAGACACACATAGAGACAAAGAGACAGACAGACAGACAGACAGACAGGCAGACAGAGAGAGAGAGAGAGAGAGAGAGAGAGAGAGAGAGGGGGGGGGGAAGGAGGAACATAGAGAGACAGCAAGAGCGATAGAGACAGAGAGAGAGAGAAACAGAGAGAGGCAGAACATCTTGCGCACACGTTAAAAACCCGCTCCGCTTTTCGGAAGAGCAGGCCATTGTGTGTCGGTAGGCGCGGACAACAACAAAATAAACACAGCTAGCACACACACAGGTGTCGTGTTCAGACACCATCCCTGAGGAAAATTTGGCGAGTTGGAGTCCCCAGGGCGGTTCTAGGCCGTAGGCCTATATGGCAACGTTCTGGCGGCTCCTGCGACGGCACTGGAGCCATTCGTATTGGCGATTGCGTTTCCAATGAACCATTCCAGTGACGTGTAGAGGGAGGGGGGGGGGGGTCTGCTACATTGGTATCAGCTTTCCCTCGATACTTACTTACCCAGGCTTTGCGCTATAAAGCCTAGAGCGCAACTCCCTAGTCTTCCGAGACTGACGGATGCCTAGTTACATATGTGACGCTCCACCACAAAATGAGTCGTTTAGCACATAACCCACTTTTCCGCTAGGAGCCATTAAAGACAGGTGGGGGTGAGGTTAAAGATTTTGATGGATTATAAAACTATAGCACTTATTCTACCTTCTAGTAAAATATCAAGGCATAATTTTGTTTCCTTTTGTCTTATCGTGTTTTGAAAATTCCCAAGCCCTCATTCTGACCACCTACTAGGATGCTAAACTTGTCAATTTCTCATTTTGTCATTTTCTGCAGTCTATCATTTCAATTTGTAAAAAAACCTTTTGATAGAATTGTTCGATTTTCAATCTGTTTTTTGTATTGTAGAGCAATTTTATTGCAAATTAATAAAATGCCGATAACTAAAATTTGACCTCTGGTGCAATGCGACTCCTTATGTGGTGGGGTGTCATATATTTGTTGCATTGTGCATACAGGGCTGGTTTGTACTCACACAGGAGAGTGAGAGGTACGACAGTGATCATGGATACAGTGCCGATCAGGAAACTGCCAAAAATGGTCCACCGTCTGCCAAACCTGCACAGTGTTTTGCTCGCATGTATGCATGTGGGTACACTCGCATATACACACTGACGCGTGCGTGCGTGCGCAACACACACGCAGCACGCATGCACATGCACACACAGACAGACACAGACACAGACACACACACACACACACACACACACACACACACACACACACACACACACACACACACACACACACACACACACTCGCACACACAAACATATAATCACATTTGTTCAACAAATCATCATTAGTGTTGTTAGGCATAGTTCAGAAAAATGTATTTAACTCCATATGCACTGTAGCTCAATTACATAGTTCAGCAATACAAATTTTCTTTTTCTTATTATGCTTACGTGCAACATGAACGAATGGAAATGGTTTTAAATCTTTTTTTTCTTATCTAAAAGTTTCAGTAATGAGTTTAGATGTATTCCTACGTACATTTTCAACTGCCCCCCTCCCTCTATCCCGCCCATTTTTGGCGGGTTTAATATCACAACTTGTGGAGAGGTGTTAAAAGAATGTCAAAACACACACACACACATACACACACACACACATACACACACACGCGCGCGCGCGCGCATGTGTAGCTAATATAACGTTCCAGGCATATACAGACGCGCAATATTGCTGCATTGTAAATTTCAGCAATTATTCACAATGTTATAGATATGTTTGTGTATGCATACAGCTGTCGTTGTTGTTGTTGTTGTTGTTGTTGGTCGTGGTGGTGGTGGTGGTGGTGGAAGTGGTGTGTTAGTATTTCATCTAACTGTTTCCACATGCAGTGATATGAGACGGTAAGGGGGGAAGAGGTGGGGGGAGGAGAAATATTGCACCCAGACTGACAACTTAAAAAAAAAAATTTCATTTGTGCGACAAATCTTCTTAAGGTTTTTCCT
>CM060331.1:29707860-29710360 GCA_030674155.1 Stramonita haemastoma | reverse complement strand
GTCTGGAATGTAGGTAGAAGAAGGGTAGGAAGAAGCGTTAGTACTGGGGGTGGTAAGAGGGAGGGTGGGAAAGGGGTGGGGTGGGTTTGAATGTAAAGCGGTTTTTTTATTTTGTTTCTCTCACAAGATATAGCGCTATACTGAATCCATGCGTTATTGTTATGATCATGATGATGCTGATGAAAATCATTATTATCATTATTATTATTATCATCATTATTATTATTATTATTATCATTGTCATTATCGTCGTCATGATGATAATGATGATTAATACAACTATTGTTATCATTATTACTGCTATTATTATTATTATTATTATTATTATCATTATTAAGCATGAAGGGTGGTGTGGACAAGAACAGATAAAGGTTAAAGGCAAAGTTGGTGGGTGTGTGGGGGAAAACGTTATTATTGGTGGGAAAACTCCCAAAAACCCACACATTCTGGAAAATGAAACAAGAAAAATAGGTATGAAAACAAATGATGGTGATGTTGTTGATTTTGTTCTTGTTAATGTCGTTGACGATGATGGTGATGATGTTTTGTTTAAAGTTTCTTATGTCAAGATGAATATCCCCTTGTATACCCTATAGGCCGGTGGCCTTACAATTAAAATCCTGAGTCCTGAGTCCTGAGTGTCTCTCTCTCTCTCTCTCTCTCTCTCTCTCTCTCTCTCTCTCTCTCTCTCTCTCTCTGAAGATGATGGTGATAGTGATGTAATTGTGGAAGGTGATGATTATGAATGATGATGTAGATGGTAGAACCAATGAAGGAAGTGCTGATGGTTATGATGATGTAAATACTAATAATGATGATAGTAATGATGATGTGATTTCTAATGGTGATGATGATTATGATGATGTGGTTACTAAAGGTGATGATGGTAAGGATGGTGTAGGTGTTGAAATTGATAGTGGTAACGGTGACTATGATGAAGAAGTTAAAGATGACGATGGAAACAGTGATGAAGAAGACGAGGATGATGATCGTGACTATTATGTAGACACTGAAGATGATGATCGTGACGATGATAATCATTTAGGCTGAAGAGGATGATGATAGTGCAGATGATGAATAGAACGATTTTGATGATGATGACGTAGAGGATGAAAGTAATGATGGTGATGTTGATATAGGCCTACTTGTTGCAGCTGCAGATATAGATAATGAAGATGCTGATAGCAGTGATTATGTACATGATGAAAATGATGATGGGGTTGACGATAACTAGGGGCATTGAGTGTGACTTATGTACTTGCAAAACTGGAATTGTAGAATAGATGGAAATGCTTTCCGCGATGATGTTTACCTCCCCCCTGCCTTAAACATGTTTTGTATAGTGGTCTAAGGCCGATGTACAATAAAACTTTTCAGTGTTCAGTGTTCTCTCTCTCTCTCTCCTCTATCATATTCTCATGTTTGATCTATAATCATTGCGCCTTTTTTTGTTTGTTTGTTTGTTTGTTTTTATTATTTTTTTGTTTTGTTTTTTTATTTATTTTTTTATTTTTTTTGTTTTGTTTCTTTGTCTGTTTGTTTGCTTGTTTATTATTCAAATCAAAATCATCACTGATTCTTACTTCTTATTTTCGTTTCTGAATGAGTGCCTTTTTTTTATAACATTACCTTAATATTGTATCTCTGTCTTATTTCTTACCTGTTGTTTGATACTTGGTATGGTTTCTTGCTCTTGGTAATTGGATCATTATAATTGTTCTTGTTTTAGTTGAGGCTGTCTTTTTATCTTGATGTTATCCCTGAAAGGGGCGGGGACTGGATGTAAAAAAGCACATGTGTGCTTATCTATTATCCTCGAATAAAAGAATTTTGCCTTGCCTTGCCTTTGCCTTTGCCTTGCCTTGCCTTGCCTCTCTCTCTCTCCTCCTCTCTCTCTCTCTCTCTCTCTCTCTCTCTCTCTCTCTCTCTCTCTCTCTCTCTCTCTCAACAAAACCGCTAATACGACATGTACTTTTATGATCGTGCAACATGAAAAAAATTGAAAAAAAAAGTTTTACAAATTACAACGACAAAGCAAATCGCTAAAAAAAACCAACAGAACGACATAACAGAACACATTGCCAAAGAGACCAAGGCTGAGGGGAAGAGGAGAAAATATACAACAGATGAGGTGATAATTATAGATCCGTATCACCACTTAGAACTATGTAACAGATGGTGTTAGATTGTCTTTCATTGGGCTGAAAGCAAACAAGGATTATATTAAGTTACATTACCACGGTTATTGATCTCAACTTTGCACAGTTTGTGTGTCTGTAACATATATGAATAAACACACAGACAATCTGGCCCAGATGAGCAAGGAGTAATGTAATCAGTAAACAAAAGCTGTGATCAAATAACTGCTTGCATAGCATAAACCTTTTAGTGTGTGGAACTAGCCCATTTAATAATAATAATAATAATAATAATAATAATAATAATAATAATAATAATAATAATAATAATAATAATAATAATAATAATAATAATGATAATA
>CM060331.1:29670360-29692860 GCA_030674155.1 Stramonita haemastoma | reverse complement strand
TGTCTGTCGCTCTCTGTTTCTATCTTTGTCTGTCTGTCTGTCTGTCGCTCTCTGTGTCTGTCTGTGTCTGTCGCTCTCTGTGTCTGTCTGCCTGTCTCTGTCTCTGGGGTACTGGATTTAAAAATATATAAAAAAGCACATGGGTGCTTATTTATCATCCTCAAAATGAAAGAATCTGATTTGATATGATTTGGTTTAGTTTGGTTGATTTGATTTGATTTGATTTGATTTGGTCTCTGTCTGTCGGCCTGTCTGTCTGTCTGTCTGTCTGTCTGTCTATTTGTCTGCCTGTCAATCTGTCTGTTGTCTTTGTCTCTGTCTCTCTCTCTCTCAAACAAAATTTACGGAATGGCATGCACGAAGAGACTGGATGTAAAACAAAAGCACACGAGTGCTGATTTCCTTTATCGTGGAAATAAAGACTGAATAAATGAATAATTCCCTACGCTCTCTATGCTTTATTTTTCATCATTTGATAGTGAAGATGCACATTTGTTCAGGATGAATGACTGACAGAAGGAATTATATATATATATATATATATATATATATATATATATATATATATATATATATATATATATATATATATATATATATATATATTAGTATTTTGTATTTTGTACCACTTTATGTCACAGCAGATTTCTCTGCGTCAAATTCGGGCTGCTCTCTCCGGGGGAGAGCGCGTTGCCACAAGTGCAGCCAGCGCCTACCCATTTTTATTTTCGTTTTCCTGTCTGCAACTGTATTGGTTTCCCTATCAGAGTGGCTTTTTTCTACATTATTTTGCCAGGGTCAACCCCCTTGTTGCCGTGGATTCTTTTACGTGCGCTAAATAGTGAAGTGTACGACACGGGACCTCGGTTTATTGTCTCATCTGAAAGGCTAGCGCCCAGACCACCACTCAGGGTCTAATGGATGGGAAAAAGGTTTTGGGCCCAAGCAGGGTGCAAACCACCGCACACTCCGACCCGTACTTTTTGCTTTCTAGGCAAGGCGCGTTACCACCTAGACCACCGATCCACCTGAAATAAGAGGGTAGGAGAGAGCAGGCATCCTTGGCGCAATCCAATTGCAGTTCGGAACGAATCCCTATGTTGTTATTACAGTAGACTGCGCTGGTTGCCTTGTTATACAGGCATTATATGGCTCTGATCAGGTTGGCATTGATGTTATACAACCTCATGGTTGACCACAGAGCTGCATGCCAGACTCTGTCGAACGCCTTCTTAAAGTCCACAGAGAATTTAATGAACATGTTTACAACTTGTATTTCCTGGTCTCAAAAATACCATTTTTCTTTGGATGTAATACATCCTCACCCCAACAAATTAAATTTTTTGGATGTCCCTTTTCTGCTAAAGAGAAAAAAATTAAGAAAAAATTTGTAATAGCACCACCCTCCCCCCAGTGTGTGTATGTGTATGTATGTATGTATGTGTGTGTGTGTGTGTGTGTGTGTGTGTGTGTGTGTGTGTGTGTGTGTGTGTGTGTGTGTGTGTGTGTGTGTGTGTGTGTGTGTGTGTGTGTTTTCGCTCAATCTTGGGAGATGGCCTATAGCTTATTCATGGGAGGGTGTGTATGCATGCACGCGTGCGTGCGTTCGCTGGTGTTTGTATGTGCGGTTTTTTGTGTTCGTGCGTGTGTCGGAGACCCTGCAGATTGCTGTGGTGTATGATATTGTGTGATATTATGATTTGATATGTCTTCCCGGGAGTCATTTATGCATACACTGTACCATGTTTTTTAGCGCCAAACTTGGCTATGAACGAGCGGCGTTGCCATCTTCGGGGCTGTTGTGTCGCCACAAATGCAGTGCCACACACCTCAAAAATGGTTCGCAAATGTGTACGCATAGAGTAGAATACCGTCGTGGTGCCGTGGTCTCTGTAAGTGGGCAAAAGTGCGGGTGTCGGGGGCCCGAAACCCGCGTTTTCGCTCAATCTTGGGAGATGGCCTATAGCTTATTCATGGGAGGGTGTGTATGCATGCGCGCGTGCGTGAGTTCTCTGGTGTTTGTATGTGCGGTTTTTTGTGTTTGTGCGTGTGGCAGAGACCCTGCAGATTGCTGTGGTGTATGCTATTGTGTGATATTATGATTTGATGTATCTTCCCGGGAGTCATTTATGCATACACTGTACCATGTTTCTTAGCGAAAAAACTTGGCTATGTACAAGCGGGGTTGCCATCTTCGGGGCTGTGGTGTCGCCACAAATGCAATGCCACACACCTCAAAAATGGTTGGCAAGTGTGTATGCAAAGGGTAGAATACGGTCGTGGTGCCATGGTCTCAATAACTGGGCAAAAGTGCGGGTGTCGGGAGCCCGAAACCCGCGGTTTCGCTCAATCTTGGGAGATGGCCTATAGCCTATTATAGGGAGGGTGTGTATGATGCGCGCGTGCGTGTGTTCGCTGGTGTTTGAATGTGCGGTTTTTTGTGTTTGTGCGTGTGGCGGAGACCTTGCAGATTGCTGTGGTGCATAATATTCTGTGATTATATGATTTGCTGTGTCTTCCCGGGAGTCATTTATACATACACTGTACCATGCTTCTTAGCGCCAAATTTCGCTATGTACAAGCGGGCTTGCCATCTTTGGAGCTGTGGTGTCGCCACAAATGGAGTGCCACACACCTGCAAAATGGTGGGCAAGTGTGTACGCATAGGGTAAAATACGGTCGTGGTGCCGTGGTCTCTGTAACTGGGCAAAAGTTCGGATATCGGGGGACCGAAACACGTGTTTTCGCTCAATCTTGGGAGATGGCCGATAGCTTATTCATGGGAGGGTGTGTATGCATGCGCGCATGCGTGCGTTCGCTGGTGTTTGTATGTGCAGGTTTTTGTGTTTGTGCGTGTGGTGGAGACCCTGCAGATTGCTGTGGTGTATGATATTGTGTGATATTATGATTTGATGTGTCTTCCCGAGAGTCATTTATGTATACACTATACCATGTTTCTTAGCGCCAAACTTGGCTAGGTACAAGCGGGCTTGCCATCTTCGGGGCTGTGGTGTCGCGTCAAATGCAGTGCCACGAACCTCAAAAATGGTTGGCAAGTGTGTACGCAAAGGGTAGAATACGGTCGTGGTGCCGTGGTCTCTGTAACTGGGCAAAAGTTCCGGTGTCGGGGGCCCGAAAGCCGCGTTTTCGCTCAATCTTGGGAGATGGCCTATAGCTTATTCATGGGAAGGTGTGTACGTATGCGCGCGTGCGTGCGTTCGCTGATGTTTGTATGTGCGGTTTTTTGTGTTTGTGCGTGTGGCAGAGACCCTGCAGATTGCTGGGGTGTATGATAGTGTGTGATATTATGATTTGATCTGTCTTCCCGGGAGTCATTTATGCATACACTGTAACATGTTTCTTAGCGCCAAACTTGGCTATGTATAAGCGGGGTTGCCATCTTCGGGGCTATGGTGTCGCCACAAATGCAGTGACACAAACCTCAAAAATGGTTGGCAAGTGTGTGCGCATAGAGTACAATATGGTCGTGGTGCCTTGGTCTCTGTAACTGGACAAAAGTGCGGGTGTCGGGGGCCCGAAACCCGCGTTTTCGCTGAATCTTGAGACATGGCCTGTAGCTTATTCATGGGAGGGTGTGTATGCATGTGCGCGTGCATGCGTTCGCTGGTGTTTATATGTGCGGGTTTTTTTGTTTGGGCGTGGGGCGGAGACCTGCAGATTGCTGTGGTGTATGATATTGTTTGATATTCTTATTTCATGTGTGTTGTAGGGGTCATTATTGTCTACACTGTACCCTATTTCTTTCCGACAAACTTGGCTCTTTACAATCGGGTTTGGCATCTTCGGGACCGCCGTATTGCCACAAGTTGAGCGCCACATACATCGGAAATGGTTGTAAAGTTGGCATGTTTAGGGTAGAGCACGGTCTCGGTGCCGTGGGCTCTGTTACTGTGCAAAATTGCGGGTGGCAGGGGCTCAAAACCGGGCCTTGCATCATATATATTCGAAATGCGCCTTTAGCTTATTGAAGACGGAGGGGGCGGGGGGGTGGGGGTGATGTTTATGCGTTAGTGTGTACGTTTGTTTGTTTGTGTGAATGTAGCAATGCTGTGGTGCATCATATTGTATATTATTATTATTGTTATTTGATGTGTGTTCCGGGGGTGATTTATGTCTACACTGTAGCATGTTTCTTGAACTTATGCATGCGGGATGTGTACGTATGCACGCGTGCGTGCGTTCGTTTGGTGTTTATGCATGCAGTTTTTTGTGGTTGTGCGTGTGGCAGAGACCCTACACTTTACTGTGATGCATCACATTGTATGATATTCATATTTCATGTGTGTTGTAGGGGTCATTATTGTCTACACTGTACCCTGTTTCTTTCCGACAAACTTGGCTCTGTACAATCGGGTTTGGCATCTTCGGGACCGCCGTATCGCCACAAGTTGAGCGCCACACACATCGGAAATGGTTGTAAAGTTGGCATGCATAGGGTAGAGCACGGTCTCGGTGCCGTGGGCTCTGTCACTGTGCAAAATTGCGGGTGGCAGGGGCTCAAAACCGGGCCTTGCATCATATATATTCGAAATGCGCCTTTACCTTATTGAAGGCGGAGGGGGGGGGGGGGGGAGGGGGCGATGTTTATGCGTTAGTGTGTACGTTTGTTTGTGTGTGTGAATGTGGCAATGGTGTGGTGCATCATATTGTATAATATTATTATTATTTGATGTGTGTTCCGGGGGTGATTTATGTCTACACTGTAGCATGTTTGTTGAGCTTATGCATGCGGGATGTGTACGTATGCGCGCGTGCGTGCGTTCGCTGGCGTTTATGCATGCAGTTTTTTGTGGTTGTGTGTGTGGCGGAGACCCTCCAGTTTGCTGACTTGCATCATATTGTATGATACAATTATTATTTGATGTGTGTTCGGGGGGTGATTTATGTCTACTCTGTACCATGTTTCTTCAGCTTACGCATGGGGGCATCTGTACGTATGCGCGCGTCCGTGCGTTCGCTGATGTTTATACATGCGGTTTTTTGTGTTTGTGTGGCGGAGACCTAACACTTTGTTGTGGTACATCATGTTGTATGATACTATAAGTATTTGATATGTGTTCGGGGATGATTTGTCTCTACACTCTACCGTCTTTCTTCAGCTTCTGCATGGGGGGGGGGGGGGAGGTACGTATCCGCGTGTGCGTGCGTTCGCTGATGCTTATGCATGCGGTTTTTTGTGTTTGTGCGTGTGGCAGAGACCCTACACTTTACTGTGGTGCATCACATTGTATGATATTCTTATTTCATGTGTGTTGTAGGGGTCATTATTGTTTACACTGTACCCTTTTTCTTTCCGACAAACCTGGCTCTGTACAATATTGGTTATAAAGTTTGCATGCATATGGTAGAACACGGTCTCGGTGCCGTGGGCTCTGGAACTGTGCAAAATTGTGGGAGGCAGGGGCTCAAAACCGGGCCTTGCATCATATATATATTCGAAATGCACCTTTAGCTCATTGAAGGCAGAGGGAGGGGGGGATGTTTATGCGTTAGTGTGTACGTTTGTTTTTTGTGTGTGAATGTGGCAATGCTCTGGTGCATCATATTGTATAATATTCTTATTGTTTGATGTGTGTTCCAGGGGTGATTTATGTCTACACTGTCGTATGTTTCTTGAACTTATGCATGCGGGATGTCTACGTATCCGCGCGTGCGTGCGTTCGCTGATGCTTATGCATGCGGTTTTTTGTGTTTGTGCGTGTGGCAGAGACCCTACACTTTACTGTGGTGCATCACATTGTATGATATTCTTATTTCATGTGTGTTGTAGGGGTCATTATTGTCTACACTGTACCCTGTTTCTTTCCGGAAAACTTCGCTCTCTGCAATCGGTTTTGGCATCTTCGGGACGGCCGTATCGGCACAAGTTGAGCGCCACACACATCTGAAATGGTTTTATAGTTGGCATGCAAAGGGTAGAGCACGGTCTCGGTGCCGTGGGCTCTGTCACTGTGCAAAATGCCAACAGATTGTAGAGTACAGAAAATAAATATTCTCACACACACACACACACACACACACACACACACACACACACACACACACACACACACACACACACACACACACACACACACACACACACACGCGCGCGTCTAAGTTGTGTTAATGTATTAACGGAGAGACCCCAGAGTGAATACAACACAGGGAACAACCATTTCTGAGCTACCATTATTAACAACAGTAGTATTAACATCAGTAGTAGTAGTAGTAGTAGTAGTAGTAGTAGTAGTAGTAGTAGTTAGTAGTTAGTAGTAGTAGTAGTAGTAGTAGTAGTAGTGATGCCATCATCATTATTGTCGTCGTTATCACCATCATCATTATTATTTGATATTTTAATGAATAGTTTGTATTTCATGTTTCTCTACCGAGTGGTACTGGCCCTGCTGTTTGATATATAATGAAATATTGTTCTTTTCAGATAGGATGTGAGAGTAATATGTGAGTTAAGTCGTTACTCATAAAATAGATCTCTAGCAAAACAGTTCTAGATTTTTTGTTGTTGTTTTATTTAAATAGAAAGACAACATTATTTATCATCAAGTATGAAATAATGTATACAGAATTTATGCCACATGAAAAGATCTCTATGTTCACACGATGACAATCGACAAATGACAAAGTTTTGAAATGAAACTATTATCCTGAAATATAAGGAGCATATATGGGAAACTAGATGGATATAAGATAGATAAACTGAATGATGTGCAGGTAAAAAAACATGCTGTCATTATATGATTTAATATTTTTGCAAGAAACACATTTGGATAAAACAGAAGTAGCAGAGATAACTCTTCCTGGGTATATACCCATGCACTATTGCAGAGCAAAACGAAATAATGCTTCTAGGGCTTCGGGAGGAATTTCAGTTTTCATTAAAGAACAATACAGGAAACGAATAAAATTTTTACCACAAAGTAATTCAGATATTGTATGGATAAAATTATTACAAAGTGACACACTATACTCATTGGGTCATGATATTTTTATAGGATGTGCATACATTCCGCCTGGATTTTCTTCCTATGGAAAAGAGCATACAAAAAAGATTTGGGATACTTTAGAACAAGATGTTGAAACATTCTCACAGAGAGGTCAGGTCATCTTGTGCGGAGATTTAAATGCACGAACCGGAAAAATGACCGATTTTATAGAAATGGATTCACGGCACAATTATTACGATCTACCAAAAAGCTATATGTTTGATAACTGTTATCACAGATGTACCATGGACACAGTAGTTCAAAAATATGGCAAAATGTTAGTAAATATTTGTACAGAAAATCAACTCTTTATATTAAACGGACGAACTTTGGGAGATCTACAAGGAAAATTCACATGTTTTCAAACACAAGGCTGTAGTGTTGTTGATTACTTTATATGTTCACATTCTCTGATTAGGGAAGTGAAATATATGAATGTAAAAGACTTGATGGAACATTCCGATCATTGTCCTATTGATCTGAACATATATTTACCGAACTTTGATAACGTTCTCTATCAGAGGAAGCTAACACCAAAAAGATATACACAAAAAGAGTCGGTTAGTAATAGTTCAGCTCAAAAAGTAGGCCCAAATTTTCTATGGGATAAAAGCTCAAGTGAACGATTTCAAAAGGCACTAAAGCTCCCCTCAATTCAAGCACATATCAAACAAATACAACTCCAAACAGATAAGATAGCGGAACAAGTTAAACAAAGTACAGAGCAGTCTGATTCTCTCGATCTACACTTTCAATCTCATCTAAATGAATGTTCCGAAAAGATGTCAGATATATTTATCAAAGCAGCACAATTGAGTTTGAAAGCTAAAAAGCCCCAAACGTTAAAAATGAAACGCAATAAAAAGTGGTTTGACCCAGATTGTACAAAAATGAGAAAAGAAGCACAGTCATTACTTAATGCTTTAAACAGATATCCACACAAAGCTGGACTTCGACAAAAATATTTTTCCAAGAGAAACCAGTATAATAATATGATAAAAAAGAAAAAGAAAGCCTTCAAAAATATGCTAGTATCACAGTTACATGACATGATAAATGCAGATCCAAATATAGTGTGGAAAACATTGCAGAAATTAAAAGAGAGTGAAAGTGATGGCGCAAAGCATGTAAACCATATGAACAGCAGGAAGTGGACTGAACACTTAAAGAAGCTTATTGGAGAGGATCCACAAATAGATCCCGAACGAGTACAACTTGTACACAACATGTATAATGACATGAGAACAAATAACAATAGGTTCTTAGATAAACAAATTACTATTGAAGAAATAACAAGAACAATTAAAAGACTAAAAAATAACAAGTCACCTGGTAAAGATGGCATAACAAATGAAATGCTCAAATCAATTTCACCCAGTCTGATGAAAGTAATAAAGAGTTTGTTTAATCTAGTGCTTGATACAGGCGCCTATCCTTGTGACTGGAAACTGGGTGTTAGTATCCCCATTTATAAAAGTGGATGCACTGTTAATCCGGATAACTACAGAGGGATAACATTAACAAACGCAATTGGGAAGCTCTTCTGCCAAATTTTGAATAAAAGAATCTCAGAATATTTGGAGCAAAACAACAAACTTGTCAGAGAAGAAGCTGGATTCAGAAAAACATGTAGAACAGCAGACCACATCTATATCCTTAATAAACTAATAGACAATGCATTAAAAACAAAAAACAATAGACTGTATTGTTGCTTTGTAGATTTTCAGAAAGTGTTTGACAATGTATGGCATCAGGCTCTACTTGTAAAGTTAAATAAGATAGGCATAACTGGTAAAACCTTTAATGTCATTAAAAGCATGTATACAAATGCAACAATTCTTGTAAAAATAAAAGGAAGTTACACAGAATAAATTGTTGTTAAAAGGGGGGTACATCAAGGCAGCACACTAAGTCCTACATTATTTAATGTTTACATAAATGATATTGTTCAGATCCTTGATGAAAAAGACTCACCGTATATTACTGCAGAAGATAAAATTCCATGTTTGCTCTATGCTGATGACCTAGCACTGTTATCAACAACCAAATTAGGACTGCAAACTAAACTAGATAGATTAAATGGTTACTGTTCTAAATGGGGACTAAAAGTAAACAAAACAAAAACAAAAGTAGTAGTTTTCACCAAATCACCCCCTAAAATTCCAATTCATTTCCAATGTGGCAAACACCTAATTGAAACAACTAAAACTTATAAATACCTGGGCGTAGTATTTCACCAGAACGGGAAATTTCAAGCAACCCATGAACATTTGGCAAAGCAAAGCAATAAACCAACTCATGCTCTGAAAAAAGCAATTCATGGGCACGGGGTTAAGGCTAATATCATAATGCATTTATTTGATTCATTGATAACCCCCATCTCAACTTATGGAGCAGAAGTATGGTTTCCTTTTTGCTTCAATGGCCAATCAGACTTTCATATTCACGATTTATTTAAATTAAGCACAACAAGAAAATATCTTTATGAAAATATTCATGTAAACTTTTGTAAGCAAACTTTGGGAATACATAAAAAAGCGATGACATTACCCACTTTAGGAGAACTTGGACGATTTCCATTGACTATCAAAATACTTAGTCAGTTAATGTCTTTTTCGATACATGTAACAGAGAAAGACAAAAACTCATATGTTAAAATAGTGTATGACTATATGTGTCAAAATAATGAATATGATCGTTGGATTAGCACAGTTAAAAATGTTCTCTGTAAAACTGGTTTTAAACATGTGTGGGAAAACCAAAGTACACTTGATGTACACCGATTGTGCCATGCAATAAAAACAAAACTTGAGAGTTTATATCAAACATTTTGGATTAACCAGAAACAAGAGTCCACAAAACTTAACTTTTATAATTTTGTGACTAAAGAATATAGACTAGAGCCATATCTGATTAACTGTGAAAGCAAAAACCATAGGAAAACATTTGTAAATTTCGTACAAGTTGCCATGATTTGATGATAGAGAAAGGAAGATATAAGAATATACCAAGAGAGAACAGAACTTGTCAATACTGCAACAAAATAGAAGACGAGTTCCATTTACTGGATGAATGTATCTTATATACTGAACAAAGAAAAAACTTATTGCTAAATCTGAAATCTGGTGTCAAAGAATATAGGAATGGTATAGACAAATTAAGCAATGTTTTTCTAACTGATAATCATCAAGCTGAAATCATTCAATATGTTTGTGCCTGTTTTGAAAAAAGAGAACAATTGAAATAAGATAGAATGCAACATGGTTTTGCTTTGTGGTGGTTTTATGTAGTTTTTGCCTGCACATCATTTCAGTCATGCTGACCAGTGAATAATGTGTCGTATTGATGAATTATGTTGAGTTTATTTTGTTGTGTCAATAAGTCCATGTGACTTTTATGGCAAAAAATAATTTCTGATTCTGATTCTGATACTGTTTCTGCGGGTGGCAGGGGCTCAAAACCGGGCCTTGCATCATATATATTCGAAATGCGCCATTAGCTTATTGAAGGCAGAGGGGGGGGGGGGGTGATGTTTATGCGTTAGTGTGTACGTTTGTTTGTTTGTGTGAATGTGGCAATGCTGTGGTGCATCATATTGTATAATATTATTATTATTTGATGTGTGTTCCAGGGGTGATTTATGTCTACACTGTAGCATGTTTCTTGAGCTTATGCATGCGGGATGTGTACGTATGCGCGCGTGCGTGCGTTCGCTGGTGTTTATGCATGCAGTTTTTTGTGGTTGTGTGTGTGGCAGAGACCCTCCAGTTTGATGTGGTGCATCATATTGTATGATACAATTATTATTTGATGTGTGTTCGGGGGGTGATTTATGTCTACTGTTTACCATGTTTCTTCAGCTTACGCATGGGGCATGTGTACGTATGCGCGCGTGCGTGCGTTCGCTGGTGTTTATGCATGCGGATTTTTGCGTTTGTCTGTGTGGCGGAGACCTAACACTTTGTTTTGGTGCATCATATTGTATGATACTATAATTATTTGATATGTGTTCGGGGATGATTTATGTCTACACTCTACCGTCTTTCTTCAGCTTATGCATGGGGGGAGGTGTACGTATGCGTGTGTGCGTGCGTTCGCTGGTGCATATGCATGCGGTTTTTTTGTGTTTGTGCGTGTGGCAGAGACCCTACACTTTGCTGTGGTGCATCACATTGTATGATATTCTTATTTCATGTGTGTTGTAGGGGTCATTATTGTCTACACTGTACCCTGTTTCTTTCCGACAAACTTGGCTCTGTACAATCAGGTTTGGCATCTTCGGGACCGCCGTATGGCCACAAGTTGAGCGCCACACACATCGGAAATGGTTGTAAAGTTGGCATGCATAGGGTAGAGCACGGTCTCGGTGCCGTGGGCTCTGTCACTGTGCAAAATTGCGGGTGGCAGGGGCTCAAACCCGGGCCTTGCATCATATAATCATATTCGAAATGCGCCTTTAGCTTATTGAAGGCGGGGGGGGGGGGGGGGTGTATGTTTATGCGTTAGTGTGTAGGCTACGTTTGTTTGTTTGTGTGAATGTGGCAATGCTGTGGTGCATCATATTGTATAATCTTATTTTTATTTGATGTGTGTTCCGGGGGTGATTTATGTCTACTCTGTACCATGTTTCTTCAGCTTACGCATGGGGCATGTATACGTATACGCGCGTGCGTGCGTTCGCTAGTGTTTATGCATGTGGTTTTTTGTGTTTGTCTGTGTGGCGGAGACCTGACACTTTGTTGTGGTGCATCATATTGTATGATACTATAGTTATTTGATATGTGTTCGGGGATGATTTGTGTCTACACTCTACCGGCTTTCTTCCGCTTATGCATGGGGGTGATTACGTATGCGCGCGTGCGTGCGTTCGCTGGTGTTTATTCATGCGGTTTTTAATGTTTTTGCGTGTGGCGGAGACCCTACACTTTGCTGTGGTGCATCATATTGTATGATATTCTCATTTCTTGTGTGTTGTAGGGGTCATTATTGTCTACACTGTACCCTGTTTCTTTCCGACAAACTTGGCTCTGTGCAATCCTGTTTAGCATCTTCGGGACTGCCGTATCGCCACAAGTTGAGCGCCACACACATCGGAAATGGTTGTAAAGTTGGCATGCATAACGTAGAGCACGGTCTCGGTGCCGTGGGCTCTGTAACTGTGCAAAATTGCGGGTGGCAGGGGCTCAAAACCGGGCCTTGCATCATATAATTATATTCGAAATGTGCCTTTAGCTTATTGAAGGCGGGGGTTGGGGGTGTTTATGCGTTAGTGTGTATGTCTGTTTGTGTGAATTTGGCAATGCTGTGGTGCATCATATTGTATACTATTTAATGATTATTTGTTGTGTGTGTGTATTCTGGAGGTGATTTATGTCTACACTGTGCCCTGTTTCTTGAGCTTATGCATGCGGGATGTGTACGTATGCGCGCGTGCGTGCGTTCGCTGGTGTTTATGCATGCAGTTTTTTGTGGTTGTGTGTGTGGCGGAGGCCCTCCAGTTTGCTGTGGTGCATCATATTGTATGATACAATCATTATTTGATGTGTGTTCGGGGGGTGATTTATGTCTACTCTGTACCATGTTTCTTCAGCTTACGCATGGGGCATGTGTACGTATGCGCGCGTGCGTGCGTTCGCTGGTGTTTATGCATGCGGTTTTTTGTGTTTGTCTGTGTGGCGGAGACCCTACACTTTGTTTTGGTGCATAATATTGTATGATACTATTATTGTTTGATATGTGTTCGGGGATGATTTATGTCTACACTGTACCGTCTTTCTTCAGCTTATGCAATGGGGGGGGGGGGGGGTACGTATGCGCGCGTGCGTGCATTTGCTTTTGTTTATGCATGCGGTTTTTTGTGTTTGTGTGTGTGGCAGAGACCCTACACTTTGCTGTGGTGCATCATATTGTATGCTATTCTTTTTTTATGTGTGTTGTAGGGGTCATTATTGTCTACACTGTACCCTGTTTCTTTCCGACAAACTTGGCTCTGTGCAGGCGGGTTTGGCATCTTTGGGACTGCCGTATTTCACATGGCTTTAGTTCAGCTGTGTAGAAAGTAGGGAGGGAGGTATTGGTGATGAGGGAGCAGTATTTCACAGGCTTTAGCTTAGAGGAGGGGTGAGGGAGGGGTAGGGGGTGACATGGCTTTATGTCAGCCATGACAGGGTTGAGGAGGAGAATGGTGGGTGTCACAGACAGGGAGTGGAGGGGGGGGGGGGGGGGGGGGCGGAATGTGTGATGGAATAGTATTTGACATGTCTGTGTGTTACTTCTCTATTTGATATCCGTAATTAGATGCCTGTATCGTAGATGGCTGTAAAAGGTGTATTAGGTGTCTGTATTTCAGAGGTCTGTGCTAGATATGGATGTATGCATAAGATGACTGTATTTGATTTTATCTTGGAAGGGATGTCTACATATTAAATACAAAACACTATTGAATCAAAATGCACAGAAGTGGAGCAAGATTGTGAGCAGCAGGCACAACAATGTATCTCAGTTATATGAATGTTGTGTGAGAGGAAAAGTGAGAGCAATTGTTAGGGATGATAGGCATGTTTGGGCAAAGTACACCGCTCTCAGAAACTTTGAGGGTTCCCCAACTGAAGACTCTTTGGTGTCAGACCAGTCTTATCCCCAACTCAGTTTGCTGCTTAACCCCTAGACTTCCCCACCCCGGAAATTTTCCATGGTAAAATGTGCACTCTGTAAGCCTACATTCCAGGAAATTTCCGTGGTTACGATTCATGTAAACAAGCTAGCTTCCCCGACTACAGTTAAAGGGAAACAACTCCAAAATTATTGGAGATCACTCTTCGGTTGCTTGACAACATCTATCTGCCGAAACAGGGCAAAAACAATGGTGTGTGTGTGTGTGTGTGTGTGTGTGTGTGTGTGTGTGTGTGTGTGTGTGTGTGTTTAACTCCTATTCTGAGTTATTTTGCATGACTGCTTGGAATGTGCTTTTTCAAAATTACTAACTCTTCTCATTGAATGCATCAATGACTTTACACAACTAAAGAAGTGGCAAATGAGGTTTTAGATGAGCCTGACAGTGATAAAAATGATAGTGTATAATTCAGGAGATCCTGAAGATGAGAAAAAAAATCTACTGAGATTTTGCCTCAACTTATGCATGGTGCTATTGAGATAGGGAGGAGGGTACTCAGAATGACACTGCAGATGAAAAGAGTTTTTCATTTCTTTTTTATATATGTTTTTACATATTTTGGTGTATATATTAAATACTGTCATTTGGCAGAATATCAGGATTATTCATAGGGTAATTTATGAGTACTAGGCACATGAACATAGCAAGTTGTACACAGGAATTTTATTCCCTTCCCTGGGCACTTGCACTGGGCAGTTAAATTAATAAGAGGTTAATTGAGCAGTCTCCATGGCTGCTGTGGTCAGTAAGAGCTCTGCACAATGCCAGCAGTGTTTGCCATCTGTCTGCTTAGTTCTACCATCTCCTGTAGCCTTCCCACAATCATACAGCCATTCATTTTTATCTGTGTGCATTACATTTCTGTGCTTTTAAGTGACTGCGTTTTAGCCGTTTTATCTGTGTAGATTATATGTTGTTTTGTTTTTTAAGGTGGCGATATTTTAGTAATTTTATTTGTGTGGATTCAATGTCTGGTTTCTTTTCGTTTGTTTTGTTTTTGTTTGTTGGGGTTTGTTTGGGGGGAGTGGGGTTAGATGACTGTGTTTTAGCCATTTTATCTGTGTGGATTACACATCAGATTACTATATTCAAGTCCTTATATCTGTGTGGTTTACATGTTGGTATTTTTTATGGCTGTGTTTTAGTCATTCTATATGTGCTGATCACATGTCTGTGTTTTTAGGTGACTGTATTTTATGTACTCTATGTTGATTTTAGATGGCCATATTTTTAGTCATTGTATCTGATTGGATTACATGTATGTGTTTTTAGGTGACTGTATTTTAGGTGCTTTATCTTTGTATATTACATATCTGTGTTTGAAGGTGATAGTAAATCATCTTATCTGTATGATTTGCATGTTGGTATTTTTAGATGGCTGTATTTTTTATTTTTTATTTGCATGGAGTAAATGTTTGTTTTTAGATTTAGACAAGTCTTTTGTAGTCTTGTTATTTGCCGGTAGGACAAGCCAGTGTTTTTGAATGACTGTATTTTGAAAATTTCCCATTTTAATTATATTTTTGTGTTTTTATATGCTGTATTTTAGTTATTTTATTTGTGTGGATTAAATGCCAGTGGTTTTAGATTGGTGTAAGTCATCTTATCTGACTTGCGTGTCGTATTTTTAGATGGTTGTATTTTAGTTATTCTCTTTGTTTGGATTAAATGTCTGTGTTTTTAGATGGCTTTATTGTAGCCATTTTTTCGGTGTAGATTGTCTGTGTTTTTGTGGCTCGTGTTTTAGCCATTTTAAAAATTTTATTTGGATGGATCATATGTCTGTGTTTTTAGGTGACAGTATTTTAGCCATTTTGTTTGTGTGTATCACACGTCTGGTTTTAGACGACTATTTCAGCAATTTTATCTCTGTGCAATAAATGTCAGATTTTTGAGACAGCTGTATTTTAAGATAAAGGTATCCCATAACCTAGGCAGTCGTAGAAGAGCAAGGCATCAGATACCTCAGCTTCTCTAGGGGCCAGCATATTGAGAGCAGTCTTGGGCAAAGGGTCACCAATGCAACTGGTAACCACGCTCAGCTGCTTGACTTGGGGATAACAAGCCCTCTGACCACTTAGCTATCCCACCCCCCTATCTGTGTTTTAGTCATTCTATTTGTGTGGACTAAACATCTGCATTTTTATGGCTGTATATTGGCCATTTTGTCAGGGCGGATTATGTTTGTATAGATATTTTATTTGTGATTTACATGCCAATGTTTTTATATGTTGCCATTTTATTTATTTTAGCTTGGATTAAATGTCACGTTTTTAGAGGACTATACTTTAGTCATTATACTTGGGTGGATTAGATGTCTGTGTTCATAGATGACTGTATAATTATTGGTCATTCTATGAGGATTAAATGCGTTTTTAAGTGACTTTATTTATTCATTTTACCTATGTGGATTACATGTGCACATTTTTAGATGGTATTCGAGTTTTTATTTGTGTGGATAAAATGTCCGTTTTCTATGTCTGTATTTTAGTTATTTTATTTGTATCTCATCTTTTCAAATGACTATTTTTAGGTATTTTATGTGTGGATTACATGCCAGTGTTTTTAAGTCACTGTTTTAGTAATTTTTCTGTTGAGATGTGGGTATGTGATAGCTCAGTGTTCAGAGCACTCACTTTCCCCAAGCCAAGATTATGCAGCATCCAGCCGGTTACCAACTGGATGGGTGACCATTTGCATACCTCAGCTTCAGTAGTCCCATTGTCCAACCAGTTGTAAATGGGTACCTGTCTCTTTAGTGTCAGGGAAGGTAAAGCAGTCAGGGAGAGGTGATGGGCACTGCCCTCAATTTGCTGGCCCCTAGAGAAGCTGAGGTCTCTGATGACTTGATCCCCCTTCAGCCACATGGGTTACGAGACATCTTTACCAGTGTTTTTACTCAATTTTTGCCATTTTATTTGTACGGTTTACACGCCAGTGTTTTTACTCAATTTTTGCCATTTTATTTGTACAGTTTACACGCCAGTGTTTTTACTCTATTTTAGCCATTTTATTTGTAGGGTTTACTTGTATGGTTTACATGCCAGTGTTTTTACTCAATTTTTGTTGTTTTATTTGTATGGTTTACATGCCAGTGTTTTTACTCAATTTTTGCCCTTTAAGTGTTTTTACTCAATTTTAGCCATTTTATTTGTGTGGTTTACACGCCAGTGTTTTTACTCAATTTTAGTTAATTTATTTGTATGGTTTACACTCCAGTGGTAAGAAACTCGCATAGAGCATGGCAGCAGAGAGTCCTCAGAGGAGAAGCCCCCTTCAAACAAGTGTTTCGGGCCTTTAATCTTCCTTACACTCTAGGGAGGCCGGCCCACATCCAGTTCATGACTCTGGATGTCTCTCTGCTGTGTTTTTACTAAATTTTAGCCATTTTATTTGTATGGTTTACACACCAGTGTTTTTACTCAATTTTAGCCGTTTTATTTGTATGGTTTACACACCAGTGCTTTTACTCTATTTTAGCCATTTTATTTGTAGGGTTTACTTGTATGGTTTACATGTCAGTGTTTTAACTCAATTTTTGCCGTTTTATTTGTATGGTTTACATGCCAGTGTTTTTACTCAATTTTTGCCCTTTAAGTGTTTTTACTCAATTTTAGCCATTTTATTTGTGTGGTTTACACACCAGTGTTTTTACTCTATTTTAGCCAGTTTATTTGTGTGGTTTACATGCCAGTGGTAAGAAACTTGCATAGAGCATGGCAGCAGAGAGTCCTCAGAGGAGAAGCCCCCTTCAAACAAGTGTTTCAGGCCTTTAATCTTCCTTACACTCTAGGGAGGCCGGCCCACATCCAGTTCATGACTCTGGATGTCTCTCTGCTGTTTTTACTAAATTTTAGCCATTTTATTTGTATGGTTTACACACCAGTGTTTTTACTCAATTTTAGCCGTTTTATTTGCATGGTTTACACACCAGTGCTTTAACTCAATTTTAGCCATTTTATTTGTAGGGTTTACACGCAAGTGTTTTTACTCAATTTTAGTTATGTGTATGGTTTCCACGCCAGTGTTTTTACTCAATTTTAGTCATTTTATTTGTGTGAATTGCACCCGTTTTAAGGCGACAGTATTTTAGCCAATTCATCTGTGTGGATTAAATATCTGCTTTTGCGCGCTTGTATTTTAGCCATTTTTTGTATATTACACGTCTTAAGGCGATTGTATTTACATCACTCATTAGACATTTTAGCGTGTGGATTACGTCTGTATATTATTTAGGTGACCGTTTTTTAGCCATTTCAGTGTTTAGATTATACATCCATCTCTTCTGACTGAATTTTAGTCCGTTTATTTGTGTGGTTTATACGTCTGTTTTTTTTAGGTGACTGAATTTTTGCCTTTTTATCTGTGTGAATAACTTATCTGTATTTTTAGAAAACTGTACTTTATTTTATTTATGTGGATTACGGGTCCATGATTTTTCATAACATTATTTTAGCCACTTTATTTTTGTGGATTAAATGTCTGTATTTTCATACGACTAAAGTAGTCGTTCTATTCGTGCGACTTAAATGCGTGTTTGGATGGTAGTATTTTTCATTTTATTTTTGTGGAGATAAATTGTCCGTGTTTTTAGATGGCATGCCTCCCCAAAGTTGAAACGCAGTTACCTTCATGGTGAGCAAAAATGGTAGAATACACAAATCTCACAGCTCTAGCTGCGGAAGTGACTTTTTTTTTTCTCTCTCTCTCTCTCTCTCTTTCTCTCTCTCACACACACACACACACACACACACACACACACACACACACGCACACACACACACACACGCATCTCACACAGGCACATACCACTCAGAAAGACAAAACACAAGTCAGGTGTGTGTGTGTATGAACCCCCCTCTGTACAAAATCTCACAAAGACAGCTGTCAACAGTTTTGGAAATGAACACTCAGAGGCAAGGGAGGGGGGCGTGGTTGTGATTGTTATGAAGCTTTCTTTTATTTCATTTTATTTCTCCTGCCTCCAAAGACGATAGCTGTTGCAAGATGGGGGTGGCCGTGGTTTGATGCGATGATGTGCTGCAAGATGCGTGGCCATGGTTTGATACACACTTGTGCTGCCCACCGCCCCTTCCATCATGGAAAGACACCATCTGCACACAGCAACATCAGAGACACATCAGTCACCACATAACACATAGCATCAGTGACAGGTCAGTCACCACATAACACATAGCATTAGTGACAGGTCAGTCATCACATAACACATAGCATTAGTGACAGGTCAGTCATCACATAACACATAGCATTAGTGACAGGTCAGTCACCACGTAACACATAGCATCAGTGACAGGTCAGTCATCACATAACACATAGCATTAGTGACAGGTCAGTCACCACATAACACATAGCATCAGTGACAGGTCAGTCATCATATAACACATAGCATCAGTGACAGGTCAGTCATCACATAACACATAGCATCAGTGACAGGTCAGTCATCACATAACACATAGCATCAGTGACAGGTCAGTCATCACATAACACATAGCATCAGTGACAGGTCAGTCATCACATAACACATAGCATCAGTGACAGGTCAGTCATCACATAACACATAGCATCAGTGACAGGTCAATCATCACATAACACAGCATCAGTGACAGGTCAGTCATCACATAACACATAGCATCAGTGACAGGTCAGTCATCACATAACACATAGAATTAGTGACAGGTCAGTCATCACATAACACATAGCATTAGTGACAGGTCAGTCACCAAATAACACAGCATCAGTGAAACATAGTCAACACAAAATGAGGAATCATTGGCACAGTCACCACATTACACAATGACATATCAGTCAGCACATAACAGTCAGCACATAATATAGCAATACATCAGTCAGCACATATCACATCAGTCATCACATAACACAATGACATATCAGTCAGCACATAACACAATGACATATCAGTCACCACATTACACAATGACATATCAGTCAGCACATAACAGTCAGCACATAATACAGCAATACATCAGTCAGAACATATCACATCAGTCATCACATAACACAGTTACACAGTCAGCTCATATCTAGGCCCATGCCCCCCCTCCCTCCACTCCCCTCCCCCCACTACTAACTTCATTATTTTCATGGCAGTTTTCAGTATTTTTTTTAAAAGTTTCTGTATTTTTGCGTGTTGTTTAAGACAGTTTTTCAACAGGAAACTTTTTTTTTGTCGTTTTTTTGTACTAATTCTGTAAAAAAAAAAAATCCTGTTGTTTTTTTCCCCTCTATTTTATTCCCCTGTACAAGAGTTCATCAGCCTTTTTTTTCTCATCCACTAGAAAATCAGCACAGGTTTAATGAATGGGGACACGGTTCCAGATTGTTATGGTTTTGTTTTTTAAAGCTTTCAAAAAGGAAGATATCAAAAAAGCTCTGTGTGTGTGTGTGTTATTTATTTATTTTTTTATTTATTCTTTTATATCAAGGATAACAAAATAAGCAATCATGTGCTTTTTTTCATCCGGTCCCCGTGTGCATGCAGCTTCACAAATCCTGTCATCTGCTCCCACCGGCACACAATGGCCTACTCTTAAGAAAAGTGGAACAGGATTTAATGTGTGCGCAAAATGTTCTGCGTGTGTTTGCACACGGACCTAGGTTTATAGTCTCATCTGAAGGACTTTTGGGGGAGTGGAGTCAGCACTGATGTTAACTCCAGGAGAAAAATCTCCTCAAACGGGTATCAAACCCGGGTTGTCATATTGCAAGCGCAATGTTCTGACCACTAAGCTATCCGGTCCACCTGTGTGTGTGTGTGTGTGTGTGTGTGTGTGTGTGTGTGTGTGTGTGTGTGTGTGTGTGTGTGTTGTGTGTGTGTGTGTGTGCATATTCTATACAGAAACATCACTCTGATAATTAAACGAATACATATGCAGACAATTTTTTTTTCAAATGGGTGGCACTGTTTTTAAGATGACATGCTCTCCCTGGGGAGAACAGCCTGAATTTCATGCAGAGAACTCTGCTGTGACTGACAGAGTTATGTACAACACTCACCTGCCCTGTAGATCCCCTTTTAGCAAGTCATGTCTCCTCTCTCTGCACAGTCCTCAGCTGTCTGCATGTGCCAACCCTGTGAACACACAATAAACACTTTAGTCACTGACAATGCAGTGCGCGCACACACACACACAACAGGTATGCACAACACTCATACACACACACACACACACACACACACCACACACACACAATGCAAAAAACACCACTCTCACATATGCAAATCACACCCACATGTGCACACCTAATTAAATGAACGCAACACTCACATAACTCAGTAACACCCCCCCACCCCTACCCTTCATGACTAGCCATTTGTGTTGATTAGTAAAAACACGACCAACAAATAGGAAGTGACAGTGGATTGGTGACATGCTCTGAGGTGGGAAGAAGACAGCCACCCTCTGACCTTACCTTTCATCTTTCAGTCATAAGTAAATACACACGCACACACACACACACACAACACACACACAACACACAACACATAGTGCACTTAACTTGTGATGAAGATGGCAGCCTCCTGTCCTAATCCCTTCAGCATTCATCATCTTGGTTCATAAATCCTGTAACACACAGAAGTGAAGATGTAGAAACAACAACTACTTCACTACATGGATGAAGCTCACACTCACATACGCATGATTGCGCACACACACACACACACACACACACACACACACACACACACACACGCACACATGCACACACACTGGATGTAAAAAAAAACACATGAGTACTTATTTCATTATCCTTGATATAAAAGAATAAATAAATGAATAAATAAACAAACTTTAAAAAAATAAACACACACACACACACACACACACACACACACACACACACACACACACACACACACACACACTCACACATTCGGGTTTGAATCTCGATAAAGAGGATTTTCCTCTGGAGTCAGTCAGATGACTTTTGCTTCAATCTCCTCAAAAGTCCTTCAGATGAGACTATAAACCAAAGTCTAATGTGCAAACACACAGAGAACATCTTGTGCACACATTAAAACATATTCTGCTTTTCGAAAGAGTAGGCCATTGTGTGCTGGTGGGAATGGATGACAAAATTGACATGGCTACATAGACACGGGGACTGGATGTAAAAAAAAAACATGAGTGCTTATTCCGTTATCCTTGATATAAAAGAAGAAATAAAATATATAAATATCACACACACACACACACACACACACACACACACACGCACACACACACACACACACACACACATAGGCTACAGCCATAGTAAACCCGGCCGGCCAGAGTTTTGATGGGCCGTCTCTTTATCAGTAGAACGGATCTGTCAAAGCAGCCATCGTCAACCAGGCTTTCTGGAGTTTGACAGCCCGTCTCTTTCTGACAATGTGGTCACCCCGAGACTGCGAGAGACGCAAAAACGAGGCTGCCGCGGCGTCTGATACTCCGCCCCATCCCCACGCGAAATCGACAGAAAATAGTTCGACTTCAAAAGGTTTTTTATGTAAAATCCCCCCACAAAACTTTTATTAAAACCACTGGAATGTAATCTGGAAGGGTCAATTAACTAGTTTGAGTAGTCCGACTTTCTGAAGCACCATAAATAAGTTTTTTTATATTATCATCCTTTCCGTCAACCCAGCAAACGGATGTATTGCTCGAACGTCAAAACAACAGGTTCAAAATAGCGGGCCGGGCCAGCTCTACTATGGCCACGTACAGCCGTCAGCAGTGACGCCACAGAGTAATTCAGCTGGGCAGCATTTTTCACCCAGCCTGGCAAAATTGACGGCGG
>CM060331.1:29645360-29660360 GCA_030674155.1 Stramonita haemastoma | reverse complement strand
TCCCCCTCAGGGATGGTGTCTAAACACAACACCTGTGTGCATGCCGGTTTTTTTTTTTTAAATAATTTTGTCATCCGCTCCTACCGGCACACGATGGCCTGCTCTTCCGATAGGCGGAATGGGATTTTAATGTGTGCGCAAGATGTTCTGCGTGCGTTTGCACACGGACCTCGGTTTATAGTCTCATCCGAATGACTGACATTCAGTTCGATTTTTTCGTCAAACTAGGAAGAAAGGGCGAGCTGAGTACCAACCCAGAAACTCGCAGTTTACATATTGGCAGGCAAACGTCTTAACCATCCTACCACAATCCTTCCTAAATCAGGGTGTTGGAGTCCCCAGGGCGCCTCAGGCTGTTTATATATAAACAAAAAAATAATGGGTAGGCGCTGCATCTGTGGTGACGTGCTGTCCCCAGGGAGAGCAGCCCAAATTTCACACAAAGAAATTTATTGTCATATAAAGTGGTATTAAAAAATTTCAGAGTTGACCTAACAATATTTCAACTTGATTTTCTCCTGTTTAAAAAAAAAATCTTCTTTCTTTTAAGGTTTAAAATGTTTTATCATGAACATTGTTTTGTGATGTTTTTAGTGATGGGATTATCGTACTATCATAATTGTTATTTTTCTTGTTGGGTAGTCTAGTTGACTGTGTGCCTTGTTTTTTATTATTATTATTATTTAAGGCCCTTGTTTGCTTGTGAAAGTGTTTTTTTGTATTATCATTACTTTTGTTTGTTTGATTCTTTGTGTTCTCCCCCTTCCTCCTTGATAACACTCTCTCCCCGCATGTCCTTTTCAATCACTTTTTTAGTTATTGTTGCATTGTTGTGCTAAGTGCTGATAGGTGATTATCATATTTTGGTTTTTGCTTGTTTTATTTCCATTTTATTTTGTTTTGTTTGTTTGGATTTTTCTTTGTTTAGTTTTTCGGTTTTTTTTGCTTCGCTGTTTTGTTTTTCCTAGATAGATGGCTTGATGAAAAAAGGTCAATATTTTGCTTACTTAATATATCATACGGAAATAAATTCTTGACTTAACTTGACTTTACTTGACTTCACACACACACACACACACACACACACACACACACACACACACACACACACACACACACACACACACACACACACAGAGAAAAAGAAACACACAGAGAGACAAAAACACAAAAAACACACAAACTTTTTCATTGTAATATACACCAAAATAAGATAGAAACCAACAAAAAGTGTTATCTGTGTCTTTTAAAGGATTTAAATCTTTCTTTAACCTCTTGCATTTAGACTCTCTGAACACAAACCGCCCCTAGATTTCGTATTACATCATAAAATCAGGCCAGGCACACATGCTCGCTGGCCTTTTCCTCATCCTAAGTACATACCAGCAGCTATAATTACTTCCAGGCTCACAGCAGGGTTTCTCCTAGCCTGATAGAGGTTTAACATGTGGTAGCAATTAGTGATGGTCACAGCCTGATGAAAATCTACTGTGAGTACATCCCAACAAATCCTGGATCGGGACTTAAGGGGGTAATTGTTCAATCCCAGCAAATCCTGGATATCCGGGGCTAAGAGGGTTAAAGTGGGTGGCACTGCTCTTGAGATGACTGCTCTCCCTGTAGAGAACAGCCTGATTTCATGCAGAGAACTCTGCTGTGACTGACAGTGGTATGCACAGCACTCACCTGCCCTGTAGATCCCCATTGAGCAAGTCATGTGTCTCCTCTCTCTCTGCACAGTCTTCAGCTTTCTGCATTTGCCAACCCTGTGACCAAACAATAAACACTTTAGTCACTGATAAGTCAGTACACACACACCACGCACGTGCACACACACTTAAACACACACACACACATGCAAGAAACAAAATTCCTCTCATATTCCTGCACGCAGAAAGATGCTAATTTGGAGACTAAATGAACACAACACTCACATGTGCATATCTAACTGCATGAACACCATACTCACTTGTATACACCATACTCATTGTACCCTAACTAAATGAACACAAGACTCACTTGTATACACCTAACTAAATGAACACAACACTCATAACAAATTCAGTAAATCTATCCCCCTCCCCCCAGGACTGGCCATTTGTGTTGGTTAGTAAAAAAAATATAGCCAACAAAAAGGAAGAAAGTAAATTTGTGAAATTGACATGCTTTTACGTTTGGAGAAAATAGCCAGCCTTTGACCTTCTCACCTTTCATCTTCCAGTCACAGGTAAAGACAAGGAAATGACAAAACACACACACACACACACACACACACACACAAACACACACACACACAACACAAACACCACACACACACACACACACACACAACACACACACACACACACACACACACACACACACACAGAGTGCACTTAACTTGTGGTGAAGATGGCAGCCCTGATCCCTTCAGTCTTAGTCACCAGACCTGTAACACAGCAGTGAACATGTAGAAAATACAGCTATCTCACTACATAGATGATACAAACACACACACACAAAAACACATATAGGGGGGGGGGGGAGTGGACACAATAGCCTAATGGTCAGATCATTGTGCTCACAATTTGAGGACCCGAGTTCGATTCCCGTTCGAGGAGGATTCTGCCCAGGAATTAACATCAGTGCTGACTCCACCTTCCCCAAAAGTCCTTCGCATGAGACTATAAACTGAGACCCATGTGCAAACGCTCTCAGAACGTCTTGCGCACACTTTAAATCCTGTTCTGCTTTTCATAAGAGTATGCCATTATGTGCTGGTGGGAACAGATGACAAAATTTACAAAACGGCATACACACGGGACTGGATATAAAAAAGCACATGAGTGCTTATTCCATAATCATTGATATAAATAAATACATAAATAAATGAATGAATAAATAAATAAATAAGTAAATAAATAAATAAATAAATAAATAAATAAAATAATAAAAATAATAATAATAATAATAATAAACACACATACGTTGCACTTACCTAACAGAAATGTGGCAGTCACCAGATTGTGTTCTTTCAAGGTCATCTGCCCTCTTGGTTCAGCAGCCCTGGGAATGCAAAAACAAACCGTCATTAGACTAGTGCAGTATCTGTATAATATATATAATGTATGCAACTTTACCTTACCTCCCTTTCCAACAACAATACAGCAAAAAAGAACACATTACAATGCAATACAACATCATAGAATGAACTACACAATACTACACTGCATTACATTACACTACACTAAACTGCATTACACTACACTACACTACACTATACTACACTACAATTATCTCAAGAGCACTTAACTTTGAGCGGCAGCCCTGGACCTTATTTCTCTGTCTGTCTGTGGCTATCTGTAAAACAAGAGAAAAACTCAAATGAAAACATAAACATGCGCTACTTTTAAAATGTCGATCATAAAAATGTCTATACAGTAGACCAACTGCCTCTTCCTCCCCCCCCCCCCCCCTTACACAAACAGAAACAACTTCAGTTACCTTCTCTTATCCTACACACAAATGTATGTCATTTTGAAACATCAACCCTGCGAACATGCACGTACAATATTGTTGATACCAAGTTAAATTAAACAATTTATGCAGCACCCTGTCCACCAAAGAAACACACACACACACACACACACAACACACACACACACACACACACACACACACACACACTAATTACCTCTGCCAAAGTCCTGACTGTCTTCCTCCCAGTCCTGTCCTCCACGTCTCCACACACCAACCTTGCAACTCACAGGATGAACATGTATGTACACAATGTCCACAACAAAATTAAAGCATTACCATCCCCCCCCCCCCCCCCCCCCCCCCCCCCCCCCCCCCGATGTCTTCTGCTTCCGATTGCACTAGTCATGTTTAAAAATAAAATCAGTTAAAAATCATGTACACTCTCAAAACTAATGCAAAAATATAAATTGCAGTCTTAAAGTATTTTCTGGTCTTGAATTTATCTACCCAAAACTGCCAGTTTACAAATAACAAGTGTTTTGACATAACGGGGGAAAATTCAGAAAAGTGCTAAAACAGCGACGTAGGCAACGTTTGTGCAAATGCCCACAGTGCACGTGATCTGGGAAAGAGGGGTTCTCTCCCTTAACGTTGGAATAGTGCTAAAGTGAACTGGCAAAAATGAATACACAAAAATAAAACCAAAGAACGCAAAAATAGAAACACAAAAATAAACTACTTCAAACAAAGCAATCATAAAGATCTCTGTAAAACAAAACTACCTCCTCCTTTCACTCTCTCTTAAATGAACACCACGCACACACACACACAATCATGCACACACACACACACACACACACACACACACACACACACACACACACACACACACACACACACACACACACACAAACACACACACACATACCACTTACCAAATAAAAATGTGCCAGCAACCTGATTGTCTGATTCCCTTGAATAGAAACCTGGAAATAAAACAGAAACCAACATAAGAAGATTGTGATGTCACTCCCCCCCCCCCCCCCCAACACCCCTCCACATCCACACACACACCCACAAACCCATCCACACCCACACCTACAGTAATTACCTCTGCCACAGTCCTGACTGTCTTCCTCCCAGGCCTGTCCTCCACTGTCTCCCACAACCACCAACCTTGCAACTCACACAGTCAACATGGATGTACACAGTGTTCACAACAACATTTACACCATCATCATACCTTTCCACACACACCACAAAAATAAACACACACACACACACACACACCACACCACACCACACACACACACACACACACACACACACACACAACAAATCACCACTTACCAAATAAAAATGTGCCAGCTACCTGATTGTCTGATTGCCTTGGATACAAACCTGGAAATACAACAGAAACAAACATGAGAAGATGTAATGTCACTCCCCCCCTCCCCCACCCCTTCACATCCACACACCCACTCACCCACCTCCCACCCACACCTACAGTAATTCCTCTGCCACAGTCCTGACTGTCTTCCTCCCAGTCCTGTCCCCACTGTCTCCACACACCAACCTTGCAACTCACGAGTCAACATGGATGTACACAGAGTTCACAACAACATTTACACCATCATCATGCCTCTGCCGTGTTTTAAAGAATATTAAAAAATCAGATATTTTTGTACGCATTATTATTTGTGATCTAACTCACTAGATGCATGTATTACTAATGTCCACATTACAACAATTCAGCTTTCTATCGCCCATCTACTCCAAACCTCCCTCTTGAATTTGTAGTAGATGCAGCATTATTGTTACATACTTATGTCTATCAAATAACACTTAAAATCATGCAACTTCAACAATCATAAATCATCTTCATTGCTTAATATTCTGTCTTAATTTATTACCAAATCCATGTACATAACAAGTACATCAACCAGTGAACACAGAAACTCAGACACACACTACAACTTTCACAAGACACACATGATCATTTTTAAAGTACCCACGTTCAAAATCAAAACGCAAAAATGAAACACAAAAAAACAAGAACAAAAATAAAACACAAAATAATACTCAAACAAACATCAAAAATCTGAAAACAAAACTTCTACTTCAAATAACCCTTAACACACACACACAATCACACACACACACACAACACACACACACACACACAACAACAAACACACACACACCACACACACACACACACACCACACCACATACCACTCCTTTGGATGAAAATATAAACCGAGGCCCAAGTGTGCAAACAACATGCAGAATCAATTTGCGCACATGATTAAATCCATTCCAGATATCTAAGTGTAGCCATCATGTGCCCGTGGTGAACAGATAACAAGCTTTACAAAAATGCATCACACAAGGGATCACACAGTAAAATATTAAAAAGCACAACATCTTATTCCATTATCCTTATAAAAACGAATAAAATAAAAAAAACAACAACACACACACACACCACACACCACCACAACACACACACACACAAAATCACCATTACCAAATAAAAATGTGCCAGCTACCTGATTGTCTGATTGCCTTGGATACAAACCTGGAAATACAACAGAAACCAACATGAGAAGATGTAATGTCACTCCCCCCCCCCCCCCCCCCCCTCACATCCACACACCCACTCACCCACCACCCACAACCCACACCTACAGTAATTACCTCTGCCACAGTCCTGACTGTCTTCCTCCCAGTCCTGTCCTCCACTGCTCCACACACCAACCTTGCAACTCACAGAGTCAACATGGATGTACACAGAGTTCACAAAACATTTACACCATCATCATGCCTCTGCCTGTTTTAAAAAATATTAAAAAATCAGATATTTTTGTACAGCACTGTCAGTTATTTTTGTATGGCATTACTATTATAAAATCAGCTATTTTTGTATGGCAGTATTACTGTAAGATCAGCTATTTTTGTTCAGCATTATCAGCTGTTTTTGTATGGCAGTATTATTCTAAAATCATCTATTTTTGGATGTATTATTATGGTAAGATCAGGTATTTTTGTACAGCATTATTTTACAACTATGCGTAACTAACACACACCTCACAGGCAGACTCCAGCCCTCAACTCTCCCTTCCCATTGTCTTCATATGTCTTCCGTTTCACCAGACCTGTCACATCAAAAACACACCAAATGATCACACAAAATCAGCACACACAAAATTCAACAAGAAACAAAAATGGACAATTTTTAAAGTGAACACTGCAAAAATCAACACAAAAATAGACCCCCCAAAACAAAGAAACAAAAATATAAACACACAAATAAACTATTTAAAAATATAAAAAAAACTACAAGACATAACTACCCCTCCTTTCACACACACACACACACACACACACACACACACACACACACACACACACACACACACACCCTCACCAAAAGTCCTTTGGATGAAACTATAAACCGAGGCCCATGTGCAAATGCACGCAGATCATTTTGCGCACATGCTAAATCCTGTTCCGATTTTCTTAAGTGTAGGCCATCATGTGCCGGTGGGAACAGATAACAAGCTTTACAAAAATGCATACACAAGGGGACTAGATGTAAAAATTAAAAAAAGCACACACGTGCTTATTCCATTATCCTCAATATAAAAGAATAAAATAAAAATAAAACACACACACACACACACACACACACACACACACACACACACACACACACACACACACACATACACACAAAATCACCACTTACCAAATAAAAATGTGCCAGCTACCTGATTGTCTGATTGCCTTGGATACAAACCTGGAAATACAACAGAAACCAACATGAGAAGATGTAATGTCATTCCCCCCCCCCCTTCACATCCACCACCACACCCACTCACCCACCTACCCACACCCACACCTACAGTAATTACCTCTGCCACAGTCCTGACTGTCTTCCTCCCAGTCCTGTCCTCCACTGTCTCCACACACCAACCTTGAAACTCACAGAGTCAACATGGATGTACACAGTGTTCACAACAACATTTACACCATCATCATGCCTCTGCCACATTAAAAAAAAATCAGAGTTTTGTACAACGCTGTCAGTTATTTTTGTATGGCATTATTTTTGTAAGATCAGCTTTTTTGTATGGCATTATTTTTGTAAGATCAGCTATTTTTGTACGCAACTATCAGTTATTTTTGTATGGCATTATTATTGTAAGATCAGCTGTTTTTGTTCAGCATTATCAGCTGTTTTTGTATGGCATTATTATTGTAAAATCATCTATTTTTATATGGCATTGTTCGTACTACTATGCATAAACTAACACAAACCTCATAGGCAGACTCCAGGCCTCAACTGTCCCTTCCCATTGTCTTCACATGTTTGCTGATTCACCAAACCTGTGACATCAAAAACACACCAAATGATCACACATAATCAGCACATACAAAATTCAACAACAAAGAAAAACGGACAATTTTTAAACTGAACATTGCAAAAATGAACACAAAAAATATACCTAAAAAAAAATCACCCACATATAAACTATCTAAAAAATAAAAAACTATAAAACAAAACTACCCCTCCTTTCACACACACACACACACACACACACACACATACACACACACACACACACACACACACACACACACACACACACACACACACACACCCTCCCAAAAGTCCTTTGGATGAGACTATAAACCGAGGCCTGTCTGCGAACGCACGCAGATCATCTTGCACACATGTTAAATCCGGTTCCAATTTTCCTAAGAGTAGACCATCATGTGCCAGTGGGAACAGATAACAAGATTTACAAAACTGCATACTCCAGGGGCCTGGATGTATAAAAGCACATGAGTGCTTATTCCATTATCCTCAATATAAAAGAATCAAATAAAAATAAAATAAACACACACACACAACTAACACACACAGTAATTACCTCTGCTGTAATCCTGGCTGTCTTCCGCCCAATCCTGTCATCCACATTTTGACCTTCCAACTCACAGAATGAACATGTTTGTACAAAATATCAGCAACAACATTTGCAACATTATCACCCCCCTCCTTTCCCCCTCCTCAGATGTCTTCAACTTCTTGATGCACTAGTCATCTTAAAAAAAAATCAATTTTTTTCGTACTACACTATTTGTACAAATAAATGGATTAACACACAGTGACACATACACGCATGCACGCACGCATGCACACAAACACACACACACAATGGGACGGAATAGCCCAGTGGTCAGAACACTGAGCTCACAATTCAACAATCCAAGTTTGATTCCCATTTGAGGGGATTTTTCCCTGGAGTTAGCATCAGTGCTGACTCCACTTTTCCCAAAAGTCATTCAGATGAGACTGTAAGCCGAGGCCCCTTGTGCGAATGCATGCAGAACATCTTGTGCACATGTTAAATCCTGTTCCGCTTTTCGTAAGAGTAGGCCATTGTGTGCCAGTGGGAACAGATGACACGATTTACAAAAAATGCATACACATGGGGATTGGATGAAAAAAATCGCATGAGTGCTTATTCCATTATCCTCAATATAACTGAATAAATGAATAAATAAATGCGCGCACACGCACACACGCACACACACACACACACACACACATCCTTCAGATGAGACTATAAACCGAGGCCCGTGTGCGAACACACAGAGAACATCTTGTGCACATGTTAAATCCTGTTCCGCTTTTCATAAGAGTAGGCAATTGTGTGCCGGTGGGAACAGATGACATTTACAAAACTGCATACACACGGGGACTGGATCAGTGATGTGAAGAAGCACACGAGTGCTTATTCCATTATCTTTGATATAAAAAAATAAATAAATAAATAAATAAAACACACACACAAACAAACACACACATACAAACACACATACACACACATGCACAAATACACACACACATAAAGGGGGAAGGCGACAAATTCAAACAGGTTGTTTTTCATGGGTATGTCACACTTGCGGACACATGGACAATGGATCAGTATATTTGGTGACACTTGTCCACTGGTGGCGGCTCAATATATCTGATGTTCCCTATCTTGCAGTGAAACTTTGTGTCCATGGCTTGGAATTTGTTTTCTCCATGTGCTGTCAGGGATCCATGTCTGACATGTATAGAGGAAGCTGAATGTGCACAGCAGTTCACACCCACTCCTGTCTGATGTGGTCACACAGCACGTTCACACCCACTCCTGTCTGATGTGTCACAGCAGTTCACACCACTCCTGTCTGATGTGTCACAGCTCAACCGTCTATCCACAGTCACACCCACTCCTGTCTGATGTGTCATAGCAGTGCTCTTGCTCTTTCACCTCTGAAAACTTCAATACAACTCTTGCTGCTGAAGTGACTTTAAAATCAAATCAGAAAATCACAAAAAACAAACCACAATAATCTTGTAGACAGGGTTCAGTCATAGCTGATGTGTAGAAAGCTTGGACCTCACTCTGACCATTCTGAATCTATCCAGGATGCTGACTGCACTGACAGGTGTCTGCTTTGAACAAGGGCAGAACTAGCAATGTACTCATGCTGGCTGCTATTATTGGCCATACTCTAGCTCCTGGCATGTCCCCTCCTAAAACAAACATGCCATTTCAGCATGGTACCTGTACACTCCTTTCAAAATCACTAACTGAAAATTAATGAGACAAAAATGGTAGTCTTCGACAGTTTCAGTTTTCCTTTTTCCACAGGTGTCACCACATGAGCAAAACTTATAAACGCTATACCACGTCTGCCAAGAAAACTGTGTTCTTTAAAGAAATGCACTTGTGTTCTTTCAAGAAATGCACTTGTGTTGTTGTCTGCATGTGCTAACTGACTGTGATGGTGATGTGTGTTGTGTGTTGTTTTACAGATGGAGACTGTCTGTTGAACACTGTCCTGTGTCTCCTCCTGTGCTGTGTTTGCAGGATGTGACTTGGGCCACTTGCACAGTGTGACTGCAGATCCTGAAGACAGCAGTGCAGGGTCTACCTGCCCCCCCCCCCCCCCCCTCTGCAGGAGGTGTGGACTGCTGTGCATGCTGCCTGCCCTCTACCAACATGTCTGTAGGCTTCCTCTGTCTGTCCATACCATACCATCAGCCTACCACTGGCTGAGCTTTCCTCTGCCGTCCTACCCAAACTTTGTGTCGCTGTTAGGCTCTCCCCATCCTTGGTTCCTTCTGTCTTTGATCACGACAAATGGTCTCTTGCCAACCTACTCTTTCCCTGTAGTCTTCTGGACAACAGTCTGGCTTGGCTGCAGGAGTTGTGGATGGAAGGAATGAAGGAAGGAAGATGGAAGGAAGGAAGGAAGGAAGACTTTGTCCACACTTTGGAGCCTCCACTCTGCATTTTCTTTCTGGGCGGATTTCCGACAGCAGTTTCTGGATATGCCCTCAAGGCAGCAGAGGCTGTCCATCAGGGCTAGTTCTACCCCCCCCCCCCCCCCCCCCCTTTCCTTGAAAACTGCCTTCCAGGGTAACAACTTTCCCAGGCTAATGAGTTCCTCAAAAGAAAAAAAAAAACCTTCCCAAGCTAACAAGATCTCCCCCCCCCCTTCCCCACTCCTAAAACTGCCTTCCTAGGATAACCAGTTTTCCTATAGTGAAAACAGTCCTGCCAGGTTTAGGCCAAGCTACACAGGAAGGGCAGGAGTTGGGCTTTGGTTTTCTGGGCTGCTAGAGACACTGGCCCTAGGAGCACTTTGCTAGGCAGTGGCAGCTTATCCCCACTCCCTGGCTATGACCCCCTTTGGCAACCACCAGCCACAACAGATAACTGGCTGTTTAAACAGGGGCAGCATGTTCTGAAGGACCTTCAGGGAGATGGAAGCGTACCATGATGGGTGAGTACACACACACACACACACACACACACACACACACACACACACACACACACACACACACACACACACAAACTCACACAATCTCACTCACTAATTCCTCTCTCTCTCTCTCTCTCTCTCTCTCTCTCTCTCTCTCTCTCCTCTCTCTCTCTCTCTCACTCTCTCAACTCATTGATATCACTGATTAAACAGACATTAGATAAAATACTACCATTAATTACTTCTGCTATTATTACATTTTAATACTAATGCTACTGCTACAGCTACTACAACTACTATTACCACTACTACTACTGTTCTACTCACTCACACACACACACACACACACACACACACACACACACACACACACACACACACACACACACACACACACAACATACACACACTCTCTCTTGCTCTCTCACTCACTCATTCACTGTCACTTTTCCCCTCTACTTTTTGACTGTATCCATATTTTCTTACATGTCACAATAAACACACAAAGGACAGGGGTGGGGTTAGACAGGATGGCAGAAAGAAAGGAGAGAGAGAAACTCAGGAAGAACTGGAGTGCCACAGACACACTGCAGACCTGTCCTTAGTACAGTCAGTCCACAGACAGTGCTGGAAAAAGGAGTGCTGTGAAAACCTTGCAGAAACACAACCATGCCAAGACTGCAGTCCCTACAGAAGAGATTTCCCAACAGAAGCACAAGGAAGAAAACTTTCACAGAAACTGGAGCAGAAACATACTAAACTCAGAAAGTTTAACTTTCAAAGATGAGAGGATATCTGGGTATGAAGCCAATGTGTGTACACAACAAATGGAGTGACAATTCTTAAAGGTGACAGGAAATGTGGACAATAGTCAGCACGACACAAATCATCAGCACTTCCATACAATGGGATGACAGTCAACCTTTCAAAGCAACATGTCTACCACAAAAAAGAGGGAAACAATCTGGAAAGATTCTCTTTCTGACCACTTGACAAACAGAAGAAATACTCAGAAAATAAATAAAAATAAATAAATACTACACTAAACTCCCTTACAATTTACTCACTATGCAGGAACTAACCTTCGTATCTATTGTACTCCAGGAATAAGGCTTTAAACTATGGTACCAGAAAAAGGACAATAAAATGATGGATTTAGTAGTATTATTTATTTATTTATTTTGTTTATTTATTCCTTCATTCTTTTATATTGAGGATAATAGAGTATGAGAATGAGGAATTAAGTTTGTATCTATGATGCCCAGAATAAGGACAATAAACTGAAGGGCAGATAGTGAGTATTTATTTATTTATTTATTTATTTATTTATTCTTTTATATTGAGGATAATGGAGTATGAGTATGAGAAATTAAGCTTATATCTATGATGCCCAGAACAAGAACAATAAACTGAAGGGCAGACAGTATGAGGAATTAAGCTTAGTGTCTATGATGACTACAGCTTTTAGAACCCACACCTGAAAACAAAAGGGGGGGGGGGGGGTAAAACACTAACAGCTGGAAATGAAATAAACACAACTTTTGAAAAGTAACAGAGACTTGGTCTCCTTGAAATGCCACATTCCCCAGCTGGGTCTACAGGTCATTTCACCAGCTACAAACCCTGTCTCCAACGATTTTTAACTCGAAATAATCAGGAGCTAACAACCCCCACCTCATCCCCCACCACACCCCGAGAAAAACAAAATCTCCACTAATATGTTATTGAATGTGTTCATGTTTTTTACCACTCTTTATCATCTACTACTAGTATGTTGTTGAATGTTTTCACGTTTCTGAACACCTTATAAAAAATCTACTGGTTTTGACTCCTGGTCAGCTTTCTGTGAGGTCCTCCATGCTGATGTGAACACAGGACCATACAAGCCACAGTGTACATACAAGACCATACCAAGCCACAGTGTGCACCATCTGACCCTGAGGTCACCCACCACCAACACTTGTCTGATAAATTACATCTATTCCAAACATTCCACTCTTTGACAAAATAACTTTTTCAAACATATGAGTTTAGCACACACAAAAAGGCGACCATAAGGCAAAACAGATGTATCCATCAGTAACTAATGAATAATTGTATTTCTTTGTACTCTTCAGAGAAAAAGATAGAGCAGCCCAATGAAAGATGTGATAAAAGAAAAGAGTAGAAATTTCCTGAGTGTTACCAGTCCTGTTTCTAGGTCTACAATGCTACATGGTCATGTGCCTCTGTTTAAACCACTGCAGAATCATGTAGCTAGTCACACTACCGATCCTATTCAGTCACTGCAGGCACAGCTTCATGTCCACTGTGTCTAGTAATACTATTAAACCAGTTAGTCAGGCAGTATGTGTGTGACTTTCAGGGGAAATAAAGACCAAATTCAACATCTTTAGGCCAGTGTCAAACAGAGTTCGTCTTTTTCTCTTTTTCTTCTGCAGTCAAATGTGTTTATGTTTGAATTACCTTTTTGGACAGACATTTTCTTGAAGAAAGACAACTTTGATGGCAATAGGGAGTTAATCCATCATAATCTATTACAACGATATACCTTTTATTAACATGTTTTATAATGTGGCCAACTTAGCTGGAAGAAGGAAAACTGACGTTGGTTAAAGGTCTGTCCAGTTTGGCTTTCTCAGGGGAATCTTGTGTTATGATGGGGAGGCCAGGCACAGCTGAGACTACAAACTTTTTTTTTTCTGGAATAAGAAAATGGATCAACCAAAGAAAATCAGAAGACCACTTTTGCTTGCAAACTTCTCACTGAAAGATGGTGATAGTTGTCACTAAAAAAGAATTATTATCACCAGAAAAATAGAGGAGCATGGAGTGAACAGGTAAAAACATGTTTTCAAACTCTGATAAGAAAATGAATCCCTTATGGAAGAAGCCAACAAAGAGAAAATCCAACTTGCAGGTGACTGACTCTGTCCTGATGAACACGTCAGTTCTGCACACATCTTCTACAGCAAGCTGAACTTGCACATGTATAGAGTACATGCAGCTAACAGGAAAGATTGTGTTTTCCACCTGGTAGTATATGTCAGTTTAGGCATGCATAGGCATATGTGCATGTGTGTGTGTGTGTGTGTGTGTGTGTGTGTGTGTGTATGTGTACATCATGCACGCATGTACGCACATGCATGCCCCTCTTTATTTCCCTCACTCAAACTCCCCTCCTATTCTTTGTGCAAACGATACTGCACATGAATGCAGTTTTTTTATGGATGGACACATACGTGTGTGTATGTACCCATGCTTCAGTGCATTTTCCCTGTGTGTCTGTCTGCACATGTATGCACGCGAGTGTGCGAGTCTTCGTTGTTGTATGGTCAAATGTTCTTGGTGAGAAATCAAAGTCTCATCCAATGTTTTCCAGCAAATACACAATTTTACCTGGAAAAAACGCAAATTTATGCTCAAAGCAAATTGACAAAAAAACAACCCCGGTGATGAACACACACCAACAAAGACCCTCCAGCACCACAGGATCACCCCCTCAGAACTATCAAACGACATCCACAAACCACCCCTCAAGGCATCGTAAGTCCATCCCCCCCCTAAAGAATCAACAAAGTTGTGTGTGTGTTTGTGTGTGTGTGTGTGTGTGTTGTTGCGTTTTGCATGTGTTTGTGTGTATTCATGCAGTGTGTGTGTTTGTGCATGTGTTTGTGTGTATTTATGACGTGTGTGTGCTTGTGCTTG
>CM060331.1:29624032-29645260 GCA_030674155.1 Stramonita haemastoma | reverse complement strand
CACACATTTTCTCATAGTTAAGAATGGCGGCAAAGCACGAAGATGAAATGTAGGAAGATTTTCCAGAAGATGAAATTGACGAAATTATGCGTCAAGTTGAGGAGATTGAAAGACAACAGAATGGAGAATCTGATGTTGAAATTGAAACAGAAGAAGGAAGGGATGAAATAGATGAGGATTATGCAGTAGAAAGTGACCCTGAAGACAACATTCCACTACTAAATTTGCAGACGACGTGGCGCGCGGCGCACACAGCGCTGGCAGTGAAAGATTTTCAGTTGCCTGCAGGCCCTGTACACACACTACCGCTCAGTGCCAAGCCCCTGGATTATTTTTTTCTGTTTGTTTCCCCAACTTTTTTTCGTAGTGCGGCAGATGAGACAAATAAGTATGCTAAACAAAAAATCACTGCTAGAGGTGTGGCTTCTGATCCTTTGTGGACAGACACAACACCTGAGAAGATCAGGGCTTACCTGTCTATACTAATAATGATGGGAATCAATCGTCTACCCAGAATACATATGTACTGGTCCACTGACCCCAAGTTTTCTCACTCATGGATCAGTACTGTCATGCCCAAAACAAGATTTTTGAAGCTGAATCAGTATTTTCATTTGAGAGACACAAGTGACACACCTGGACGTGACAGCCCCCAGTACGACCCTCTCTACAAGATCAGGCCCTTTCTCAATGACATCAAAGCCCAGTTCAAGGCACGATGCAATCCATCCCGTGAATAATGTACCGTGTTTGCGTATTTTTTATTTCTCTTTAGTGTGTAGAAAAAACTGTACAATCCCAGACAATGGACTTGGTGACAATCTTCATGTGATGTGTATTATTCAATCGGATTACCCTGACATGGAATCCTATAGAGGGCCTGTAGGTAGGACACTATTTTTTTCAATTTTGACTCATACTAGTGCATGATGTGCATGTTAGAGCATATTATTTTACAAACAGCATGAAGTGAACATGTTGTCACCTTGATTTGGTGACAAAAAGGGGGACAACAACACGACATATATAAGCAGGACTGTCAAATTTTGATGCAAAGTAAACTATGACAACTTATGAACACTCCTGTCAAATTTCAAGACTCTACTATCAGTAGTTTTTATATGGTGGTGTATATTACTAAGGAACTGTGTTTTACTAGAAAAAGATTGAAATTTTCCGAATACTAGGAGGAGTTTCTTGGTCAGAAAAGCGAATGGAAGAGGGTTAAGAAAATACTGAGCAAAGCTTGGCAGAAAGAACTAGTCCCTCTTGAGTGAAGTGACAGAAGGGCATCAGAGAAAATGAACACAACAGTCTGCACTCAGTAAGGATGCAGTCTGATTCCTGTCTGGCCTTCCCGGTTCCACAAGATTTACTTGGGGGGGAGGGGGGGTATATATTTACATTTAAAATACTATATCTTATGGTCAAATTTTAATGTAGAAAGCTGCATAGTAATAAAATTTTGCATAAATTTCAAATATTACAGTCATATATATTCAAGTCTAAGATAATGAGATACAATCATGTATCTAGGTTCAAGTGCTACAGTCATGTATCTAGGTTCAAGTGCTACAGTCATGTATAAAGGTTGAAGTGCTACAGTCATGTATAAAGGTTGAAGTGCTACAGTCATGTATAAAGGTTGAAGCGCTACAGTCATGTATAAAGGTTGAAGTGCTACAGTCATGTATAAAGGTTGAAGTGCTACAGTCATGTATAAAGGTTGAAGTGCTACAGTCATGTATAAAGGTTGAAGTGTTACAGTCATGTATAAAGATTGAAGTGCTAGAGTCATGTATAAAGATTGAAGTGCTAGAGTCATGTATAAAGGTTAAAGTGCTAGAGTCATGTATAAAGGTTGAAATGTTACAGTCATGTATAAAGGTTGAAGTGCTACAGTCATGTATAAAAGTTGAAATGTTACAGTCATGTATAAAGGTTGAAGTGCTACAGTCATGTATAAAGGTTGAAATGTTACAGTTATGTATAAAGGTTGAAGTGCTACAGTCATGTATAAAGGTTCAAGTGCTACAGTCATGTATAAAGGTTCAAGTGCTACAGTCATGTATAAAGGTTCAAGTGCTAGTCATGTATCACGGTTTTAAATACTAAAGTCGTGTATCAAGGTTTTGAATGCAACAGTCATGCACCTCAGACCAAAGTGATGAAGAACAGGTGGTAGGAAATCAAAGAATGTGCAAAGGAAACTGTTCCTAACCTCAACACCCCATGAGCAGATTCTAACCTCCTCAGAAAAACTGTGACTGGGGATGAACTAGAAGAACTGGAACAAAGGAAATTGAGCAGCATGAACTAAAACAATACATGTAGTAGTATAGTACCAGATCTTAGCAGTACTAAAGTAGGGGTGTGTGTGTGTGTGTGTGTGTGTGTGTGTGTGTGTGTGTGTGTGTGTGTGTGTGTGTGTGTGTGTGTGTGTGTGTGTGTGTGTGGTCCCATAACCAACCTGTATCTCAGAAAAAAACATCAAAGCTCTACATAATAAAAGAAGAAGAAGAAAACGAAATAAAGCTTCAAGGCAATGATGGCCATTAGGATGACTTTTTACAGCCTCACTCAGTCATCTCCCAAACCTGAACACGAGTTAACAGCTCTCTGCCTATGTCCATCTGGAGGTCAATTCAACAACTCTATAATCCCTTACATCTGAAGACTGCTATCACTGACCAAAGCTTCTAAAACACAGCCTTACATTTCAAACTGTTACCTTATGAGTGTATTTATATTGTTTAATAAAAAACAAAAACCCACACAGTAATTCAAAACATTCAACAACATACTGTCAATCTTTGCTCTTGTGAGTGTGTGGTGAGTGTGTGTGTGTGTGAGTGTGTGTGAGTGTGGTGTGTGTGTGTGTGTGTGTGTGTGTGTGTGTGTGTGTGTTGTGTGTGTGTGTGTGTGTGTGGTGTTGTGTGCGGTCTGTGTGTGTGTGTGTGTTGTGTGTGTGTGTGTGTGTGCTGTGTGTTGTGCGGTGCCTGCATGCATGCATGCATGCATGCGTGTGTGCTGGTGCATGTGTCTGTGTTTGTGATTGTGTCAGTTTGTGGGGTTTCTTTCAAATTTTCAATCATTTATTTTCATTCCTGATTCTTGCTAGCTAAAAACTCCATGATAGGGCTAACAGCTGGTGTCAATTCCTGCAGACTGCTGGAGAGAATTTCTGATTCATACTGGACAGAGTCAGGTTACTGAACAGTGCCCAGCCTGACCACACCCTGAAAAGTCATACTTTAAAAAATATCGTCAAGACATATATTGAAGCTTACAAAACCAGTGGTATTTTCAAGGCAACTGAACATTATTTTTTTCAAAAGGATTTTGCAGAACATGCTTCTGACAGTTCAAAAGCATTTTAAATCAAGAAGTGAAGAAACAAAAATGTTTATGACTACAACAATCAAAATCAGCTCAATTCCTCAAAGAAAAGCCTGCAAGATTTACAACTGATCCAGGGGTAGACCTCACAGATAAAAAAGATTTTTTTTTTTAAACAAGGCCAAGGGGCAGAGTAGTCAGCTGACATCAACATTAAGCTCTTCTCAAACTAACAGGATTATGTGGAATGATAGAATTGAAGCTGTTCTCAAACTAAACAGGATTATGTGGAATGATAAGAATTGAAGCTGTTCTCAAACTAAACAGGATTATGTGGAATGATAAAGAATTGAAGCTGTTCTCAAACTAAACAGGATTATGTGGAATGATAAGAATTGAAGCTGTTCTCAAACTAACAGGATATGGAATGATAAGAATGAGTTCTCAAACTAAGATATGTGAATGATAAGAATTGAACTGTCTCAACAACAGAATGGAATGATAAAGAACTAACAACCCACATTGTACTGACTTGAATAGTTACACAGACTGAGTGCCTATAAAACACAACTGACTGTACTGACCTTGAATTAACTAGTTACAAACACTGACCTGTTAACCCTGACTGTACTGACCTTGAATAGTAACACACTGACCTTTCAACCCGACTGCACTGACCTTGAATACAACACACTGACCTGTTAACCCTGACTGTACTGACCTTGAATAACAACACACTGACCTGTCAACCCTGATGCACTGACCTTGAATACTAACCATGACCTGTCAACCTGACGACTGACTTGATAAGATGGACAGCTTCAACCCTGAGTAAACTGAGATAGGGAATTACTACAGAACTGACAGAGGAATCAGACTATCAGTAAACTTCAGTGAACAGCTAACATACTGTGAACATATACTGTATAACAAGACCTGACAAAAGCTGGATGGGAAGGTCATACAACTATACAACTATGAGGAAAAATAGAAAAATGAACATGTTACACAGCTGCTAAATGACAGATATATATATAACTAGCCTTTGCTTTTTACTGCATGATGGCATCAGCTACACAGACTGTGAACATTATACTGAGTATAGAACCAAATCCTTGACAACAAGGGAAAAGCAAAAGGGTGGAAGGTGGGGAAGGTCATACAACTATACAACATAGGAAGAAAAAGAAAAAAATGAAACATTTACACAGCTGCTAAATGACAGTATATATATAATATATATAACTCTATGCCCTTTGCTTTTGCTCTCTCTCTCTCTCTCTCTCTCTCTCTCTCTCTCTCTCTCTCTCTCTCTCTCTCTCTCTCTCTCTCTCCCCACCCCCACCCCCTCACTCTCTCAAACACACACACACACACACAACACACACACACACACAAACCACACACAACATGCATGCATGTATGCATGCGTATGCACACACACCACCGGTGCTCACTTCAATCCCTCGAAAAATCCTTCAAACAAGACTATAAACCAAGGTCCTGTGTGCAAATGCATGGAGAACATCTTGCCCACACATTTTGGAAGAGTAGTAGGCCATTGTGTGCCAGTGGGAACAGATAACAAACTTTATAAAACTGAATATATAATGGACTGGATGTTAAGAAAAAAAAGTGCTTATCCCATTATCCTTTAAAAAAAAACTGGAGGGTGGGTGAATGGCCTGGTTTGGCTGTCTCTGCTTTCAGCAGCTTCTTCTGTCCTTCCACTGCTGGAGTCTCCTCTTCCCTGCAAATTTCCTTCATGTACAGCGTTCTTCTGCATGTTGCCATTTTCTGCAGGTGATTCCCGCTGTGTCAGAGTGGATTCCTCCGCATGTTGCCATTTTCTGCAGGTGATTCCCCGCTGTGTCAGAGTGGATTCCTCCGCATGTTGCCATTTTCTGCAGGTGATTCCCCGCTGTGTCAGAGTGGATTCCTCCGCATGTTGCCATTTTCTGCAGGTGATTCCCCGCTGTGTCAGAGTGGATTCCTCCGCATGTTGCCATTTTCTGCAGGTGATTCCCCGCTGTGTCAGAGTGGATTCCTCCGCATGTTGCCATTTTCTGCACGTGATTCCCCACTGTCAGAGTCTCATTTTCTTCCCTGCAAATTCATTCATGCACTGTGCTCCTCTGCTTGTTGCTATTTTCTGCACGTGACTCCCTGCTGTCAGATTTAATTCCTCCAGTGTTGCCATTTTCTGCACGTGATTCCCGCTGTCAGAGCTGATGTCCAGCTTTCCTGTCCCATGTGCACCATCCTTGAAGCGCAGTGCTGGACACCTTGATGTACAATCCATGTCCTGCAGCCAGTTCCCTGTCTGTACACAATCCATATCCTGCAGCCAGTTCCCTGTCTGTACACAATTCCTGCAGCATTCCTGTTGTACACATATCCTGCAGCCAGTTCCCTGTCTGTACACAATCCATATCCTGCAGCCAGTTCCTGTCTGTACCAATCCATATCCTGCAGCCATTCCCTGTCTGTACACAATCATATCCTGCAGCCAGTTCCCTGTTGTACACAATCCATATCCTGCAGCCATTCCCTGTCTGTACACAATCCATATCCTGCAGCCAGTTCCCTGTCTGTACACAATCCACTGCAGCATTCCTGCACATCCATATCTGACTCCCTGTCTGTACACAATGTTCTGCAGCCAGTTCCTGTCTGTACAAAATATCCTGCGGCACAGTCGCGCTACCTTCCTACAGTGCTGTGCACCAGTGTCCAATCCTTCAGCCATCGTGCTGATGACCAGGACCATGTCCTTCTACAGTGCTGATGACCAGTGTCCATCCTTCTACAGTCTGATGACCAGTTCCATGTCCTTCCTACAGTACTGATACCATGTCCATCCTTCACATGCGATGCCAGTGTCCATGTCTTCCTACAGTGCTGATGACCATTTTCCATGTCCTTCCTACATGCTGATGAGCCAGTTCCATGTCCTTCCTACATGTACTGAGACCAGTGTCCATGTCCTTCCTACAGTGCTGATGTACCAGTGCAGCAAGATCAGCATTGTCACACAAACTGCACATATCTGCAGGAGTGTGTCTGTGTCCGACAAAACTACAGATACCTGAGCAGTTCCCTTCTAGTCATGCCAGATTTATTGCAGCAGTCCTGTTGACAAATTCTGTGTCAGTCAGTTCTCCTGTCTGTGTCCTTGTCTCAAGTCTATGCTGTCCACAACCTCAGCAAGTCCTGAGATCACAGGAAGATATAACTGTGACAGGCCATCTTCCTACGTGCTGATGACTGTGTCTGCGTTCCTACAGTGCTGGACCATCCAGTCTCACAGTGCTGAGATCACAGGAAGCATGAAACACATGTGAGGCACTGTAGTTCACCTAGTCATGTGTCAGGATTTGGCTGCTGTACATGCAGGCTGAGATCACAGGAGAGAAAACTGTGCAGGCCTGTAGTTCTCCTGTCTGGTGTCCAGCTATGGCTGCCACACAGCAGAGTGCTGAGATCACAGGAAGATGAAAACTGTGCAGGCCTGTATTCTCCTGTCTGGTGTCTGGTGTCCAGCTATGGCTGCCACAGCAGAGTGCTGAGATCACAGGAAGATGAAAACTGTGCAGGTCTGTACTTCTCCTGTCTGGTGTCCAGGTCTGGCTGCCATACAGCAGAGAGCTGAGATCACACACCTGGAGTTTGCTGTTCAGGGGGAGGTTCTTGTTGTCCTGTATTTGGTGAGTAATGTATAAACTTGATATGTGTATTTGTGCATCTGCTTCGTGCATTTGTGTACTCTTGCATCTGCTTTGTGTATTTGAATAGTGACATACATGTTTTGAGCATCTGCTGTGTGTATGTGTATTCATGCATCTGCTTTTGTGTATTTGTATAGTAACATATATATTTTGTGCATCTGCTGTGTGTATGTGTATTCATTATACCACTTTATGTCACCAGATTTCTCATGCATTTGCTTTGTGTATTTGCATACTAACATATCAATCTGCTTTGTGTGTTTGTATACTAATGCATATTTATGATCTGCTTTGTGTATTTACACTTCTGCTTTGTGTGCTCTAGACCAGTGAAAGATTTCTTGGCAGTTGTGGTGGAGCGTATATGGAAGGCTGTGCGCACAGAGACACCTTATGAATAAGCTGACCACTAAAACAGAAAATGAAAACTTGGTTGGCATGTTTACTCTTCTCAACTGACATGGAATACTTTGACATTCTTCAACTATAAAGCTAGCAATGTTCACAGTTTCATCTTTTCGGTAGAAAAGCTTGATCGATTCTCATCTGGCCTCAAGGTGATCACCTAACAGACTGCAGTACTTTAAAACATCGACAAGTCTTCCGGCAATGTTTTATGCGCAAGTCAGGAACCCTTTTGGTTTGGCTTTGTTTTTTACATTCCGGACAGAATGGCCATCCCTCTGATAGAAATATCATTAACATGTTTTGTTTGGTTCATAAAGTGCACCTTTCCTAATGTCTACAACAAAAAGAGAAAGTACTAAAAGTTTAGACAACATGGCAAAACTCTGTACAGCAGACATCTATGTAGTGATGATGGCTGGCTCTTTGCCTGGGAGAATCACAGAAGGAAAGGAGACGGTTTCCGTTTCTACACGCCTGCCTGCTGCTTGCTGGGCACATGAAGGAAGGAACAGCCACTGTTGCTGGTCATCCCCTCATCACTCCTCCCGCCTCTTACACTTCTCGTTTGCTGTGATGCTTCTCTGAAGTTCAAACTTTCTGCAGGGTCTTCTGGTGGAATAGCAAAACTTGTCCCAGTGCCATTTTTGCCTATGACACCTGCTTCTTCAGTGCCTTGTTTCAGCTGGCCAAAGAAGTCAGCTTCAGTTTTTCCTGTGTCCGCCATCCTTGCTCCATCTTCAGGCTGACAAGTTTTCTGCTGCAGCACTATGGACTCCAGACCAGGCAGGTTGCTGCTGCAGCACTATGGACTGCAGACCAGGCAGGTTGCTGCTGCAGCACTATGGACTCCAGACCAGGCAGGATGCTGCTGCAGCACTATGGACTCCAGACCAGGCAAGATGCTGCTGCAGCACTATGGACTCCAGACCAGGCAGGTTGCTGCTGCAGTACTATGGACTCCAGACCAGGCAGGTTGGCTCTGTGAAGAATTTCTTCAATGGTGACATCATCTTGCCACTGGACACCAAGGGTGGAACTCAAAGGAAGGCGTGTTAATGAAATGAAGCGCTCCAACAGCTTGATCAGCTGATGACTGTGCAGGACCCAGGTTTCTGAACCATACAACAGGGCAGGGCCACCACAGCTCTGTGTCCTTGGATTTTTGTTGAGAGGCAGAGAGGTGGGCTCTACCATACCTTCTTGGGCATATAGACAACACACACACACACACACACACACACACACACACACACACACACACACAACACACACACACTAAAACACACACTAAACACACACTAAACACACACAACACACACACACTAAAACACATACACACACACATACCCCACACTAAAACACACACACACACACACACACACACACACACACACACACACACACACACTAAAACACACACACACACACACACACACACACAAAACACACACTAAAACACACACACACACTAAACACACACACACACTAAAACACACACACACACACACACACACACACACACACACACACACACACAACAAAACACACACACACACACACACACTAAACACACACACACACTAAAACACATACACATACACACACACACTAAAACACACACACACACTTAAACACACACACACACACACACACACACTTAAACACACACACACACACTAAAACACACACACACACACACACACACACTCACACACACACACACACACACATACACACACACACTAAAACACACACACACACTAAAACACATACACACACACACTAAAACACACACACACACACACACACACACTTCACTAAACAAACTTCTCACTCTGAATACGCAAAACTGTCACACAACCATTCCTCCATGACACACGCTCTCAGTGCCCGTCAGACTGGACCAAAGTCGACGCTTAGTTTTTCCTGTGTTACATCATTGCTCCATCTTCACTGAAAGTCCTGTGCGTATGGACCCATAACCAGGCATTTTGGTCGTGAAGAAATTTGTGTCAATTGACATCATGCTCCACTTTGACAAAGGTGGACATCTAGGAAGGTGTAAAATGAAGCATTTACAAAACGTGATCACAAGTGGGGACTCAGTGTTAAAAAGCACAACAGTCTGTGTCCTTGGTCTTTTGTTAAAGAAGAACTAAAATACCTCTTGGAATAGACAAAAACACACACACACACACACACTAAAACACACACACACACATACAAAACACAGACACACACTACAAGACACACAACTAAACACACACACACACACACATACCACACACACACACACACCATCACCACACACCATCACACACACATCCACACACACACACAAACACCAAACAGACAACACACACACACACACACACACACACAACACACACACACACACACACACACACACACACACATCCACACACACAACAAACACACACACACACTCACACACACACACACTCATAGTGGATCGGTGGTCTAGGTAGTAAACGCCTTGCCTAGAAAGAAAAAGTCTGGGTCGAAGTATGCAGTGGTTTCGTACCCCGTTTGGGCCCGGAACTTTTTCCCATCCATTAGACCCTGAGTGGTGGTCTGGGCACCAGTCTTTGGATGAGACAATAAACGAGGTCCTGTGTGTTACACATCACTATTCAGCGCACGTAAAAGAACCCACAGGCATACAAGGGGGTTGACCCCGGCAAAATTCTGTAGAAAAAGCACTCTGATAGGGAAACAAATACAGTTGCATGCAGAAAAAAGACTTTTTAAAATGGGTACGACACTGCACTTGTGGCGACGCGCTCTCCCCGAGGAGAGCAGCCTGAATTTTACGCAGAGAAATTTGCTGTGACATAAAGTGGTACAAAATACAAAACACACACACACACACACACACACACACACACAACACCCCCACACACCACGTGCCACACCACCACACTCCCCAAAAGTTTTCGGATGAGACTATAAACCAAGACCCCGTGTGCGAATGCAAGCAGAACATCTTGCGCACACGATAAATCCTGTTCCGCTTTTTGTAAGAGTAGGCCATCATGTGCCAGTGGGAACAGATGACATTTACAAAACTGCATACAAACGGGGACTGGATGTAAAAAAGCATATGATTGCTTATTCCATCATCCTTGAATAAAAAATAAATAAATAAAATAAACAAATAAACCACACACACACACACACACACACACACACACACACACACACAACACACAGGACAGTATAGCCTGGCTGGTTAGAGCGTTATACATTGCCTCGTGATTTGCTGATGCGGATGCAGGGTTTGAATTTCAAGGGGATTTTTCTCCTGAAGTTAACATCAGTGCCGATTCCACTCCCCCAAAAGTCCTTCGGATGAGACTTTAAACTGAAGTCCCATGTTTGAACACATGCAGAACATCTAGCGCACATTAAAACTTATTCCGCTTTATTGAAAGAGTAGGCCATTGTGTGCCGGTTGGAAGGATGACAAAATTCATAAAACTTTTACACACAGGGACTGGATGTAAAAAAATAAAAGGGCATGTGCTTCTATTTTTCTTGAAATAAAAGAATTTCAAACACACACACACACCAACTACACACACACACACACACACACACACACACACACACCACCTCCCACACACTCTACCACCATCCTCTCTCATCAACCAGGGCAGTACAACAGACAATTCTCAACATACGCCAAATCACACATACCATCACACACACACACACAACACTCACACACACATATCACAACGACACTCAGCAGCCATCCACGTCCATCATCTTTCACCTTTCATCCTGAACAACAACACACAGAGTGTCACTGTGTCCACTGACCTGTCAGGGACAGCTGACTCAGACTTGACAGGTGATGACTAATGGTTGTACTGTGCAGCATCTTGTCATCTGAGTCGTGTGACCAAACAAGGTGGTTGTCTCATGACCTCAAATCTATTTGATCAGTAATATCAAGTTGTTGTGTTTGTCTCTGAAACGGACAAGAGGAGTTCTCATACCATTATATTTTCCACAGAAAGAAATAAACCCACCCATTTATTGATGTTCAAAATAAAAAGTGAAAAGAACCAAAACAATTATAAAATGTCAATGAAGAAAGAGAGGGACATGCTCACAGAGTGTGCACACGCACACACACACACACACCACCACAACATTTTCCTTTACTAAACGAGATGTTTGCATTCACACATCACCAGCAAATCACAAAAACTAACAAAACACACACACACACACACACACACACACACACACACACACACACACACACACACACCCTTCTGATGAGATTATAAACCGACATCCGAGTGTAAATGCATCAAAATGCCTTAAGCGAACATTATAAGCAGTTGCTTTTTTGCTTCTTTTTTTTAAAGGATAATGGAATAATCACCCATTTGCTTTTTTACATCCTGTCCCTGTGTGTATGCAGTTTTGTAAAATTTGTCATCCGTTCCCATCAGCACACAATAGTCTGCTTTTACAAAAAGTGAAACAAGCCCCTACAATAGCAGATCAAAAATACATCTGATGGGAGTGGAATCACTATGACATTTTGCATGGCCAGAAAACCAACCCTGTGTATATGTGTAGAGATTGTTCTATACCATGCGACTGCAGAACCAGTTACTATGACGTTTTAACAATCAACTGATTTTCCAAGATGCAAAAGGTTCACTATTCCATGATTTGCTAAGAAATCAGCGCTTTATGACTGTTAAGTGCCATGGTTTGCTATTTTTCAACTTGTTCTACTTTTAGACACCACAGTGGGAATAAAAGATTAAATTTCACTAGCCTAGCCAATGCCACAGACAAAACCAATAGTCAATTTTGCTGTTTATGCATAGATCTATATCCAAAATAGTACCTTTTCTAGCCCCATCCTGGCCTGCTACCGTAATTTTGTGTTTACTCCACATCTTTGCTTGTGAATGTGTCAGTTTTGTCCGCATTTTCACTTTCTGCCATATTTGTTTTGAAAGAGGTGCGTCGCGCAGGCGTTGTAGACTGTAAGGGGAGACAAGGCATAGTATCTGAACGATAGCAGACTACGTGAGGGGAGATGAATTGAGTCCCTGAAGATAGCAGACAGTGTTTTCGATTTTCGGTTTTTTGTTTTTAAAAAATCGGATTTCAATTCACTCTGCCCCAATGTTCCTGATCAAGTGCAATTCGTCACACAACAGTTTTGCACGAACGTTCCGATGGGGAACCGAGGTTTAGACAGTTTTCAATTCAGAGACTAGCACCATAACGCTAATAATAGCTGTCGAAAGCAACCAATCAGAACATAGGCCTGTCTTAATGTGTCGCTAGGCCTATGCTGGGTCGTGACCTCTGACCCACTGCATTTCGTTACTGTCAGTGTCAAAAATGGCGTCCGATGCTTCACCTTAGCAACAACAAAGCGCGATAAAAGACAAGGAAGACAACGTTTCGGTCTTATTAAAGTTATTGAAATGCATCAGACTGAATGTTCTGACATTAATGAAGGGAGTGATGATAATAATTAAACTTTTCTGATGAGAGAGAGAGGGGAGGGAGGTGTCAATCTGCCAAATCCCACTCACTGCACAGCCAAGAAGAGGGGACAGAGGTGGGTGAAGCTCAGGTCAAGCAAAAGTGAGCTGTTGGATGCACAGATATGAAAGGGGATGAGTTTTTACAGTTCATGCTTGGGACTGGCATTGCGATTTTAGTCATTTTCCTGTGTTCCACCCAATTCTTATTTATTTATTTATTTATCATTTTATATCGAGGATAACAGAATAAGCAATCATGTGCTTTTTTTCATCCGTCCCCCGTGTGTATGCAGTTTTGTAAATATTGTCATCTGTTCCCACCGGCACACGATGGCCTACTCTTACGAAAAGCGGAACAGGATTTAACGTGTGCACAAGATGTTCTGCGTGCGTTGGCACACGGGGCCTGGTTTAAAGTCTTATCCGAAGGACTTTTGGGGAGAGTGGAGTCAGCACTGATGTTAACTCCAGGAGAAAAATCTCCTCGAACCCGGTCGTCAAATTGCCAGCGCAATGTTCTGACCACAAGGCTATTCTGGATCACCTAGCTCCTCCACATGCCACAAGAATGCCACAACTTTCATTTCACAGTTTCGGAATTATATGTGCACAATACCACATCCTAGTAGCTATCATATTCATCTAAAATGAACTTCAAATTATTGTTTGTGATTTTTTTTTTTTTGCATTGGCAGGCTTGTTTCGCCTCCTCTGGTTCCTGGATAATAGTCTAAAGTTAAACTGAGGCCCGTGTGCGAACGCACGCAGAACATCTTGCGCACACGTTAAATCCTGTTCCGCTTTTCGTAAGAGTAGGCCATCGTGTGCCGGTGGGAACAGATGACAATATTGACAAAACTGCATACACACGGGGACCGGATGAAAAAAAGCACATGATTGCTTATAAAAGAATAAATAAATAATAAATAAATAAAATAAATATAAATCTCTGTGGTGGTGATGCTGGTATGTAGGGGTAGGGAGGGGGTTTCTTCAGCTTTATTCCCTGATCAGGGCAAGGGCTTGATGAAAAAAAGTATGTAATGCTTACTCTGTTACCCTTGAAAAATAAAGATTATTCATTCATTCAAAGAAAGATTCATTCATTCATTCATTCATTCATTCATCTCATTTCCATTTTTCTTTCATTCATCTCATCTCTCTCTCTCTCTCTCCCTCTCCCTCTCTAGCAATGCAACCCTGATGTCATCAGATGATTACAAGAAAAAGAGAAAAAAGAGAGAGAAGAAGAAAGTAAGAAGAAGGCAACAACACAACACAACAACAATTCAAAATGATGATGAAGGTGAGATGAAGAGAAGATTGCAAGAAGAAGAAGAGAAGAAGAAGAAGAAAGAAGAAGAAGAAGAAGAAGAAAAGAAGAAGAAAGAAGAAGAAAGAAGAAATGCGAAGAAGAAGAAGAAGAAGAAAAGAATTCAAAAAGAAAAGCAAAATTCAAGAAGAAGAATGCGAAGACGTAGAAGATTCGAAGAAGAATTCCAAAGAAGAAAATTGCAAAGAAAACGAATGCAAGAAGAAGAAGAAGAAGAATGAAGAAGAAGAATTGAAGAAGAAGAAGAATGGAAGAAGAAGAATTGCAAAGAAGAAGAATTGCGAAGAATTGAGAAGAAGAAGAAGAAGAATTGCAAAGAAGAATGCAAGAAAAATGGAAGAAGTAAGGAAAGAAGAGAAGAACGAAGAAGAAGAATGAAGAAGATAGAAAGAAGAGAAAAAGAGAAGAAGAAGAAGAAGAAGAAGATTGCAAACGGGAAAGAATTGCAACAAAGCGAGACGGAGAAATGCGAAGAAGAATTGCAAGGAATTGAGAAGAAGAGAAAGAGAAGAGAGAGAAGAAGAAAAGAAGAAGAGAGAAGAAGAAGAAGAAGAAATTGCGACATCCAGTTTGCATTGATGATGTACAAACCCATGGTTGCCCACAAAGCTGCATACCATACCCTCCGAATGCCTTCTTAAAATAAAATAAAAATACATGGTAGGGTTTTGCTGGTGTTGAAGGTACCGCTCACAGAGTATTCTGCGGCTGAATATCTGTTCAGTTGGCTAGCTCTGCTCTAAAACTGCTTGTTCCTCAGCAATGATGGTCTCTGCTTGTAACTTCAGTCTGTTCAATATAATCTTCAACATGACCTTGCTTGGGTGGCATAAGAGGCTGATTGGGCGGTAATTTTGGCACCGCTGAAAATTTCCTTTCCTGGGTCGTTGTTTCTCTCATGTTTTTGCACTTTACCTCACAGAGCCCTGGGATGTGCCATTGGTATCTGGCCATCTCATGTGTTTAGTTCTTCCACTTTGTTTGTGGTTCTTAGTGTTCGTACATTCCAAGTGCCAATGGTAATGTAGTTTCTGGCACGGATCTTGCTGCGTTGTAGGCCTACATCAGTAGCAAACTTTCTACTTCTGTCCAGATGTGCAACAAAAGCACGGTCCTTGGTAACCCGGCGACGACCATCCGTATGGAGATTTTGTTTGTAGTCCTCATAGTGTGTCTTGGGCAAATCGAACCTAGCGGAGCCCATCCCTCTCCAAGTCGGATTTTTTTGGTTTTGTTTTCTCCCCACGTGTACCATTACCTGATCAGAAAACCCCCCAAAACATAACAAACTATCAACAACATATTCAATCCCTAGAAACCCCGCACCATCACTATCAACAACAAAACAAACCAAACAATCATAACATTTTGAGAAAAGGAAATTAGGCTTAACATTGAAAGAGAATAATGCATTGCAAAATACACACACACACACCACGCCGCGCGCGCGTGCGCGCACGCGCGTGCCGCACTACGCACGCACGCACGCACACACACACACACCGCCACACACCACACACATTACGCATACGCGCAACATCATTGAACTATATCATACTAAGAGAATATACTTTGAATTGGATTCAATTTGAGTAAAATTACATAAAGAACAAAAAAAAAAATGGACTGAGAGAGAGAGAGAGAGAGAGAGAGAGAGAGAGAGAGAGAGAGAGAGAGAGAGAGAGAGAGAGAGAGAGAGAGAGAGAGAGAGAGAGAGAGAGAGAGAGAGAGGGGGGGGGGGGGGGGGGACAGACAGACAGACAGAAAGACAGACAGACAGACAGACAGACAGTCAAGCCAAGTCGAATCTTCTTCTTCTATCCCATAGTCTGTTTAGACGTGGGGCGCCAAACCCAACCACTCTCTCCATTTCCCTCTGTCCTTGACCTTTCTCAGGGTGTCACTCATCGTGAGGCCCGTCCTGCGTGGGTGTATGCGTGTGTGTGCGCGTGCGTGTGTGCGTGACTTCGTGCGAGTGTGCGTGTACATGCCTGCGTGTGGGCGCACGTGCGCGCCCTCGCAAGTGTGTGTGTTGTGTGTGTGTGTGTGTTGTGTGTGCGCGCGCCGCGCGCACGGCGCGTGCACAAGCGGATTTGTGTGTAATTTTTTTCCAAAGGGTACCCTAAATTGTTGCCTTTATTTAATATGATATTTTGATATGAATTTTTGGAGTGGCATTTCGCATTTTGCTGGATTTTCTCCTCATATTTTATTGATTTAATTTTATATAGGCCTATCATTGATTGTTATGTGCAGTTTACAAGTTTACAAGGACAACTTGTAAGACTTGGCTTGGGGTTGTTATGTCTGTTGTCTGACGTCTGTCTTGCTTCTGTCTGTCTGTCTGTCTGTCTCTCCCTCTCTCTCTCTCTTCTTCTTGCTACTTTGCTTCTGTGTGCATTCTCTTTCTTGCAGTGTGGATCTGGACACAGCAAATATAGGTCAGCTACCTTTCTTTTGATCAGAATTGGAGAGAGAGAGAGAGAGGAGAGAGAGAGAGAGAGAGAGAGAGAGAGAGAGAGAGAGAGAGAGAGAGAGAGAGAGAGAGAGAGAGAGAGAGAGAGAAGGCAAGGCAAGGCAAGGCAAGGCAAGGAAGGCAAGGCAAAATTCTTTTATTCAGGATAATAGATAAGCACCCGTGTGCTTTTTTACATCCAGTCCCCGCCTTTCAGGGATAACATCAAGATAAGAAATAGCCTCAACTACACAACAAACAATATAAAAGAAAAATTATGAGAGAGAGAGAGAGAGAGAGAGAGAGAGAGAGAGAGAGAGAGAGAGAAGAGAGAGAAAGGAAAGGAGGAGAAGGAGCTTGATAAGACCTACATCTTTTCAGCAACAAGGGAAATGGGGCTGACCCACGCAACCCCACACCATTACATGACATGGAAACCACAAAAAGATAAATAAATAAAATAATAAATAAAATAAAATAAAGATATGGAAACCATGGCACTGATCTGCAAACTGCACTGTCCCACTCCTTACTGTCCGAATAGGTTACCTCATTCCAGCCTTTCTTGTGTCCAGTCTCTGTGGCACACACACACTGCCAGCCACTAGCAAACTGGGGGAGGTCACGAGGCGTCGCTAAATCCCGTGATGCACGTGATAAGGTCGGCCATTGTCGTCTGTCCTAGATTTGCTTCACTTCCCTCTCTGCAAACTGGTGAGTTTGATAGTTTTTTTTCTTCTTTTATCAAGTTTTTGCTTGCTGTTAGACAAACCAGTACACAACTTCTAAATCAGTGTCTGGTTTGCATGCCAATTCCACCACAATGTCACCAGACTGGCATGCCTCTAAATCTTCACCATCTGATTGAAGGACAGTTCCTTGTTATTCTTCTGAAATGTTGGCTTCTTTGGCTGTCTGTCAGTCTTTTCTGGACATATCTGTTGAACAAGTCAGAGTAGCCAGTACTGTATGACATTTCCCTGTCTTAAATCCCCATATTCTCAATCCTCAGAGGGAATGAATGAATGAATAAATGAATAATCTTTATTTTTCAAGAGTTACAGAGTATTACATACTTTTTTTCATTGGGTCCTTGCCCTGATTAGGTGTATAGCTAAAAAAAAAATCAACTAAAAAAACAAAAAGGTAATAATAGCAAGCCTTAACTCACAAACCACCATCACCAGAGAGAGAGAGAGAGAGAAAGAGAAGAGGAGAGAGAGAGAGAGAGAGAGAGAGAGAGAGAGAGAGAGAGAGATGAGGATCGTGTTAGTTTTTAAGCCCATTCCCAAGGGAACAGTGGGAAGGGGATTGGGCACAAACAGACATTTTCAGACATGAAAGCTATTCTTTCTACAGCCCCAAATTAATGATGGGCATGGCATGGAATCCAGCACATGGTGAAGAGATTTACATTCAAATTCAATAAATCGTGGCCTAACTTTTTCTGCCATTGCAAAAGGGTCAAGGGAGGGGTGGACATAACAAATATAAACATAATCAAGTCTGCGACAGGGTTTCCATATCCCTACATTCTGTCTGATTGCTGGCCCTGCCCTTTTCAACCCTGAAAAACCAAACACAATAAGCGTATCTGTATGCCTATCTGTACAGTTTTGCTCGCTGCTCTCTCTCTCTCTCTCTCTCTCTCCTCTCTCTCTCTCTCTCTCTCTCTCTCTCTCTCCTCTCTCTCCCCTCTCTCTCTCTCTCTCTCTCTCTCTCTTCACATGTAAAAGGGTGACACACATACACGTAACAAGACAGGGTGCGTGCACATCACACCGGGCACGCGCGCACACAACACGCACACAGCATACGACAGGGGTGTGCACACAGACACACAGACACGATACACACATACTCACACACTCCTGCACAAACTACAGTCAATATCTAACCGGTTAACCCAGTAAAAAACTGAGAGCATCCATCCTAACAACAGAATTACCCAGTACCTCACTAATTCTGCCCTTGATCTTCACAATCAGCAATGTGTCCACACCTGCAGCTTGGAATAAATGTCCTTTTTTCTCCTAATCTTCGTTTTCTCCCTGCTTATATTCCTTCTTTCTCTTCTTCTTCTTCTTTCTTCTTCATCTTCTTCTTTTTTCCCTTTTCATTGGTTTAATGTCCGTTCACTACAAGGTGATTTAGACAATGGAACATTCACGTTAAGAAAGCACTGAAAAGGGGATGAGGGGAAAAAGTGAAAGGATAAAGAATATAATGGATGATGATAAGTTTATACAATTTCATTTATATTAACTGACCTACTGGTGACTGGCTAATACTTTCTGCAACTGATACTAGGACATGCAACTCAGAATCATACAGAGCACTTTGGAAATTTCCGTATTTTTCCCTTAGATATATCCCTTTGCTTTTATCCCGAGGCAAGAGCACAGGGCAATCAAACAATATATGATGGACTGATATGATAGCAGAACAAGTGCAGAAGACATTTTTTGAATATTTAGTTTTCCAATATTTAGACGTAATTTATTAATTATAATTTTCTATATTTCGTGGCAGCACAAACGATTTAAGTGAAATCTAAAAACCTTTGAATATACAGAGTTTGCAAGAATTGAAATAATTTCCAAAATGAAGATAAACGTAGACCTATACTATTAATCATTATGTCACTTGTACATTCTGAAGCACCATGTTTTGCCAGAGAATCTGCCAATTCGTTCCAGTAAAGACCGCAATGAGATGGCACCCAGCAAAATGTTATCCCAATACCTTTAGAAACAAGAGAATGCACAAGGAACTTGATTTCAAACATACATCATTCTCAGTTTAGAGTCCCAATGTTTTAAAGCCAGTAAAACTGATTTTGAATCAACACAAAAAACGACATTGTAAACTGCAAGAGAAATATTTGAAAGATAATTTAGCGCCATAAAAATTGCGAATAATTCAGAAGTGAATATTGTAAAACCTTTTCCAATACAAAAAGATCTTTTTACTTTTAAGTCGGTTATAACGAATGCAGCCCCGCACATGCCTGATTCTAAGACAGATCCCTCCGTGTATACTTTCAAGTGGTTTGAATACGACAATTTATATGATTTTGAACCTCAGTTTTGAGTAGGTTTTGATTAGTGTCCTTTTTTTCTGTGTAGTCAATATCAAAATTTGCATATTTATGTTCCCATGGTGGAATCTGGGGAACTACTGGTAAAACTGGGACGTTTGATATATCGATATTATTTTCCTTCATAAGGTCTTCAGTATAATTTCTTATGGGCTGCAAAAAAGAGATATTCCTAGCTCTTTTTGGATAATCCTTTTGATTAATAAATATTTCATCACGAGCAGAATTTGAAATAGCAAGACTTCGAATGACATATTTTAGAGACAGATAACATTCTTTGCTCAGAAAGTGGAAGTAAATGAGCTTCTGTATAAGTTTTTAGTGTACTGACATGAATCGGCACTCCTAGTGCTGTTTTGATTGCTTTGCTATCCACACCTTACAGCTTTTTTAAAGAGATAATTTGGAGCAGAAAAATACACTCTTGACCAGAAATGAGTTGAGACCGAATTAAAGAAACAGCAAGATGCATGAGTGTTTTAGTATCCCTGACTCCACGGCTGAGCACTCACAATCTTTAAGAGTTTAATCTTTCCTGGCTTTTAAAATCAAATTTTCAATATGCATTTTCCAGTTTAACTTGCTAGTTAAATGAACTCCCAAGAATCTGGCGTCTTGTTTGCATTGAAGTGTGACCCCATCAAGTGTTAATAACGGTAGTGTTTGGGTTTTTTTCCCATTGTTAAAAAGAACTAGACAAGTTTTTTCTCCAGATAACTCCAATCCATTCTCTTTCATATAATTACTAAGTTTATTCAGTTCAATCTGATAAATCTTTTGAACACATTTTATCACTCTACTTTTCGTATTCTTTTTAAGAGAAGTGTTGATCCACATGGCAATGTCATCTGCATATTGAACAAGGTCGTATTTTTTTGACAATGCCTGAGGAAGATCATGAATTAAAATAGAGAATAATATTGGTGCTAGAATTGCTCCCTGTGATATCCCCATATCAACAGATTTAAAGTCTGAATATACACCATTCACTTTGGTACAGATTGATCTTTCAGACAGAAAATCCTTTAAGTATTGAAACATTATGCCTCTAACGCAGATATTTTTCAACTTGTATAATAACCTCGTATGCCAAACCCTGTCCTATGCTTTCCTAACATCAAAGAAAGTAGCTAGTGTACTCTTTCGTTTGGAAAACTGCTTTTTAATATAATGAGTTAACTTTACTAGGTGATCAGTTGTACATCTCCCTCTTCGAAAACCAGCCTGGTTTATAGGAATTATATTATTTTTTTCACAATAATACCATAGACGTTTTTGAACTATTTTTTAAAGTACTTTTCCAACATGAGAAG
>CM060331.1:29611532-29619032 GCA_030674155.1 Stramonita haemastoma | reverse complement strand
AGTACTTTTGACTTGACCTGACTTGACTTGACCTGACTTGACCAACAGAAAACGAGGGAGATTTTCGAAGTCTATGGATGCTAGTGGATTGATGTCGGAACCTGACGTTGCAAAACCACGATCGTGGCTCATAGCGGGTCACAGGAAGGCCACGATCGTGGTCCTTGCACCGTATTTATTTATTTATTTATTTATTATTATTATGATTCATTCATTCTTATATATCGAGGATAATGGACCAAGCACTTATGTGCTGTTTTATTCAGTCCCTGTGTGTATGAGTTTTTGTAAATTTTGTCATCGTTCCCACCGGCACTAAAGCGTACTCTTTCGAAAAGCGGAAAGGTTTTAACGTGTGCGCAAGATGTTTTGTATACGTTCTCACACGGGGCCCTGGTTTATAGTCTCATCTGAAGGAATTTTGGGGGGAGTGGAGTTGGTAGTGATGTTAACTCCAGGGGAAAATATCCCTTGAACGGGATTCGAACCGGTCGTCAGATTGCAGCGCAATGTTTGCCAACTTGGCTAGTGTGTGTGTGTGTGTTTAAATGATGCTGTGTGTGATATGTGTTGTGTGTGTGTGTGTGTGATGTGTGTTAGTGGGTGTGTTGTTTCTGTACTTGCCTTGATTGACTTGACCTGACTATGCCAACAGAAAATTCGTGTGTAGATTTTGCGAGGCATCTTGTGCTGTGATTGAGTGCGAAACTATTCGTGTGCAAAACACGGTGGCTGGTACGTTAAGCACTAGGCAAGCCACATCCTGGTCTAATATAGATACACACGTAAATATAAAATTTGATTATAGATATTTCTTCCTATTCACTCATTCCCCATCCTCTCTTCACCTACTCTGATGGCCAACAGGACCCACACACCTTCGCTGCCTCTTCTTCACCATCCCGCTGCTGTACTCAGTTCTATCCGCTACACATCCCTTTCGCCATCCCGTTCTCCGACCGGCACTAAAAACGCGTACTCCTTTCGAGCGGAACATTTACGTATTGCGCACAGATGTTTTGTATCCGCTTTCTCACACGGGCCCTGGTATCAGTCTCAATAACTAAGGAATTACTCGCGGGGATGGATGTGGTATGATGCTTATCATCATCTCGGAAAATATACCCACACACACGAACACACTACCAATCACTGGTGCAAGTGTTGTGTTGTGTGTGTGTGGTGTGTGTGTGTGTGTGGTGTGTGTGTGTGTATGTGCGGCGTAGTGTGTGCTTCAGTGCAGACTCCACATCCCGAAAGTCCTTGAATGAGACTTAAAACGAGGTCCCTGTCGAACGTTGGCAAAACATATTGCGACACACGTTAAAACCAATTCCGCTTGTCGAAGAGTAGGCCATTGTGTGCCGGCGGGAGGAGATGACGAAATTTACGAAACTGCATAACATGGGGACTGGTGTATAAAAGCACATAAGTGCATATTCCATTATTCTCAAAATAATAGAATAAACAAAGTAAAAAAAAAGAAGAAAGAATAAATCTCTCCTACCCCCCTCTCCCCACCTCCTCTCTTCCCCCTCCTCTCTCTCCCCCCCTTTCTCCCTTCCTCCTCTCTCTGTCACTCCCCCTACCCTCTGTCTATCCCCTCCTCTCTCTTCTCCCCTCCCTCTTCTCTATCTCACCCCCCCCTCCTCTCTCTTCCCCATCTCCCTCGTATTGCTCTCTCTCCTCCCCCTCATTCTCTCCCCTCCCCCTACCCCCATCCTCACAATAACTATGGCAGTCATACATCCACAACTCCACTGTCTCCCCCCCTCCTCCATTCCCCTCAGTCCCTGCGTGCCACACACACCCACACACAGACACACACACTACCCGCCACAACTACCCCCCTCAACCCCCCCCCCCCCCCCTGGCAGCCCAGCCCCTATCATGGTAGGCTAGGTAACCAAAGTACGCCCCCATCAAATCCCGCGCTTTTGTCTCTCTGTGATGGGTTTTTCCATTTCACACAACGCCGCATTGTTAGCCTAGCTTAGTGTGGGCTAGGGGCCCACAGCTGATGAGGCGATCTCTTTTAGATTGTGCTGTGTTGTGTGTGTGTGTGTGTGTGTGTGTGTGTGTGTGTGTGTGGTGTGTGTGTGTGTGTGTGTGTGTGTGTTGTCCTTTCCATTTTCTGGGAAACTTGCGATTTGTGTAGCCTACCCTTCGAAGTAAACCAGTTTAGGATCAAGATTTTAAGATGAAGAATGTTTTTATGTAGCTTACTATCGATCTGCTATCGACGTGTTGTTATCATTTTCCCTCTTCTCCATTCTATGTGTAGCCACCAACATTGTGCTGTGCTGTGCTGTGCCGACCCTCATCCATTCAGCACTGGATTCAAGGTTCCGTCCACAGTGTCCACAGTGCCGGTCAGGTCAGTCTCTCTGTGCTACTACCACGTCATGTCAGTTTTGCATGCAGCATCTATATGCCTACATCTTTGTTGTCTTCTGATATTTTAGTACTCTCTCTCTCTCTCTCTCTCTCTCTCTCTCTCTCTCTCTCTCTCTCTCTCTCTCTCTCTCTCTCTCTCTCTCTGTTTTGCTAATTCTATAAACATCTGGGATGTTTTTTTGTTTGTTTGTTTGTTTGTTTTTTTTTGTTTTTTTTTTGGTTTTTGTTTTTTGATAGTATTTCCCCCCCGCCCCGTTCAAATAAGGATATCAGTTATTTTTGCCCCTTTTATCCAAATGTATGATTTAAATGACTTGTATAACTTTAGACATATGGCCGTAGACTGATGTTTCAGTTGTTTATTATAATGTTCTCCTGCTGGCTCCTGCTGGCTCTTTATTTATTAGTGTTTTTTTTGTTTGTTTTGTTGTTTATTTGTTGTTGTTGTTTTTTTTGTCTGTTTTTTTGTTTTTGTTTGTTTGTTTGATTTTTTAGGGGGGTGTTTGTTTATTTGTTTGTTTGTTTTGTTCTGTTGTTTTTTTTTGGGGGGGGGGTTTCCTTTCTTTTCTTCTTCTTTAATAATCCAAATTATTTTATTGTGACTTCTGATTTTCGTCTTCTGAATGAGTGCACCTTTTTTACCTTATTATATGTAGTGTACTGTCGCATTTCTCTTACCTTATTATATGTAGTGTACTTATTTCTTGTATGTTGTTTGGTACTGCCTATAGTTTTATTGTTTAATATCTTTTATTTCGATGTTATCCCTGAAAAGGGCGGGGACTGGATGTAAAAAAGCACATGTGTGCTTATCTATTATCCTCGAATAAAAGAATTTGCCTTGCCTTGCCTTGCCATGCCTTGCCTTCTTCTCTCTCTCTCTTCTCTCTCTCTCTCTCTCTCTCTCTCTCTCTTTTCTCTCTCTCTCTCTCTCTCTCTCTCTCTCTCTCTCTCTCTCTCTCTCTCTCTCTCAGTGCTGACTCCACTCTCCCAAAAGTCCTTCCGATGAGACTTTAAACCGAGGCCCCGTGTGTGAACGCACGCAGAACATCTTGCGCACACGTTAAATCCTGTTCCGCTTTTCGTAAGAGGAGGCCATCGTGTGCTGGTGGGAACAGATGACATTTACAAAAGTGCACACACACGGGGACTGGATGTAAAAAAGCACAAAAGTGCTTATTCCATTATCCTCGATATATAAGAATAAATCAAATCAAATCGAATCTCTCCTCTTCTGAATGAGTGCATTTTTATTAGGCCTACCTTATCATATGTAGTGTCCTTATTCTTGTGTGTTGTTTGGTACTGCGTAAAGTTTTATTGTTTAGTATCTTTTCAACTTGATGTATCCCAGAAAAGGACGGGGACTGGATGTAAAAAAGCACACGAGTGCTTATCTATTATCCTCGAATAAAAGATTTTGCCTTGCCTTTGCCTCTCTCCTCTCTCTCTCTCTCTCTCTCTCTCTCTCTCTCTCTCTCTCTCTCTCCTCCTCTCTCTCTCTCTCTCTCTCTCTCTCTCTCTCTCCCCTCTATTTCATTATGTTTCTTTGGTTGCTCTTTATCTATTAACGCTTCTCTTTTCTTTTATAATCAAAATCATTTTATTGTGGCTTCTGATTTTCGTCTTCTGAAAGTGTGCATTTTTATTATCTTATTATGTATAATGTCCTTATTCCTTTATGTTGTTTGGTACTGCATATAGTTTTACTGTTTAGTATCTTTTTATCTTGATGTTTTCCCTGAAAAGGGCGGGGACTGGATGTAAAAAAGCACATGAGTGCTTGTCTATTATCCTCGAATAAAAGAATTTTGCCTTGCCTTGCCTTGTCTCTCTCTCTCTCTCTCTTCTCTCTCTCTCTCTCTCTCTCTCTCTCTTCTCTCTCTCTCTCTCTCTCTCTCTCTCTCTCTCTGTGTGAGTGTGTGTGTGTGTGTGTGTGTGTGTGTGTGTGTGTGTGTGTGTGTGTGTGTGTGTGTGTGTGACTTTATTCATTCTTTTATTCTATTCTTTTATTTTGAGGATAATGGAAGAAGCACTCATGCTTTATTTATTTATTTATTTATTTTATTGTATATATAATTTTTTACATCCAGTTTCCGTGTATATACCGGCACCTAATGGCCTTCTCTTTTGAAAAGTGGAACAAGATTTAACGTGTGGGCAAGATGTTCTGCGTGCGTTCGCACTCGGGGCCTCGGTTTATACTAGGCTGTAGTGTAGGCCTAGCCTTGTCTTATCGAAGGACTTTGGCGAGAGTAGAGTCAGCATTGATCCCTGTGGATCGGTGGTCTAGAGGTAGGCTAACGTGCCTGTCTAGAAAGCGAAAAGTCCGGTCGGAGTGTTGCGGTGGTTCGAATCCCGTTTGGGTCCAAAACTTTTCCCCTATCCATTAGACCATGAGTGGTTGTCTGGGTGCTAGTCTTTCGGATGAGACGATAAACCGAGGTCCCGTGTCTTACACATCATTAAACAGCGCACTTAAAAGAACCCATGGCAACAATAGGGTTGTCCGGGGCCAAATTCTGTAGAAAAAAGCCACTCTGACAGGGAAACAAATCAATTGCAAAAAGGAAAATAGAAAGAAAAAAGGGTGAAGCTGCACTTGTGGCGACGGCTCTCCCCGGGGAGAGCAGCCTGAATGTTACGCAGAGAAATCTGCTGTGACATAGTGGTATAAAATAAAATAAAATCAAAGTTAAATTAAGTTAAATAAAATAAAGTAAATAAATAGCGCGAGCACACACACACACACACACACACACACACACACACACACACACACACACACACACACACACACACACATTCACACACACACACACACACACACACACACACACACACACACACACACACACACACAGTGTTTCTAAATTATATGTATATATATATATATTAATCGAACCAACCTTTTGTATTCAAGCAGTGACTTATGGAATAAACACACACACACACACACACACACACACACACACACACACACACACACACACACACACACACACACACGCACAGACATAGCACGCGCATGCACGTACACACACACACACACAGATACACGCGCGCGCGCACACATACACGCCACACACTGTATAACTGTATAACTATCGCCAGTTGACGTTTTGTAGAAAATATGTAGATTCATCTCTCTGTCTCCTTAACAATGGTCGAATAACCAGGATTCCCGATATTTCAATTCAAAGGGTTAGTGCCATTGATCTCTCCTTCATTTCTCCCATTCTAGCTCCTCATTGTACATGGGAAACGCTGAACGATACATTAGGAAGTGACCATGTGCTAATTGTTATAACTCTTTATGGTAAATCAGTGCAAACTGACAAAGGAAAGGATACCATTCCAAAATATAATGATAAATAATATTGCTGATTGGATCAAGTTTTTACCCCTATTAAGAGCGGAAGACACCAACTCTTTGAAAGATGAAAATATTAACAAATTTTATTTTAAACTTACTGACACCATGTTAAAGGCTGCAGATAATTCTCTGTAAACTGCCGTCTGTCAAATCTGATAAACATAAAGGTAACATTTGGTGGAACGCTGCCTGCCAGAAAGCTTGGGATGAAAAGAAACTAATGTTTAAAACCTAATTAAAAAGCAAATGGTTAGAAAATCACCTTATGTTGAAGAGAGCTAACAAAGAGGCTGATAGAGTCATCCAACAGGGAAAAGGGATTTCTGGTCCAATCTCTGTCAGTATGTGGCAAAGACGTTAGTTCTCATAGACATCTACAGGAGCTGTGGAAAAAGGTTAACCACATGAAACATGGTGTAAACATAGCTCTTTATCAAATCAAGACAAATGGAAAAGATTTCCCTACTAATTTAGACGAGGGAGAAGCTTTTGTTGATCAATATGTTTATCAACATAATCTAATAATGAGTGACGAGGGACTGTCTTCAACTCAAGTCACTTTCAGACAAGAAGAAATTTATACAAAAAGATCTATACACAGATCCTATCCCTGATAATACAAATCATGTCAATGCTCCAATCACACTACCAAAACTAAAAGATGGTATAGTCTCTAAGCAATAAGAGGACATCAGTCGGAATGGATGCTATGTAAAATGAAATGTTAAAGCATCTGCGGGAAAACCTGGTTGTTTTGTTGTATGAATTATTTCAGAATTTATACTGGGCTGAGGGCAAGCTCCCCCTAATCTGGAAACAGTCAATTATTGTCCCAACATTAAAGCAAGGAAAACCCAAAAGAAGACTGTTTAGACATCTAAAGCAATAGATCATGGACCCATTGCACTGACTTCACACACCGAAAACTTATGGAAAAGATCATTTTGAACAGACAAGAACATTACTCCGATAAAAATAAAATAAAAACAGTTAATCAGGCAGGTTTTCGAAAAGGCCGATCTGTAGTTGATCATCTAGATAAAGTTAACTACGCACATTGAACATCAATTAAAGCATGCCGAAGAATGTTCTTGCTACTTTTTAAAAATATAATAAGCGATAGAATCAGGTCTGGCATACTAGATTGCTAAACAAACTTATATATCGATCTATCTAGTCACTTCTACTCGTACTTTGCAAATTTTCTCAGTTGTAGAAATAAGAAGTAAAAAGAGTAAAAATAGGACACACGTATTCTACCCAGAAATTTCCTACTATGGGTATACCTCAAGGCTCTATCATTGCTCCTTATCTCTTTAATATTTTACTTTATGATCTCCCTAAATCAGTGACCAAACGTTGTTCTTGTTCTATTTGCAGATGATCTTTGCATGTAGATGACGACAACGATGAAGAAGATAACACCAAAAAGACGGCTTAAAAATAATTAGTTACATTAGAAAAATATATTATTTTGAACCAAAGAAGCTTAAGGCTTATATGGTTGAAAATGGATTAGTGTTGTCACCGACTAAAACTTAACATTGTAATAATGGAGTTGATCCATAATCCCTTCCTATTTTCAAAATTAATGATGTGTGCGTTGAATACAATTTACTAATGTTTCGTAAACTTTTTAGGAGTGTATCTTACATCAAAACTAACATGGAATCGTCATATTGACTATTTGTTAGACTAACCAAGGAAAATCTGAATTTCATAAAAGT
>CM060331.1:29584032-29599032 GCA_030674155.1 Stramonita haemastoma | reverse complement strand
TAATTACTCTAGTACTATGACATGTGCATGCATATAGTTTACTGAACTTTTTTTTCATTCACCCTACTCTTCTATCTCATCTGACATCTGTCCCTTTGGAATTTTAATCTATCCAAATCCATTAATGAATTAATACCAAAACACATAATTTTTCAGTTCATAGACTTTTTTTTTTAAAAGAAACTGTTGGATTTTTTACATAAAATTTACTCAAAGTTAATTATGACTTGTCTACAGCACAAGAGAAAGATCAGCAGTCACACGGTTCAGCATTCCCGGCACTTTCTGGGTCTGGCGGGTCAGCAGCAGGGAGTGAACATTCTGGGTCCCCTCTCGGGTCCCTGCAAGCCCACAGTCCATCTGGATCTCCAGGTGAGAGAGAGGATGTATGGGGTGCAGTGGGGGGTAAGGATGGTTGGGATGTTGTATGGGGTGAAGAGGGTTATCCACCCCCAACCCCACCCCCACCCAAAAAAACCCCAGTGTATTTGATTGCTTTTGTTGAAGTAGATAATTGTAAGATGTTTGTTGTGCTGGTTTAAATCAAACACTGGCTTAAGAAGAAAGATAGAAGGACTGTTACTGTTAACCTTTTCCTATAGGTAACCCTCTATAGCCTGGGTAACCAACCATCTACTAACCCTTCCATCCCAATCACCCACTACTGGGTTATGTTAGTTTACAAATGTGCACAGTGCATGTTCTGGGAAAGAGGGACCGTTCTCTCCTTAACGTAAGGATAGGTTAAGACATGCACCTGCTTCACAGGTAAACGTGAGGTTGTAGGTTCAATTCCCAGCCTTGCCCTTTCTTCCCAGTTTGACGGGAAAAACAAACAATGTCAAGAGGCCTTTGGATGGGTTTTTAAAGTGAGGCCCCATGCGCAAAAGCACACAAAACATCTTGTTGCACTTGTTAAAAACCTGTTCTGTCTTCCGGATGTGTAGGTCATTTCATGCTGGTAATAATGGATGTTGTGGTGCAAAAATTTCATAATTTAGTAAATAGTATCTCTTGACATTAGTTTAAAAAAAAATAAGGAGCTTGTGTAACTTTATCGGTTGTCAAATACTCAGAAAAGTCCAGCAAAAGGATTGATGCTGTTGTGATTGTCATGGCGGTAAACACTCATTTCATGCAAAGTGGTGGCATTCTATGACAAAAGTGCAACGATCGCTTGATTTCATGTGATGCAAAGTATTGGGCAATATTGAAATGACTTACTTTATTTCGAAGCCTTCTTGCGTGAAAATGAAGTAAAACAATGTATGACGTCAAAATCGCTGAGTAGCAAAGAAGCGCATTGAAGTGCATCAGGCAAAACTTAGCACCACTTGTTTGAATTCCATGAGTGATGAGTGATGTGTAACACACGAGACCTCAGTTTATCATCTCATCCGAAAGACTAGCGCCCAGACCACCGCTCAGGGTCTAATGGATGGGGAAAAAGTTTTGGGTCCAAACGGGGTATGAACCACCGCACACGCCGACCAGGACTATGCATGTGACTCTATCACATCGCAGTTGATGACAGGAAAAAAAATCTGAAAATCTGATCTCATAAAAAACCAAAAACAAACGCCCTCCAAAATACCCCTCCCCCGCCAAAACTTAGCTCAGCTCAATTCAGTCGGATCAGGATAAATTTTTCCAAAGTTTTTCAAAAATATTCCACAACCCTTACCTCACTGTCTTTGTCATTGTTAAATTCAACCAAATTCAGAACCAAATTCAGCCTCTAAAACTCCTGCTAGCCGTCAGAATCGTAAAAAAAAAACCCTTGCAATAATCTTTGTTTTTCAGATGATTTAACATCTTTTCACTTTTGTGTGTGTATTCTCCTTCTTCTTCTTCTTCTTCTTCTGCTTCTTCTTTATATTGAGGATAATGGGATAAGCACTCTTGTGCTTTTTTACATGTAGTCCCCCTGTGTAGGCAGTTTTATAAATGTCATCTGTTCCCATCAGCACATGTTGGCCTACTCTTACGAAAAGCGGAACAGGATTTAACATGTGCGCAAGATGTTCTGCGTGCGTTCACACACAGGGCCTCGGTTTATAGTCTCATCCGAAGGACTTATGGGGAGAGTGGAGTCGGCACTAATGATAACTCCAGGAGAAAAATCTCCTTTGTGTTGTTGTGTGTGTGTGTGTGTGTGTGTGTGTGTGTGTGTGTGTGTGTGTGTGAGTGTGTGTGCGTGGTGTGTGTGTGTGAGAGAGAGAGAGAGAGAGAGAGAGAGAGAAGAGAGAGAGAAGAGAGGAGGAGGAGAGAGAGAGGAGAGAGAGAGACTCTCCTTTCCCTTAGAAAAATATTAGCTTGACATCTTTGCCTCTTTGGATTGTTTCTGGATGGCTAACAGACTGTGACATGGAAAAGGATTAACTGTGCTGAAATAACTCAGTGCAGTGCTTCAACAACGCTTAAGGAGGTTAATGGAAAAGTCAATCAGCCAGTAGACTGATGTGTCAGAATAACGAACATTTTGTTGTTGTTGTCTGTTTTATAGGATCAGCACAGAGACACTGGGAAGAAGGAGCCCTGGACGGGGGTGAGCAACAGAGAGCATGGAGGAATGGTGCCTAAGAGGAGAAGAGAAAGGCAGGGAGAATAACAGGTAAGTTGGCAAGAAAGATGTCAGAGTGTCTGGTAGTGCTGAGTTAACGGCAGCGGTTCTCAAATGCTGCTGGCGGAATTAACAGTGGCCCGTGTTGTTTTGAAGCAGGATGGGGTTAAACAACCCTTGATATTGATATGTAAAACTGAACTAAGTGTGTAAAGCTGTAAATTTCTGGAAAGCTTAAACTACAGGCTTTTAAATGAGTGTAATTTTAAAGTTTTTGAAAAAATAAAGAACTTGTGTTTCTTTATGAATCGTCAAATACTCGGAAAAGTCCATTGAAATGATCGATGCGATTGCGATCGTCATGGTTAGGTAAATACTATATCTTGATATTAGTTTTGATAAAATAAGGAGCTTGTGTTGCTTTATCGGTCGTCAAATACTCAGAAAAGTCCAGTGAAATGATTGTCACGGTCGTCATGGCTGTGAACACTCACTTTGTGCAAAGTGGTGGCTTTCTATGATGAAACTACAATGATCGCTTGATTTCATGAGATGCAAAGTACTCGGCAGCATATCAGGTTGACTTAACAACAGTTATTTCGAAGCCATGTTGAGTCAAAATAAAGTAAAACAGTATATAATGTTGAAATCGATGAATAGTGAAGAAGTGCATCCTGGCAAAACTAGCACCACTCGATTTGGTTGGATCACAATAAATTTTTCCAAAGTTTTTCAAAAGTATTCCACAACCCTTACCTCATCGTCTCTGTCATTGTTTAATTCAACCATATCCAGCCCCTAAAACTCCTTTTCACTGTCAATATTGTAAAAAAAAAAACATTTCAAGAAATTCTGCGCAAAACGCTTGGCCGCCATTTTTGTTCAAGACGACTGTGACTGGTCTAGAAAAAAAAAATTACCCTCTAAACCAATCAAAAGCTTTGATGCTTGTGTTGAACGACCTTAAACTCTTTTGTATCCCTACACTAACCTTAACAATTCATTGAGTGACCTTTGAAAGTAAAAGTGAGCCTTCATTTATGACCACTTACGTCAGCCCGGAATATTCCGGGGTCCGCTGTGTCTGTGAAAGGTCATCCTGGAATGTTCCAGGAACTGCTAGTGTTAAAGGGTGTCTTTTTATTATTTAATTTTTTTTTGTTTTACTGAACAGGTGGTTCCTTATGGGGATGCCGATACCTGTCAATATAAATAGCATCTCCACTGTTCGGAAATTTTGTGCTAGGAATTCTCACTTTTCTATCCTTCTGTTTCAGCATTCTTCCTTTTCTTCCTTCACTTCCTCTTGTCTATTTTCTGCCTTCTTTGTCCATTCTCCAGCCTTTTTTCCAGAAAGACTTCAAGATTCATTCGGATGAGACTATAAACCAAGGCCCTGTGTGCGAATGCACGCAGAACATCTTGCGCACACGTTAAAACCCCGTTCCGCCTTTTGGAAGAGCAGGCCATCATGTGCCGGTAGGAACGGATGACAAAATTATAATAAACCAGCATGCACACAGGTGTCGTGTTTAGACACCATCCCTGAGGGAAAAAAAAAATAATGGGTAGGCGTTGCACGGCAACATGCTCTCCCCGGGGAGAGCAGCCCGAATTTCACGCAGAGAAATCTGCTGTGACATAAAGTGGTATATAAACATTTAAAAAATAAAAATAAAAATAACCATTCGTTTGCATGCCAAAGTTGGATGTGCAAGGCCTGACTCGTCAGGCACATAATGGAAGTGTAACACATTTTCACTCATGAATATTTATGACAGACAGGAGTGGCTGCTGTCTGAGCATTTGACGATGAAGAAGAAAACTGAAAAGAGTTTTTCTTTGCTTAGCACAAATTCAAATTCTCAATTAAATGAGTACTTTATTCTGTTAAGATATTGAACACAGTCTTTTAAATAAAAAAAAATTTAAAACCAAACCAACACCAGCTCAAACATGCACATGCACGCACGCACACACGCACGCATGCAGCACGCACGCATGCACACACGCACGCATAAATTAAACTGTTATAAGATATTATATGATTAAACAAATATCAATGAAATTAAATAGTTTGTCCATTAAAATAATGAACACAGTTTAAAATGATAAAAAAATAGCCTTTTCTATGCTTGACAATTTCCCATCCCTTTTCTGCCTGAGCTCTGAATCTCCCTTGCCTCCCCCCCCCTCCAGTCCCTTCCTCCACCACTTTCTCTCTCTGTCTCCGCCCCCCCCCCCCCTTTTCTCTCTCTCGCTCACTCACTTGCTTGCTCTGGGTCAGATCAGATTTATTGTCATGCACTTATTAAGCAGCAGAATTTAGGTGGGAAAAAATTGGAAATCGCTGCTGGGACGTTAATCTAATCACAACAAGTGTGGGAATGAAACTATTTTTACATTGAAGAAATTTAAACTTGGGTACTCTGTAGCGCTTTGGAGATGGGATGAGTTGGAAGTATTTTGCTAGCACATGAGTACCATCAGTTACAATCTTGCTCTGTCCTCAAAGGAATGCAAACCCCCCCCCATATCTGTCCAATCTTTACAAGCACTGTGTTTTTCTTCTGTTGCTTTCTTCTGTTGCATCTCTGGCCCATCCATCTTGGGGACTTCCTCCATCCCTGCTGTTATGTACTACTGCCTCGTGTCTCTCAAATTCATCTGGTCTGGGATCAGTTTTTCTTTTCTCTTCAGCATCAAGTGGAGAGGGGTGATGTGTTCCAGATTCCAGTGTTGTCTAGTGGACAGTTTAAGTGACAGTGAAAATTAGAAGCCAGGAGATTGAACTTTTCTCTCTCTTGTGTGACAGAAACAGTTTTGAGTGATTAGCATGTCTTGGCTGTAGGATATTCCCATATCTTCAAACACATTACCTTCACTGCTTTTATGTTGTTGTCAGTCATGTTTAATTTTTAAAATATCCAAAGGCCCCAAAACTCCAGTGCTTGATATATATCTGAGGGGCCTGCCTGGTTTTCAGAGGCTGCTGAGGTACAGGGCTCTCCTAGGCTGCTTTCTGGCTTGACTTCTTCAGCTTTAGTTCTTTTATATAAAAATGGGACTTTAAGTTCCAAATGCACAAGTCAGTTTTTTTTATATATTATTATATTTTCTTTTTTTAAAATCTTTTTATTTTAAATGGAAAAAGCACATGTTTTTTGTTTTTTTTTTAACATCAAGTCGCTATGTGTATGCAGTTTTGTAAATGTTGTCATCAGTTCTCACTAGCACACAATGGCCTACTCTTCCAAAAAGTGGAACAGGTTTTAATGTGTGCGAAGATATTCTACATGTATTCACATACAGGATCTCGGTTTTTTAGTCTCATTGAAGGAGTGTTGGGGGAGAGTGGAGTTGGCACTTGATTTAACTCCAGAGGAAAAATCCTTTTGGATGAGATTTCGAACCCCAGTCAGCAGATCAGGAGCGCAATGGGCATCACTTAACCACCAGGCTGTCCTGTCCCCCAGTACCCCCAGTGTTTCAGGACTGTAGTGTAATTAAATGCAGGAAGGTTGATGTTTTGTGATGTGATGCATGTACCTGTAGTGCTCATCATAGATTCTGATTGATATTGTTTCATGTTTTGATGTACTGTTGTTCACTTTAATTATTTTTTTTATTACCATATGGTTGGTTTGTTTTTGTTTTTATTCTATTGCTGTGCTGCTTAATCTTTTTTTTTTCCGTTCCTCTGATAGAACTTGGTTTGTATACATGCGACCTTTTTCTACCCACCACTAATGTAGCCGGATTCTGATTGGGGATGGTGTCTTAACATGACACCTTTTTGTTTATTTTATTATATTTTATTTTATTATTTATTCTTTTGTATCGAGGATAATAGAATAAGCTCTCATGCTTTTTTTTACATGCAGTCCCCATGTGTATGCAGTTTTATTAATCTGTTTCCCACCGGCACACAATGGCCTAGTCTTCCGAAAAGCGGAACAGGATTTAACATGGTGCGCAAGATATTCTGCATGCGTCCGCACACAGGGCCTCAGTTTATACTAGTCTCATCTGAAGGACTTTTGGGGAGATTGGAGTCGGCACTGATGTTAACTCCAGGGGAAAAACCCCCTCAAACGGGAATCAAGCTCAGGTTGTCAGATTACGAGTGCAATGTTCTGACCACTAGTCTCTCCTTGTCCCCCATATGCACAGTCATTTTATAATAAAGTAATTATCATCCATTCCTACCAGCATGAAATGGCCTATTCTTCTGAAAAGCGGAACAGGTTTATAATGTGTGTGCACAATGCACTCAGCATTCAACATGGGGCCTTGGTTAAATCTCATCCGAAGAACTTTTCGTTTTGAGTGTTGTTCAGTCTATCATGGCTGGATGAGCTGTAATCTCTCCTGTCTGTTGTTATCTTTTAGTGATACTTTCTCCATTCTGCAATCTTCCTGATGCAAGAGTTCTTCACATTTGTTTAAATCTTAATTAAAATTCTTGGTTAATACTTTCTCTACACAGCATCCTCTCTGTGAAGTATCTTACATCTTCCCTGCCTCTTTCTGATTCAGTTCAGGCCTCAAAAGAGCTCCTTAAACTGATAATCTCTTCCCTTCTTCAGAATAACTATACCATAGTCAGTAACTGGGATTTGCTTGGTCTTGTGTTGTGGTGTGTGTGTGTGTGTTGTGTGGTGTGTGTGGTGTCTGTGTGTGTGTTTGTGTGTGTAATTTTTGTGGGGAAAATTTTTTCAGTTTTAGGTAATAAGACACCCAAATAGCCAAAGACCCTGGTGGTTTAATTTTTTTTATATTTTTACATCAAGTGTGAATGAGTGAGTGGGTGAGTGAGTGAGAAGGTGAGTGAGAGAAAGTGAGTGAGTGAGTGAGTGATGAGTGGTTGTGGGTGTGTGTGTGTGTGTGTGTTGTGTGGTGTGTGTGTGTGTGTGTGTGTGTGTGTGTGTGTGTGTGGTGTGTGTGTGTGATGAGCGCTTGTTGATGTGCAAAAGTATACTGTTTTTGTTCTGACTCTTGGAATGAATAGTAAACAGTCAGAGGAAGAAGAGCGGAGGTTTCTTGTAGAAATTGTAGGCTGAAAGAAGTTGGTGCATATAGGCCGGAAAAAGTCTGTGAAAAAAGTTGAAAAGCAGTATAGCTATCTTATATTTTATACCTGCTTGTACAGGAAGCCAGTAAAACATTTTCAGGAGGAAAGACTTAGCAGGGTTAAAAAAAAAATTCTAAGAACAGCTCTGGCAACTAGCTGTATTTAAAAAAACCCAACTTTTGTCCTGTGTATATTTCATTAGGATACTGTGGACAGTTTTTAAGAAGAGGTGAATTGCAGTAGTCAAGTTTTGATAGAACAAAAGCACTTCAGCAAGGGTTTTAGCTGATTCTCTGGTAAGAGACTATAGATCTACGAATAAAACTAAAGCAGATTTCTGTATAGGCAGAGTGCAGATGTTTGAAACATTGTTCAGAGATGAAGTTGGAAGACATTGTTACTGGAAGTGATATCTGAATTTCTATCGAAGGTGTGAAGGATACAGATTTTTGAAATGTTCAACCTGAGGGTATCTTTGAAATTTCAACCTGAATAAATACTATTGTGGTTCTTGGAAGTGCATCATGGTTTACACTAAGAAGGATTTCCAGTATTATTTATCCTTGAGTTTTATTAATTAGAAGTCACCAGGGCTTGAGATTTTGGTACAGGTCTCCATGTTTTCAACAGTATATATCATTGGATTTGCCAAGGAGACTGAAGTCAAAAAGCTTCGTGTTCATAGCAATAGAGTCTGAGTAGAAACAGGACAGTATATGAATGGATCAATAGTAATTTGTAATATTAATACTAAATAGTGCTTGGTCTTTTTCAGGCTGTAAGCTTTTACAGTTTTAGTATAGAAATGGATATACAACAAGAAATTCAGTGACAGCGCAATAATGTACGCATGCATGCGTTTGTGCACATGCATGCCACACACGCTCACGCACGCACACACGCATGCACACACATCAACACACACACACAACACCACACACACAACACACACACACACACAACAACACACACACAAGTATTTAAACCTTTGACCTCATTTTGGGACATGGAGATATAAGTCTGGCTCAGGCCAAAAGCTGTGTCAGTTGTTGATTCAGCTAAGTGCCAAGGCCTACATTAAAATGTTGTTATGTTGTAAATGTTAGTGTTGAGATTGCTTTCAGCCATGACAAGCTCTAAACATCACAACCTGCAGTCTTCTTTAAAGGAGAAAAAATCTCTTTTGAGAACATTATGTATATGGACATTCCATTATGAAGTGAATCTTGTCCTCGGTTATGACCATATCACTGTACAGTTTGTAGTAGCAAAGACATGAATCTTGTGGATGTGGAATACTGTTGTATCTACCAGTTTTCACATCACTTGTGATTAAAGTACATTGTATTGCAAAAATGAACTTATGTGATCATGTATGCAGCATTGCATTGTGTAGGGTCAATCATGCATTGTAGCTTTTTCTCTTCCATACATGAGTTTGAAATTTCTATAAATAAAACAATTTTTTTTTATTACTTTCTTATTCAGAGTAATGCAACATAGTTGGATAAAATCAGTTTAAAGTTCTTGTATTTTTACCTGAAAATATGTGGGAATCTCAAACACAGTCAAATCCATGTTCTGTAAGAATGCTTGATAGTTTAAACAAGGTGAACAAAGCCCCTTGTTTATATATTATGTGCAAAAATTTCATCAATATAATCTTCAGGAATTTTTCTTCATCGAAGACGACACAGTGCGAGCCCAAAAATCTAATCAATATTCATTTGAGTTTTCTTTGAAACATAAATTTGATCTATATACATGTGTGTAATTTGATTTATATATATATTTTTTGTTAGATGAAATGACAGCATATGAAGTTAAAAAAATTTAAGCTGTGATTTTTCTAAAATATCATTTTTGTACTCCCAAATTTCTCAACCATATAAAAGACTGTATCACCATAATTATATTTAGTTTCAACAAACACACACACACACACACACAACACACACACACACACACACACACACCACACACACACACATGATGCCAAACTTTAAATCATTTTTGCCTTATATTTTGATCGTTCATTAGAAAATGTTTTCAGTGACTTTTTATTAATGTTCAGCATTTGTGAATATTTGCTTCGAAGTCCAGTTGCTCATTTGCTTTAGGTTTAAAGTTAGTGTTTTTCTTGTTCAAATGTCAGTTTGTTTTTACCTATGATAACGATAATGATACATACACACATGTGCATGCACGCGCCCACCCCCCCACAAACATACACGCACACAACTGCACGCATTCGAGCTTAGGCCTACCCAAGTTTATCTTTTTTCCTTTGTCTTCTTCTGTATGTGCAGTTCAATGACTTTCTCATGGTTAGATGTTTTTTCCTTGTATCATTCTTTCAACTTTACAAACAAATACACATATATTCACTCCTATCTCCTCCTCCCCTTGTCCGTCTAAAATCACTTGTTAGTGGATAGACGTTAAAACAAGACACACACACACAACACACACACACACACACACACACCACACACAACACACACACACACACACCACACACACAACATGCATGCACACACGCGCATGCATGCACGCACACACACATACACACACCTCATCTAATATCACATTAAGTGAACAGAGGTAAAATCGAAAACACACCTCTCTCTCTCTCTCCTCTCTCTCTCTCTCTCTCTCTCTCCTTCTTCTCTCTCTCTCTTCTCTCTCTCTCTCTCTCTCTCTCTCCATCACAACACACACACTACACACCACACATACACACACACACACTACACACAACACACACAACACACACACACACACACACACACACACACACACACACACACACCACATTGAGGCACTCAAAGAGGGGTGGGGGTGAGAAAAGTATTACATGAATGAAGATCTTGTTGCATAACTTGTTATACTGAATATTTATTACAGTGCATGCATAACAGCAAAATGATTCTAAAATCTGAAAGTCATATGGTAAGAGGCACTTAGAAAAAGCCTGAAAATAATAGTCATATGTTTTGGTTTTATAATCTGAAGCAAAAAAAAAAAAGGGGGGGGGGGGGGGATTTAACCAGTTAGATAGAACTCAGAAATGAACAGTCAATAACAGGGACAACATAGTATTAGTAAGTCTAGTTTATAAAATTAGCTACAATACATTTAGCGCAGTCTTAGCCTACTGCTGGTCCTATTTTTTTTTTGCGGGACAAAGATTTTGGGAAAGAACTTTATTGTTGAAATTTTATGACATATCTGGAATAATAGTGTGACTGAGGCTTATTTATGGTCTTTTTAAGTGGCTTTTGCTGTTGGTGTTGCTGACACACTGGCATTTTTTGGACATCAGGCTTTGGATCCTCTGTAGTATGGCCGCATTGCTTATGAACTGGATTGTGCTGAGCACTGATTGTAGAAAGCTGTGTAAAGCAGTGTAGAGGTGGTGAGATTGTGAAGACTCCACTTAAGTATATTCATGATGATGATGATCATCGTCTTCGTTGTCGTTGTCCTCCTCCTCCTCTTCCTCCTCTTCTCTTCTCTCTCTCTTCTCTCTTCTTCTCTCTCTCTCTCTCTCTCTCTCTCTCTCCTCTCTCTCTCTCTCTCCCTCCCCCCCCTCTCTCTCTCTCTCTCTCTCTCCCCTCCCTCCCTCCCTCTCTCTCCTTTCCTTTCTTCCTCTCCCCTCTTCCTTTTGTATTTCGCTTTCTCAGTCTCGGCTTGTCAGTCAGTCAGTGTGTGTCCTTGTGTGTTGTTTGTTCTGTTTGTCACAGTAACAGTGAATTCAGGCAGTTATGCAGTTAAAGGGCAGTACTGATATTTATTCATTTTTTTGTTCTGGCTTGTGTCCAATAGCCAAGGGTGTTTATTTATTTGGGTGGTTTATTTTAATTCACAGAAGCTGAAGAAAGGTAAGGTCATTACTCAGTATAGTGTGTTTCCACTTCATTATTGCTGTGCATGTAAAGTTGAATATTATCAATTTGTTTGGGCATTCGTTTGCTGATGCACAATGTGTAGTTCATTTTAGTTCATTTTGTCAACAAAAACCCCCATCCCACTCGTCAGATGCGTAACTTAATGGTGGCCAAATGATCACATATGCAAAATTTACCATTGGTAAACTTGGAGATCTACCCTACCAAGGAATAAAAAAAAAAGTAGTTTCAGCTATCAGTCTATGGCCAGTGATATGGATGACATGAACATACCAATGCATCCTGCAGTTTGTGACCTGGAGAGGGATGGGCTTGTCAGGTTCACTCTGTCTGAAAAAACTGCATAAATTTGTAAGCATGTTTTGGTGGCTCATGTCAAACAATACTGGACTTGAATCTAACCAGTGTGCGTATCGTATGCCAGTGATCTGTCTAAACACTGCATTTGTAACCTGTGTGGTATGTATGCCCCAGTGGTTCCACTCTGTCTGAAACAACTGCATTGTATTGTAAGCATGTTGTGGTATGTATGCCCCAGTGCTCCTCTCTGTCTGTAACACCTGCATTTGTATTGTAACCATGTTGTGGTATGTATGCCCCAGTGACTCCTCCACAAGGTCAGGGAACAGTCAGTCACTCATGTGTCTATAAGCAATAGGATGAAATACACTAGAGCAGGTCCTTGTCATTAATGATGATATTGATATTTTCTCTTCTTTCATTAGTTCATTGTTTTCTTTCTCATTGTTTTGATATAAAGTGTTTGATGAGCTATGAAATAGATTAATTTCTAACTATTCATATAAAGAAAAGCAATAATTTGTTGACCCCTCAGATATAATCACAACAGAATAACGTTACAAAAAACAGCAGCAAAGCCTTGAGCAGAATATTAGGATTTCTCTGTTTCAGTAGCTGCTCCCTGCCTTTCTTTCCATGTAGTAAGTTCCATTTCGGAAAGATCTTGGGGCTGTTGGGCCTGTATTGTAGACTGACTACATCCATTTCAGAGTCTTGTATCGCTGGTTGAGTTATATGGAGCAAAACAAAATAACAGTCACAGTTACTTGTTTGTGTGCTGCCTGTCCAAGACTTGAACTGCCTGTCAATCAGTATTGAATGTGGCAAGTGCTCTCAGGCCACACAAGATTGTCGGTGCATGTTGGCCGTGAGGTGTGTGCTGCTATACTCTGTGCGGTTGGTAGCCAAGTAGTGTATACACATATATGGCTGTGGACTTTGATCCATGGTTCTAAGTTGTGGGTTCAACTCTTGGCAGTCCATTAGGACTGAAGGATGACAATGTTACAGTCACATGTCACCTTATTTACAACGAAGGATGAAAATGTTAGAGTCACAGGTCAGCTTATTTGCCAACTGAAGGATGAAAATGTTAGTCACTTGTCACCATATTTGCCATTCTGCGATGCCATCCTTGCTTTGTTTAACTTGCACACTGAAGATGAAAATTGCAAATTAGGGATCTTATGATTCACATCAGCGTTCGGTGATTGTAGAAAAACCCAGCATGCCCTTAAGGCTTGTCTAGCACACTTAGTTCAATAAGTTGACAATTGCAAATTATGGATTCTTGCATAGTCGGTTGTGATTGTGATTTCTTGGCAGAAGTTAAGGTTGGATTCTTGGCAGAAGGTGTAGAGTTTGGATTTCTTGGCAGATGGTGTAGAGTGTATGGAATATTCTGCACATGGTGCATCTTTTTAAGAGCAAGAAAAGTAAGAACACAACACCCAACACTTTTGCAAAACAAAATTTCAGTTAATTAAAATAAATTCTCCAGGCTAAGGCATTGTCCAACTCTTTGGGAAGAGGTGCATCTCTTGGAAAAACTGAACACTGAAACTGTATGTTCTTAGGGGGTGTGGTGTGTGTGTGTGTGGTGGGTGTGGGTGTGTGGTGTGTGTGTGTGTGTGTGTGTGTTGTTGGTGTGGTGTGTGTGTGTTATGTTTGAGTGAATAGGTGTTTTGTTTATACAGTGTATGGTTGTGTGATGTGTGTGTGTGTGTGTGTGTGTGTGTGTGTGTGTGTGTGTGTGTGTGTGTTGTGTTGTGTGTGTGTGTGTGTGTGTGTGTGTGTGTGTGTTGTGGTGTAAGAGGGGGTGTTAGTGTTTATAATTATATACTCTTGTATTGGTATACAGTTGTGTGTGTGTGTGTGTGTGTGTGTGTGTGTGTGTGTGTGTGTGTGTGTGTGTGTGTGTGTGTGTACTTTGTTGCGAAGAGGGGGTGTAATGTTTATATACTCATGTATTGGTATACAGTGTGTGTGTTTGTGTGTGTGTGTTTGTGTGTGTATGTGTGTAAGTGTGTGTATGTGTGCTTGCTTTGTTTGGGAAGAGGTGGGGGGTGTTAATGTTCATATACTTGTGTGCGGGTATATATAGTTGTGTGTGTGTGTGGTGTGTGTGTGTGTTTGTATTTCTGTTTTGTTGTGTATTTACTTTTTGTGATGTGTGTTTGTGTGTGAGCAAGTGTGTAGATTTTGTGAGGTCCAAATTATTTTTTTGCATATTTTTACCTGATGACCTTGAATTGGCAGACTTGGTTGTCAGGGTAAGCTGGGAAGACAAATGTTAACTTTTCAGTTATGAAAAGTCATAATAGTTAATGCCTCAAGGTGAATGTTGTAGATATTTCTTGCCAGTAGCTGTCCCCATATTGTGTCGAGGGAGAGAGGGGGGGGAGGAGAGAGAGAGGGTGGGGGAGAGAGAGAGGGGGGGGGGGGGAGAGAGGGGGGGGGGGGGGTCTTTGAGTAACACCTACCTTTGAAGAGGTTCATGGTTAAAATTCTACCAGAAACTGGGCTTTTCCCTTTCTTTCACCAGTTGTGGTCTGGGTGCTAGTCATTCAAGTAGGGTTTAAACAGAATGGTGTATAATCTGTAATACATACCTGTGTATTACCTGCGTATAGATGATTATCTAGAATATGTCAGCAGTGCTACTTTAACTTGTGTAGAAGATAATCCAGATGGAATCCTCTACAAAGTCATGTAGAAGGAAAATCAGAATTCATCACTACTATTTAGTCATGTAGAAGACAATCCAGAATATTTTTTATCTTGTGTGAAAAATAAGCTGGAATGCATACCACTTTCAACTCATTTAGAGAATGATTCAGAAATTACCATTAGATATGTAGAAGATAAATCCAGAATGAACTCCCTATTTTCAAGTCATGTAGAAAATAATCAGAGTAAACCAATTCTTCTTACTTAGTGGAAAATGATCCAGAATAACCCACTACTTTTAACTTGTACAGAAAAAATCTATGGTAACAAAAGATTTCTAATGATATATTTTTGAGAAAAACTGAAATGAAGGTGGAGAATGTCAGGTTGGAGAAGAAGAAAAACAGAATTATTGTCCCTGCACTGAGGTGGAATGCACTTTCCTGAGCTGAACTTAAATTCATACAGAGAAACTGATGTGC
>CM060331.1:29571532-29579032 GCA_030674155.1 Stramonita haemastoma | reverse complement strand
TGGTGTAGGAGCGTTTCTGTGGATTTCTCTTATCTGCCTGACAGTCACTAAGATGCTGATCACTGCACTGAAGAAGTGGTCACCAGCTTCCTTCCTTCACTTACTGTTGTTGAGTGCCAAAGCCTGTTTTCTGGTCAGTGGCATCAGCGTTCATTCTATGCATGAAATAGGGGGGCAACAAACATAAGGCAGCTTATAAAAAGAACTCACAGAATGGATAAAGTGCAGCTGAACATGACATAGTATTGATAGGAAAAGGAGGAAACTGCATCACGTGTTGAAGCCGTGAGGGTGTCAGGGAAGAAGAAAACAGCAAACAATCAACAACAAAAAATGAACGGTGCAACAAAGGAAACGAAACAGTGTCTGATTATGTAATACAAAGAGGGAATGTTTGGAGTCTTGAATCACCATGCAGCATTATCATAATAAGCCTGATTTGCCTGAGGTTTGATAGTTGATATTCCTAGTGACAGGTTGTGGATATTGTCCTGTCATGGTTTGTTCCTCCATTCCATTGTGGAGGTTTAGTTTTTGCCTCTTCTGTCATCAAGCATCTGCTTCTGGATTGTTGAATGTCCGCATATATGGCACAAACATTTTACTGCTGACTCCTTAGATATCCTTTTTCACAATGCTCCACAGGACAGTATGTTTACCTTCCTGAGAGAATGAGGCATTTTTCAATCTGATAGGAGTGAAGTTATCATAGTTGGCTACTAAGAACAAGATTGATATTGGAGGAATGCTACAAATGATTTGCTTCGTTAATTAATCCTTATTCCCCTGAGGTCTCACGTTCATTCATTGTGAAACTTGTGTCAAGGGGAGAAGTCTTTCAATTGCCATCACACTAAGAAAAAAATGATTAAATATATTTTACTATCTCTTACTGCAAGAAATGTTATTTCCTACATTCCACAATAAATAATGTACACACTGGGCCAGGCGTTTTTGCATTCATGCAGATGTTGGAAGTTTGGCAGGCATGACATTCTTTGCACCACCTCTGTATGTCGCGTTTCATACCATGCCACACAAAGTTGGCTGATGGCTTGTGGAGTGGGGCGTGCTCCTGTATGTGAGATTCCGTGTTTCTGGTCAAAGACTGGGCAAGTCCAGGATTAGGCCAGCACTGGACTCTGGACACCAGTGGATGTGTCACAGAGCAGGGTCAGTGTTCCAAGTGAACATCATGTATCTGGAGATCAGTGGATGTGTCACAGAGCAGGGTAGTGTTCCAAGGTGAACATCATGTATCTGGAACCAGTGGATGTGTCACAGAGCAGGGTCAGTGTTCCAAGGTGAACATCATGTATCTGGAATCAGTGGATGTGTCACAGAGCAGGTCAGTGTTCCAATGTGAACATCATGTATCTGGAGATCAGTGGATGTGTCACAGAGCAGGGTCAGTGTTCCAAGGTGAACATCATGTATCTGGAGATCAGTGGATGTGTCACAGAGCAGGGTCAGTGTTCCAAGGTGAACATCATGTAGCTGGGCACCAGTGGATGTGTCACAGAGCAGTCAGTGTTCCAATGTGAACATCCATGTATCTGGAGACCAGTGGTGGCTTTGCCATAGGCTTCCATCTGACTGACTGGACCTGGTCTTGAGCAAGGTGATTGAAGTCACCCCCAGAGGAGATGCAGAGTTCTGAAGAAATGGAGTTGATGCTGAAACGTGAAAGAGTGTTGGCTGCCACATTGAAGTTGCCGGATGTACTGGATGTGAAAGAGTGTTGGCTGCCACATTGAAGTTGCCTGGATGGATGAAAGAGTGTTGGCTGCCACATTGAAGTTGACTGGATGTGAAAGAGTGTTGGCTGCCACATTGAAGTTGACAGGATGTGAAAGAGTGTTGGCTGCCACATTGAAGTTGCCAGGATGTAATGGTTACTGATGAAAGATGTAGTTGGCTGCCACATTGAAGTTGACATGGATGTAGATGTAAAGAGTGTTGGCTGCCACATTGAAGTTGACAGGATGTGAAAGAGTGTTGGCTGCCACATTGAAGTTGCATGGATGTGAACGTGGTGGGTGCCACATGATTGCCTGTTGAAGGCGTTGGTCCACATTGAAGTTGATAGGATGTACTGGATGTGAAAGAGTGTTGGCTGCCACATTGAAGTTGCCTGGATGTACTGGATGTGAAAGAGTGTTGGCTGCCACATTGAAGTTGACAGGATGTGAAAGAGTGTTGGCTGCCACATTGAAGTTGACAGGATGTGAAAGAGTGTTGGCTGCCACATTGAAGTTGACGGATGTACTGGATGTGAAAGAGTGTTGGCTGCCACATTGAAGTTGCCTGATGTACTGGATGTGAAAGAGTGTTGGCTGCCACATTGAAGTTGACAGGATGTGAAAGAGTGTTGGCTGCACATTGAGTGAAGGATGTGGAAAGAGTGTTGCTGCCACATTGAAGTTGACAGGATGTACTGATGTGAAGAGTGTTGGCTGCCTCATTGAAGTTGCCTGGATGTATGGATGTAAGAGTGTTGGCTGCCACATTGAAGTTGCAGGTATGTATGAAAGAGTGTTGGCTGCACATTGAAGTTGACAGGATGTGAAGAGTGTTGGCTGCCTCATTGAAGTAGATGTCTGGATGTGAAGAGTGTTGGCTGCACATTGAAGTTGACAGGATGTTCTGGCTGTCATGGTGAAGTCGCATGTAGGAGAGATGTCTTGTTGCTGTAGGAGAGATGTTTGTAGAGAGATGTACTGTAGGAGAGATGTCTGCCTGTAGGAGAGATGTCTTGTCGTGTAGGAGAGATGTCTCAGCTGTAGGAGAGATGTCTTGTCTGCTGTAGGAGAGATGTCTGCTGTAGGAGAGAGTGTCTGCTGTAGGAGAGATGTCTGCTGTAGGAGAGATGTCTGCTGTAGGAGAGATGTCTGCTGTAGGAGAGATGTCTGCTGAGGAGAGATGTCTGCTGTAGGAGAGATGTCTGCTAGGAGAGATGTCTGCTGTAGGAGAGATGTCTGCTGTAGGAGAGATGTCTGCTGTAGGAGAGATGTCTGCTGAGGAGAGATGTCTGCTGTAGGAGAGATGTCTGCTGGAGGAGAGATGTTGCTGTAGGAGAGATGTCTGCTGTAGGAGAGATGTCTGCTGAGGAGAGATGTCTGCTGTAGGAGAGATGTCTGCTGTAGGAGAGATGTCTTGTCTGCTGTAGGAGAGATGTTCTGTGGAGAGATGTCTGCTGAGGAGAGATGTCTCTGAGGAGAGATGTCTGCTGTAGGAGAGATGTCTGCTGTAGGAGAGATGTCTGTCTGCTGTAGGAGAGACTGTTGCTGTAGGAGAGATGTCTCTGTAGGAGAGATGTCTGCTGAGGAGAGATGTCTGCTGAGGAGAGATGTCTGCTGTAGGAGAGATGTCTTGCTGGAGGAGAGATGTCTGCTGTAGGAGATGTCTGCTGAGGAGAGATGTCTGCTGTAGGAGAGATGTCTGCTGGAGAGAGATGTTGCTGTAGGAGAGATGTCTGCTGTGTAGGAGAGATGTCTGCTGTAGGAGATGTGCTGTAGGAGAGATGTCTGCCTGTAGGAGAGATGTCTTGTAGAAGATGCTGTGTAGAGAGATGTCTGCTGTAGGAGAGATGTCTTGTCTGCTGTAGGAGAGACTTGTCTGCTGTAGGGAGATGTCTGTCTGCTGAGGCGAAGCAGTTTACTCTGGAGACGAATCAAGGGCTTGGATCCTGTATGTCAAAATTGCCCTCAAAATGCTGAAATATTTGGCTGACAGACAGCTGTGATTTAAGCCACTGCATTTCTCACAGGGGACTGGCAGTACTAAAAAGCCACATTTGGGTGCTATTGGGCCATTTAAAAGCACTCAGGGTTTAAAAGAATGAGTAATAAATGATAATAAATTGAGATTTGCCATTGTTCAAGCTGAGTACCTATAGCAGTGCTAGATGCATCCACTGTCAGACTTGTTGGCATGACTGTTTGAGGTGATGTAGCAGCACGCCTCCTTGAGTGCTCCTGGCTGTTTCAGTGCAGTTTGGTGTTCTGCAGGCCTTCTCCATGGTTTGGTGTTCTGCAGGCCTCTCCATGGTTTGTGTGTTTCTGCAGGCCTCTCCATGGTTTGTTGGGTGTTCTGCAGGCCTCTCCATGGTTTGGTGTTCTGCAGGCCTCTCCATGGTTTGGTGTTCTGCAGGCCTCTCCTGGTTTGGTGTTCTGCAGGCCTCTCCATGGTTTGTCCTCAGTGAACCACTTGCTTGGGCATGCAGTGGAGACAGAATGTCAGCAGCATGTGGGATGAAACCGTGATAGTGATTGGTCCAGGTCTCTGATGGAAGAAACACAGAGAGGAGGGTGCTGTTGATGGTGCAGCTGGACTTGACTTGCCCTGTTGGAGTGAGCGGGGGATCCGTTGGAATCTTCTACAGGCAGCTACAGCTTCCACAGATGGGCTCCTGGTCCTGTCCTGAGTCAGATGGAACTGATGAAACCTGCTGGATGTTCTGAGCGTGTTTCCCTGGTCCTGTCCTGTGGTCATGGAACTGATGAAACCTGCTGGATGCTTGCGAGTGTGTTTCCCTGGTCCTGTCCTGTGTGTCATGGAACTGATGAAACTGCTGGATGCTTTGTTGATGTTTCCCTGGTCCTGTCCTGTGTGTCATGGAACTGTTGAAACCTGCTGGATGCTTGCAGAGCGTGTTTTCCTGGTCCTGTCCTGTGTCAATGAACGTTGAAACCTGCTGGATGTTTGCGAGCGTGTTTCCTGGTCCTGTCCTGTCAATGAAACTGTTCAAACCTGCTGATGCTTGCAGAGTGGTTTCCTGGCCTGTCCTGTGTCATGAACGTTGAAAAGCTGCTGGATGCTTGCTGAGCGGTTTCCCTGGTCCTGTCCTTTGTGTCATGGAACTGTTGAAACCTGCTGGTGCTTTGCAAAGACGATTTCCACCTGTCACTTGTCGTGTGAACCTGTAGACTGCAATGTTTCCTGACTGCAGCTTTGCGTCTTCTAGCAACAGTTTTCTTCCTGATGTCCTGTCCTTTGTTTTCATGAAACACTGAGAATAGATAGCCTGGTATGGCCTCAGTAGCTGGCTGGCCTACAGACAACGTGCTTTGACGTGGGAAGATGCTGTGACTGGCTTCTCTTCTTACTGCTGTGTGTGTATGGAGTAGCTGCATGGGTGACTGCACCAAAGTCCAACTCTGATAAAAACCTCTGGTTTGCAACACTCTTAGTACAGAATTTCTCCTCACAGTGAACTAGTAAAAGACACATTTTGTTCTCAGTGCGTGCACTTTCTGTTCCAGTGGTCATCTTTTCCTTATCATTCCTATGGCAGAGAGGTTGGTGTGAAGAGTTCAGATCAAACTGGATGGAATGATAACCCTGATATGGCTGATGAGGTTGACTGGGCAAAGGTGATTGAATGGTGATTTACCTGGCACTAGCACACACACACACACACACACACACACACACACACACACACACACACACACACACACACACACACACACACACACACACACACACACACACAAACCCTAACCACCATAGCAAGCTACCCCCTCCCTCCACCCCCCCCCCCCATATAACACACACACACACACACAACACAACACACACACACACACACACAACCCCCCCCCCACCACACAACCCCCCCACACACACACACACACAGTGCATTCACTACATTAGGGGCTTAAAACACCTGTTTCTCCTCACAAATTGTTCACACAATTCTCCTTCATCTGCAGTGTTTGTGATTGGCTTCTCTTCTTACTGCTTTGTGTGTATGGAAAAGCTGCATGGGTGACGCACCAAATCCACCTTTGATTTAAACAACAAAACAAAACAAAAACAAAAACAGTTCTGGTTGCACTGGGAGGAACCTTAAATCAGATTTCTCAACACAGCAAACTAAAGACACATTTCTGTTCTCAGTGGTCATCTTTTTCCTTGTCATTCCTGTGGCAGAGAGGTTGGCGTGAAGATTCAAATCAAACTGGATGGAATGATACCTGATATGGCTGATGAGGTTGACTGGGCATTGTGATTGAATGGTGATTTACCTGGCACTAGACACACACACACCACACACACACACACACACTCGCACTACACACCCACACACACACGCCACACACACACAACACACCACACACACACCTCACTCACACACACCACACACACCACTCACACTACACACACACACACACCACACACACACACACACACACACACACACACACACACACAACACACACAGGACACACACACACACACACACACACACACACAGTGACACACACACACACAACACAACACAACAACAACACACACACACACACACACACACACACACACAACGATACATTTACCAGTTGAGGGACTGACCACAATTTTCTCCCAACACCATAGTTCACACATGTCCAGCATCGTTCTGTCTGCCAGAGATCACCGAGCACATGACGACATTTGTCAGGCTTTGTTCTGTACACATCGTCTGTCTGTAGACTGATCAGGCATGCATCAGTGACTGAATTCTGTCAGGCTTTGTGTTGCTGTACACATGTCTGTAGACTGTAGGGTGATGATACTGATCAGGCATTGTGTTGATGTACACATGTCTGTCTGTAGACTGTAGGGATGATGATACTGATCAGGCATTGTGTTGATGTACACATGTCTGTAGACTGTAGGATGATGATACTGATCAGGCATTGTGTTGATGTACACATGTCTGTAGACTGTAGGGATGATGATACTGATCAGGCATTGTGTTGCTGTACACATGTCTGTAGACTGTAGGGATGATGATACTGATCAGGCTTTGTGTTCTGTACACATGTCTGTCTGTAGACTGTAGGGGTGATGATACTGATCAGGCATTGTGTTGATGTACACATGTCTGTAGACTGTAGGGATGATGATACTGATCAGGCATTGTGTTGATGTACACATGTCTGTCTGTAGACTGTAGGGGTGATGATACTGATCAGGCATTGTGTTGATGTACACATGTCTGTAGACTGTAGGGATGATGATACTGATCAGGCATTGTGTTGATGTACACATGTCTGTAGACTGTAGGGATGATGATACTGATCAGGCATTGTGTTGATGTACACATGTCTGTAGACTGTAGGATGATGATACTGATCAGGCATTGTGTTGATGTACACATGTCTGTCTGTAGACTGTAGGGATGATGATACTGATCAGGCATTGTGTTGATGTACACATGTCTTAGACTGTAGGGATGATGATACTGATCAGGCATTGTGTTGATGTACACATGTCTGTCTGTAGACTGTAGGGATGATGATATTCATCAGCTTTGTGCTGCTGTACACCTAGAGATCTGTCTGTGTCTGTCTTTAGGGATGATTATATTCATCAGGCTTTCTGTTCCTCATGTGTCTAAAAGATATCTGTCTTCATACTCCAATGGTGATGATATTCTTCTGGACTCCTGTTTCTGTACATGTCTGTCTAGTCTGTCTACAGACTGTATGCACACACTTCAGCCTTGATATG
>CM060331.1:29561532-29566532 GCA_030674155.1 Stramonita haemastoma | reverse complement strand
CAGTCATAGCCTTAGATAACAGTAACAGAACATAGAACAGTCTATAGCCTCAGATAACAGTAACAGAACAGCTATAGCCTCAGATAACAGTAACAGAAATAGAACAGCCTATAGCCTCAAATCACAGTAACAGAACAGAGAACAGTCTATAGCCTCAGATCACAGTAACAGAACATAGAACAGTCTATAGCCTCAGATAACAGTAACAGAACAGAGAACAGTCTATAGCCTCAGATAACAGAACAGAGAACAGTCTATAGCCCCAGATAACAGTAACAGAACAGAGAACAGTCTATAGCCTCAGATAACAGTAACAGAACAGAGAACAGTCTATAGCCCCAGATAACAGTAACAGAACAGAGAACAGTCTATAGCCCCAGATAACAGTAACAGAACAGAGAACAGTCTATAGCCCCAGATAACAGCAACAGAACAGAGAACAGTCTATAGCCTCAGATAACAGTAACAGAACAGAGAACAGTCTATAGCCCCAGATAACAGTAACAGAACAGAGAACAGTCTATAGCCTCAGATAACAGTAACAGAACATAGAACAGTCTATAGCCTCAGATAACAGTAACAGAACAGTCTATAGCCTCAGATAACAGTAACAGAACAGAGAACAGTCTATAGCCCCAGATAACAGTAACAGAACAGAGAACAGTCTATAGCCTCAGATAACAGTAACAGAACAGTCTATAGCCTCAGATAACAGTAACAGAACAGAGAACAGTCTATAGCCCCAGATAACAGTAACAGAACATAGAACAGTCTATAGCCTCAGATAACAGTAACAGAACAGTCTATAGCCTCAGATAACAGTAACAGAACAGAGAACAGTCTATAGCCCCAGATAACAGTAACAGAACAGAGAACAGTCTATAGCCTCAGATAACAGTAACAGACTTCACAAATGATCCCACCTTACTCAGTCATCCACCACTCATTCACAGTTTATATATTACAGTTTCAAAAATCTGCAGCATCTAACCAAATGGATGATCTGAAATAACGCATTCCTGTTGATAGTGTTCTTGACCTTTATCAAGAAATGGTGGTTCTGGTATTGTTATATGGCTGTGGAATTTGGGGATGTAAAAATATTGCTATTTTAGAAAAATTATAGCTTGTTAAAACAAAACCAGCTTAGAAGAAGCCTGGTGACTAACCGTATGCATGGTCTAACTGGACTGTGCCCTATGTCTGGTGTTATTGGGGCAAGATTAAATTTATCAGAGTTTGGACTGATCTTAGGATTGACAATTCTGACAAACCTTCATCAAAATTGTGACGTGGATACATACAAGAAGAGTGTATTACTCTGAAAGGATGGAAACAAAAGACATTTTAACAGAAACAGGATTGATTAACAAAGACAGGTTATATTATGTCATTAAAGCATTAAGAGATCATTTTAAAAATGATGATAAATAAAGTTGCAATAAAGCAGTAACAGCATATTCTGTTATAATTTTTTTTTAAGTTCAGAAAGAGAAAGGTATATATCAGTTAGTTCCCATGTAACAGTATAATTTCATGATTTAGAATTGTATGTAGTAATCATTAATTGCCAGTTGAAACTGGACAAGTGAGTGGCATTGTGCTTTAAAACTGGCTGTGTATCCAATGTCATATAAATACTGTTGGTAATGAATTTCACTTCATAACGGAATGTCTTAAAAAAGGCTTTCAGAACTTGGGGAAAAATGTCACTTCATAATTGAATGTGTGAAGTGTTCATTACTTAGGAAAAATGTTTCATCTGCAACTATCTGCATCCAAGATAAGTGTTCATGTTTTGTTTTCTTCAGAGAAAAAACTGTTATAATCAAGGAAATTCAATGAATAAAGCTGCATTGCATTGTTAAAAACGCAGACTATATTCATATTTCTGTGACAGGACGTAGTGAAATAATTTTTTGCGAATTCAAATTATATAATTATGTTGCAATTAGTAGGTTTTTGTTTTGTTTTGTTTGTTGTTGTTTTTTTTTTTTGTTTTTTTACAAAACACTTGAAATTAAATCTTCCATGTCCCAATGGTGGTCACAGACTAATTAATTTAAAGTCCATGCAAAACCATATTTTGACATAAAATCAGGATGGTATTTTATGTGCTTAAACTGAGGGATGATAAAACACAGGTTTTCATTCTCTCCTCATCAAAGATGTGCTCAGCTACCTGATGCACTTGTTGTTGGTAATACCGTAGTCTTTTTTTTGTTTGTTTTTTTTGAATCTGCTAAAACTCTTAGTGTTGATCATGACTATGAGGTCTGAAAACCATGTTGCAGATCTTATGTATCATCATCAATTTGTATTTTAACTGTATCAGTTCTGAATGTCGTTTTTGTCCACCTCAAACTACACACTTTACGGCTATTTTCTCACCCCACCCAGGTGTAAAAGGGGTACCAACCTTGTGTTGGGGGTTAACCCTACGATGGACTGCATACTATCCAGGGGGGGAGTCTATGACTCTCAGTCGCTTAACACCACAGAAACCGGGATAAGCACCGGCCTGATGAGCCTTAGGCTCGGGACAGACTTTAACTTTAACAAACTACACAGACTCTCATTTCAGCATCTGTGCTAAACTGTCTGTATTGATTACTGCAACACACCTCTTGTAGGCTGTCCACAAAAGAATTCAAAGCTCCAGAACAATGCTGCTGTTTTAATTAGACTCATAACTCTGAGACTATGTACTGATCATGTTACTTCACACCTTTGCACTGGCTTAGTTAGAACCAAGTACAAAACAGGATGCCTTTTGCTATGAAGTATAATGCAGTTAGTGTATCTGGACCCACATGGAACCAAGTACAAACAGCATGCCTTTTGCTATGAAGTATAATGCAGTTAGTGTATCTGGACCCACATGGAACCAAGTACAAACAGCATGCCTTTTGCTGTGAAGTATAATGCAGTTAGTGCATCTGGACCCACACAGCATTCTGACTTTATTGAGAAATGCTTACCATCAAGGAACCTCCGCTCATCTGAAATTCTTCCACTCTCTTCCACATATCTGCAGGTAGTAAAAGTTAAAGGGAAACCTCAATTTTTTTTTTCTTTTTTTTTTTTTTACCTCTGCCCTGTGTGTTTAAAACTGACTTCTGCAGGAAACCTGTATTTAGCTGTTTTTCTCTGATTTCCGCCAAACTCACAACACACCTTTTTCAACCCTGTCTATCTGTGACTTGTCTGATTTCTGCCAAACTCACAACACATCTTTTTCAACACTATCTGTGACTCGACTGATTTCTGCCAAACTCACAACACATCTTTTTCAACACTATCTTTGACTTGCGGATTTTACTGCCCAGAAAGTAGAAAGGTTCATAGTCTTTTTGTCACTCCGTATTCATCGAACATTCTTTCCTACTTTTCCCCTTGCAGCCCTGCCTGTATTATTATCAAACTCTTGCCTTTCAGCTTTTGTGCTGCTTTTGTCATGTTTGTGTATATTGTCACACCTGTGTGTGTGTGTGTGTGTGTGTGTGCGTGTGTGTGAGCGTGTGTGTGTGCGTGTGTGTGAGCGTGTGTGTGTGTGTGTGTGTGTGTGTGTGTGTGTGTGTGTGTGTGTGTGTGTGTATGTGTGTGTGTGTTCGTGTAAGTTTGTTCTATTTTACTTAAAAACAGAATAGTGTTTAGTTCTATGGGCTCTTTGTCAGGAGACACAATGTAAATGTAAATTTATGCATAATAAATGATGATAATAATAATAATAATAATAATAATAATAATAATAATAATAATAATAATATATAATAGTAGTAGTAATAATAATAATAATAATAATAATAATAATAATAATATTATTATTATCATCATCATCATCATCATCATCATCATCATCATCATCATCATCATTATTATTACTACTACTGTTTTTCGTCATCACTTAGATTTATCTTAACATTTTTGTAAATCCTTTATTTCACTGATGGAACAGTTTTTGACTTGTTGCTGGCTTCATAAGAGCGTATGCATTTAGTGGGAACATTTCTTGAGCAAATTTGGGAGACCGGATAGCCCAGTGGTCAGATCATTGCGCTTGCAATTTGACAACCCAGGTTTGATTCCCATTCAAGGGGATTTAATTTTTCTTGTGGAGTTAACATCAGTGCCGAGTCCTCTCTCCCATAAAGTCCTTTGGATGAGACTAATCACTATAAACTGAGGCCCGTGTGCCAATGCATGCAGAACATCTTGCACACACGTTAAATCCTGTTCCGCTTTTCATATTGTGTGCTGGTTGGAACAGATGACAAAACTTCATACACACTGGATGTAAAAAAGCACATGAGTGCTTATTCCATTATCCTTGATGTAAAAGAACATACAGGATAACACTGGCATGTTTTTTCTGCTGCTGTAGACCCCCACTGTTTGGGGAAGAGTCTTGGAAGCTCCTACCCTGGCTCTGTAGTCAGGGATGTGCTTCCTTAGATAGAACTGGCATCTCTCTTCACTGACATGTTCAAGTCCTTGATCTGCGGGTCTGCTGTTTCTGCCATAGTTCTAGGTCTGCGGGTCTGGTGTTTCTGCCAGAGTTCTAGGTCTGAGGGTCTAGTGTTTCTGCCAGAGTTCTAGGTCTGAGGGTCTGGTGTTTCTGCCAGAGTTCTAGGTCTGCTGTTTCTGCCATAGTTCTAGGTCTGTGGGTCTAGTGTTTCTGCCAGAGTTCTAGGTCTGAGGGTCTGCTGTTTCTGCCAGAGTTCTAGGTCTGCAGGTCTAGTGTTTCTGCCAGAGTTCTAGGTCTGCGGGTCTGCTGTTTCTGCCAGAGAGATTCTATCCAGAGTCTGCGTTTCTCCCGGAGACTTTCCATCTGGAGTCTGTTCAGCTGTCATGGAAGATCTGTGTGTTGATGCTGTCGTGTTCTTTCTTTCTCTTGTACATCAGGGATGTGCATTTCATCAGTGGAGTGAGTGTCACCTGTGTGTGTTTCACAACACTGCTGTTTTAGGAAGTTTTGTGCTGTGACTTCCCTCTTTTCT
>CM060331.1:29526280-29558932 GCA_030674155.1 Stramonita haemastoma | reverse complement strand
TTAACGCAAGTAAAAGAGCCTTACCGCAACAATGTTGAATCAAATAGGATCAACTGCATTTTGTTTGCGTAGAGCTCACCTGCCATCCCCTCATGACACAGTACCAGGTGAAGGAAAAGTTTCAGAGGCGGCAAAGATTTAACCCTTCCTCAACACATCACACCCGTTCCACCTCGTTTAGCGTATAAAGCAAGCTTGTTTTTCTATTTACTTTTTCTTTTCTTCTGTTAGAAACAGGACATCACATGAGGTTTCTAGTTTGCAACAAAAGATTATTTCACTTCTTTTTTTCATGAGTAGAGTGCAGAGTAGTATATTTTCATATTTGAAATGGCTTTAGAAAAGGTAGTTGCGCAGCAGTAGTGGTTTTTTTTTTTTTTTAATTAAAATTTTAATTAAATTGTTTTCTATTTTAAAAATTTGTTAATCTATTCTTTTTAAATTCGCTTATTTTGAGATGTAAACACATCATGTGCTTTTATACATCCATCCCCATTAGGATTTTTTAAATTTGATCACTGTTTCCCCAAACACACAATGGGTACTCTCTGAAAGCGGATGGTTTAGTGGACAAAAGAGCCTTAGCAGCAAAACGTTCAAACAATGGGATCAAACTGGCATTTTTTTTTTGCAGTAGGAGCGTCACCTCCATCCACCTCATGACATCATACCAGTGTAAGGGAAAAGTTCCTCAAGGCGCAAAGATTAACCCTTCCTCAACCATCACAGCACAGTTCCACGCTCGTTTTAGGGGGGTATAACAAGCTGTTGTTTTTCTGTTTTACTTGCTTTTTTTATTTGTAAAAGCACACAACACACAATGTTTTAGTTATGCAACAAAAGATCAATTTCAACTTATCTTTTTCTGATAATGCAGAGTATCTTATTAAAAAATTTTTAATGCTTAGAAAAGTGGGAGTGTTGCAAAAATATATGTTTTGTTTATTTTTTAAATTTAATAATTTTTTTTTTATCTTTAAATATTGTTATATTCTTTTCTTTTTAAATTCGCTTTTTTGAGATAAAGAATAACGCGTGTGCTTTTATACACTAGTCCCAGTTAGGATTTGGAATTTTGATCATCTTTCCCCGTCACACAAGGCTTACTCTTCTGAAAAGTGGAACGGGTTTTAGCACAATAAAAGAGCCTTTATTAGCAAAAAAGTTACATGGATCAAACAGGTATTTTTCGTTTTGCAGGTAGGAACGTCACCTGCCAATGCCACCCCAGTGACATCAGTCACCAGTGTGAAGGGAAAAGTTCCTCAGAGGCGGGCAAAGATTTGAACCCTTTCCTTCACTGCATCACAGCACCAGTTCCACGCTCGGTTTTTAGCATTAGTAAAGCAAAGCTGTTGTTTTTCTATTTTACTTTGGTCTTTTTCTTCCTTGCTAGAAAACAGCGACAACACATGATGGTTTCTAATTGTGCAGACAAAAGATTTGATTTTCAACTTTCTCTTTTTTCATGTGTAGAATGCAGAGTAGTCTTATTTTCTTATTTTAAATGGCTTTAGAAAAGTGGTGGTTCTTGCAGCAGTAGTGTGGTTTTTAAAAAAAAATTTTTAATTAAAAAAAATGTTTTATCTTAAAATATTTGTTATATTCTTTTTCTTTTTAATTCCTTTATTTCGAGGATGATAGAATAGTTAGTCATGTGCTTTTTTTTTTTTACATCCATTCCCCATGTGTATGGATTTTTGGAAATTTTTGATCATCTGTTCCCACGGCACACAATGGCTACTCTTCTGAAAAGTGGAATGGGTTTTAGCGCAAGTAAAAGAGCCTTTAACCGCAAAACAATGTTTGAATCAAATGGATCAAACTGGCATTTTTTGTTTTGCAGGTAGGAGCGTCACCTGCCAATCCACCTCAGTGACATCAGTACCAGTGTGAAGGGAAAAGTTCTTCAGAGGGCGGCAAAGATTTAAACCCTTTCCTTCAACTACATCACAGCACCAGTTCCACGCTCGGTTTTAGCGTTAGTAAAGCAAAAGCTGTTGTTTTTCTATTTTACTTTGGTTCTTTTTCTTCTTGTTAGAAAACAGCGACATCACATGATGGTTTCTAGTTGTGCAGACAAAAGATTTAATTTTCAACTTTCTCTTTTTTCATGAGTAGAATCCCCGAGTAGTCTTATTTTCTTATTTTAAATGGTTTTTTAAAATGGGGGGGTTTTTTGGGACCCCCAAAATGTGGTTTTTAAAAAAAATTTTTAAAAAAAAAAATTTTTTTTTTCTTTTTTAAAATTTTTTTTTTTCCCCCCTTTTTTTTTTTAAAATTGGGGTTTTTCGAGGATTTTTAAAATTTTTTTAGTCTTGTGTTTTTTTTTTTTTTTCCTTTTCCCATGTGTAGGGAAATTTTTGGGAAAATTTTTTTTATTTTTGTTACCCCCGCCCCCCAATGGCCAAAACTTCTAAAAAATGGAAAAGGGGGCCGCAAAAAAATGTTTGAATCAAACGGGTTTAAAAATGGAAAATTTTTTTTTTTTTCAGGTAGGGCGTAAAAATGCCAAAAAACCTCAGTGAATTCAGTACCAGTGTGAAGGGAAAAATTCCTCAGGGGGGGGAAAGATTTAAAACCCTTTCCCCCTTTAAACTACATAAAAACCCAAAATTCCCAAAGCTGGGTTTTAAAAGGGGTTTGGGAAAAAAAAAAGCTTTTTTTTTTCTTTTTTATTTTGGGCCCCTTTTCTTCCTTTTTTTAAAAAAAAGGGGACAAACACGTGGGGTTTTTTTATGAGACAAAAGTTTTTTTTTTCAACCTTTCTTTTTTTTCTTTTTGTTGATTGGGGGGGATTTTTTCTTATTTTCATTTTTTTTTAAAAAGGGTTTAGAAAAAATGGGGGGTTTTTTGCGAAAATAGTGTGTTTTTTAAAAACCCAAAAATTTTTTAAATTTTTTTAAAGAAATTTTTTTTATCTTTAAAACATTTTTTTTTTTATTTTTTTTTTGTTTTTATTTTTTTAAGGATAATAGAATAAGCAGTCTTTTCCCCTTTTTTTTTTTCCCCCCCGGGGCCCCATGTTTTAAAATTTTGGACATTTTTTCTCTTTTCCCCCCCCGCCAAAAATTTGGGTACTTTTCTGAAAAGGGGGGAAGGGGTTTTTCCCCCTGGGGGAAATTCCCCGACTTATGTGGGTTTTCCCCGGGGGGAAAAAAGGGGGGAACAAAAAACCCTTTCCCCCCAAAAAAGCCCCCGGGGGTTTTGGGGGGGACCCCCTTCGCTGGCCCACGTATTTCCTGCTGCCTTTGCCCCCTGCTTATTCCCCTTTTCCCCCCGGGTTTTTTTTGGGTTTGGGGCCCACTTTCCCCCGGGGTTTTAAAAATTTTTCCCCAAATTTTTTTGGGGGTGAAAATTTGAGCAGGGGAAACCCCCGATTTAAAACTCTTTCCAAAAGGGCTGTAGGGGGGATGGGTCTCCCCCTGATTGTTACTCAAGAGGTTTTAAAAACTCTCGCAAAAGATGCAAACCCGGGGGTCAGAAAGGTTTTTTAGTGGCATATGCGCATCATTTTAACCCCCCGGGCCCCGCCCGGGGGCCCATTTTTGGGGTGTTTGTGCGGTATGCGTGCATTTTATGTGTCGTTTTTTTTTTTTTTGGGGGGGGGTTGGGGGTTTTTTTCAAAAAACCCACCATCCCACCCCCTCCCCCTCATAATCCCCCTCATCCCATAAAACCCTCATCAAAAATTTTTTTAAACGGGGTTGTTGTTTTCCCCCAGCCTCAGCCCGGGGACAGCCCTTTTCAAGTTCGGGGGCCCCAAAAGCGGGTTTTCCCGCATGGCCTTGAGTACGACCACTGGGAGGGGGGGATGGATGGGGGGCCCCTCAGTAAACCCCCCGTGGCCTCTGAGTACTGCCCCCCGGGGGTGGATGGAGGGAGGGAAAAGGCCTTTTAGTAAACCATTTTTGGCCTTGGGGGGAAAATCCCTTCAATTGGGGTTTTTTTTATTTGTGGCTGTCTTTTGTCTCTTTTCTGTCGGGGCTGTCTGAAAACTCTGGTTTGTGTGGGGGGTGTGTTTGTGGTGTGTGTGTGTGTGTGTGGGTGTGTGTGTGTTTTGTGTGTGTTTTGCTTCTTGTTTTTTTGAAAAATTTTTTATTAACTTTGCTCTTTAGTAAAATTTAAAATTTTTGGGGGTTTTGGGGGCTAGCCTTTAAAAAAATTTTCTAACAAGTGAAAAAGGGAACAGCCCTTTTTTTTGTTTTTTTAAATTTGAAACGTTTTTTTTGGGGGGAAAAAAGTGCGGGTTTTTCCCGTTAGGAATTTGGGGATCATGATAAAAAAATTTTTTATCAAAGGGGAAAACACAAAAAATTTTGAAGATGAATCTTTAAATGAGAGTATTTGAGAACATTTTTTCTTTTAAAAGGGTTTGCTTTTTACTATGTATATAAAATTTTTTCCCCTTTTTGGGGGCCTTTTGGGAACAAGAGGGGTTTCCCAAAAAAAAAAATGCAGAATTTTGAAGCTTTTTTTTGGGGAGAGGAACAGAAAAAAACTCAGGAAAAATGGGGGTTTTCAGATGGCGCTGGACTTTTGGGGGGACCCCCCGGGGGGGGAAAGCACCCCCGAAGACAACCCCCCAGCCCCGCCCTGACTGGGGGCTGGGGGGGGAAAGGGAAAACCGAAGATCACACACACAGGACCTCCCCCTAAAAATAAAAAAGGGGAAAGCAGCCTAAATTTTTCACACCCCAAAAACAGACTTGCCATTTATGTGACTCCTGCACAGTTTAACAGAAAAAAAATTCCCCAGAGGCTGGCCCCTTTAACCCAGGTTTGTCCAGTTTTTCCCGTCTTGGTTGTTTTTAAACCCCCGGTAGCGCTAAAATTTTTTGGGGTGGTACTCAGTTTTTCTGGGGGAAATTAACACCCCGGGCCCGTTTTTTTTTGAACCCGGGGGGTTGGGCCCCAAAAAACCCTTTGGGTATTGATTTTTTAAAAAAATGAAAAAGTGTGTTAAAATTTTTAATTTTTCTTAGCCTTAGAAAGCTTAGTTTTAAAAGCTTTTAAAAAAGGGGGAAAATTTTAAATTCCCCGGAAAAATTTGTTTTAAAAAATGTAAAAAAGGGAATTTTTTTTTTTTTTTTAAAAATTTTTAAAAAAAATTTAATGTGTACCCCAAATTTACTTTTTCGACTTTTTGGGGCCCCAGGGTGTTTTTTTCTGATATTCAGTTTTGTTGGGGGGGCAAAATTTTCTTTTGATGGGGTAAATGCTCTCCCCCTTTTTCTTTAGTTTTAAAAAAAAAAAAGGAGTTTGGGGTTTGTTTTAAATTTGGGCATCGGGGGTCCAGCAAAAACCCGTTGACTTTTATCGCGTTTTTCAGGGGGAGTGAACACTAAATTTTATCCCCAAAATGGTTGTGTTACTATGAAAAAAAATAGGGGTGTTTTTTTGATTTTGTCCCCTTTTAAAGTACAGGTGGGGCCCAAACAAAAGCCTTTTTTAAAAAAGGGCCCTTTTTAATAAAAAAAAAAGGGAAAAAAAACGTCTATCCCCTGGGGAAATTTTGCCCCAAATACCCAAAAAAGTGCATCAGGCAAAGCTTATCGCTGCTCCCCCTTTTGGGCAGATCCCCAAATTTTAAATTTTTTTCCAAAATTTTTTCAAAAATATTCCAAAAAAACCCCTTCCCCCATTGCCCCCTGTTATTTTTTTTAAATTAAAACCCAAAACCACCCCCCAAAACCCCTTTTTTCTTTCTTTTTTTTTTTTGGGGGGGTTTTTTTAAAAAAAGGGTTTTTCATGTATTGTTTTATTTGGTGTCCCCACATGGGGTACTTTTTTTTCATCCCTTTTTTATTTGGTGGGGGTTTCTTTTAAAAAAAAATTTTGTGTTTTGGGGTTTTTTTTTGGGGCCCCCCGGGGGTTTCATAGAAAGATTTTTTCATCCCCTTCTTTTTGGTGTGTTACTTTTGAAAGTTATTGTGTATTTTTTTAAAATTTGGGGGTTTTTCATAGAAACATTTTTCGTGTATTGTTTTTATTTGGTGTGTTTCCCCCTAAAAAAGGGGTTATTAAAAGCATTCTTTTTGGGGTTTTGTTACATAGCAACTTTTTTATGCATTGTTTTTTTTGGGGGGTGTTAAATAGAAATATTTTTTTTATGCATTATTTTGTTTGGGGGGTTGTTACATACCCCAAAAAATTTTTCAGGGATTGTTTTTTTTTTGGTGTTACTTTTGCAACTTTTTTTTTTGCATTGTTTTTTTTTGGGGGGTTTCGGGGTGAAAAAACCCCCAACAGCTGAAGACGGCATGGAAGGAGTCAATCAAAGTGAGAAGGGGATGTTGTTGTCTGTCCACCCCCGCCCCTCCGCCCCCCGTTTTCCCCTCCTGTTAAACCATCCCGGGGGGTTCCGCCCGGGGGCCCTTTTTGGGCCGCCCCTTGTCGTCTGTCCGTCCCTGCCCCTCTGTCCGCCCTTTTTGCCCCTCCGCCGGGGGTCTGTCGTCCCTGTCATTTTGCCCCCGTCATTTTTCCCGTCCCTGTGTACGGCCCTGTCTTTTCCCGTCCGCCCCCTTTTTATTTTGTCCGTCCCGGGGTCCGCCCCCTCTTTTTGGGCTTTTCCCCGTCATTGCCCCTCCCTGTCGTCTGTCTCGGGCGTTGTCCGTCCCGTCGTCCGCCCTTTTCCCCGTGTGTCCTTGTCGTCTGTCCCTGTCGCCCCTTTCCCGGGGTCGTCCTTTTCCCCGTCGTCGGGGCCCTGTTTTTCCGGGGCCGTCCCGGCCCCCTTTTCCCTGTCTTTTCCCCTCCCTGTCGTTGTCCCTGAGGGCCCCTTTTCCGTCCCTTTTCGTCTGCCCCCGATGTCGGGCCGTTCCCTGCCCCCCCGGGCCCCCCCATGTCGGCCCTTTTCCCTGTCTGCCCCCGTCGTCTGCCCCCCCCTTGTTTGCCCCTCCCTGTAACCCCGTAGCCCCTTTTATCTGTCCACCCCTTTTTCATTTGCCCCTTTTTCGCCCCTCCCTGCCCCTCCGTCCGCCCCTTTTTCGTTCGTCCCTGTCCCGCCCCCGTCGTCGGGGCCGCCCCCGTGTCTGTGTCCCTGTCGTCCGTCCCTGTCTTTGCCCCGCCCCTTTTTTTTGGGCGGCCCCTGTCATCTGCCCCCCCCCTTTTTCCCTTGCCCCCGTCCCTGCCCCCCCGGGGCCCCTGTCGCCCCCCCCTTTTGTTGTTGCCCCCCCCCCTTTTGTCGTCCGTCCGGGTCGTCTGTCGCCCCTAAAAACCTGTCCGTCCCTGTCTTCGGGTCCGTCCTGTCATCTGTCGGTCCCTGCCCCCCCCGTCCCTTTTTTTTCCGCCCCTGTCGCCCCCCCCCTGTCATCGCCCCCCCCCTGTATTTTTCCCCCCTGTCCCCCAAATTTCCGTCCCTTTTCGTCCCCCCCCTTGTCATCTGTCCCTGTGTCTGTCCCTGTCCCCCGGGCCCGTCCCGTCCCCTGTCCCTGTGCCCCCCCCGGCCCTGTCGTTTTGCCGTCCCCCCCCTTTTCCCTGTGTCCGTCTGTCCCTGTCTTTTTGTCCCTGTCATCCATCCGCCCCCCCCCCCGTCCCCCCCGGGGCGCCCGTCCGTCCCTGTCGTTGCCCCTTTTGTCGCCCCCCCCTTTTCCCCTGTCGTCTTTCCAGTCCCTGCCCCCCCGTCCCTGTCGTCCGTCCCGGGTCTTTTCCCCCCCCCCCCTTGTCGTGTCCCTTTTTTTTCCCGGGGTTCCCAAAAACCCCCCCCCTTTTGTACTTTCCTCCCGGGGCCCCCGGCCCTGTCTTTCCGCCCCCCCCCTGTCGCCCCCCCCGTCCCTGTCGTCCGTCCCTGTCCCCCCTTTTTTTCCCTGTCGTCCATCCGTCCCTGTAAAAACCGTCCCTGTCGTCCCCCCGGGGCCCGCCCCTGCCCCCCCCGGTCCGTCCCTGTCGTTGTTTTTTCCCTGCCCCCGTCTGTCCCTGTCGTCCGTCTGTCCCTGTTGTCCCCCCGGGTCATCTGTCCGCCCGGGGGCGTCCCCCCTTTTGGGGCCGTCCCCCCCCTTTTCGCCCCCCCCTTTTTCCCCCCGTCCCTTTTTTTTGGGGCCGTCCCGGGTTTTTTCCCCCCCTGTGTTGTCCGCCCCTGTGTTGCCCGGGGGCCGTTTTTTCCCGGGGGTCCCCTGTCCTGTCGTCCGTCCCGGTCGTCCCCCCCGCCCGCTTTGAAATAATTTTTAAAAGTTTTTTGGGGTTTATGCCCCCTGGGGGTACTTTGCTTTCACATGAAATAAAGCGATTTTAATTATTTTTTTTTATAGAGGGGGCCCCCACTTTGCATGAATAATTTTTTTACTCCCTTTGAGGGTTTTTTGACCCCCTTTGAGGGTTCCCCCTGGACTTTTCAGGAAAATTTCCCAAAAACGATTAAACAATTTAACCCTTTTTTTTTTTGGGGTTGTTTTAAAACAAATGAAAAGGGGGTTGGTTTTTCCCCTCTTCATGACATTTTTGCACCGAAAATTTTTTTTGGGGCTTTGGGGGTTACATTTAAGGGGGTCCCCCCATCGGGGGGGGGTTTTTTCCGGTAGTGTACACGCAATTTAAAAAAAATTATTTTTTTTTTTTTTTAAAAAAAAACCCGGCCCCCCTATAAAATTTTCGCTTTTTGAAAGCTTGCCATTTAAGTTAATGAGAGATTCCCCCAAAAACCCCGTTTCTCTTAATGTTCATTTTTCCATGTCAACAAAAAGGGGGTTTTTTCCCCCCCACCCCGCTTAAAAACCCAACAATGGTTTTGCTGTTTTTCCCCGCTCGCAAAACTGAGTACTGCTCCCTTTTAAAAATTCGGGGCCCCCCGGGTTTTAAAAAAAACCCAAAAAACTTGTCTTGCCCCCCTTTGGGGGCCAAAAATAGGGGCTGGGTTTTGTGGATGACACTGCTACCTAGTTTGCACCCCGCCACCTGGGGGGGGTGGGCTCTGCCGGTTCAACTTCCCCACAAAAACCCCAAAAAGGGGGACTGCCCCCGGATTTTTTTGCCCCTTTTTAAACCCCCCTTGGGGGCTTTGTTGGGGCGTTCCCCTGATGCCTTTTTCCCCAAGGGGAAGGGTTTTTTGTGGTGGGCGGGGGGGGGCCCCCTGGGGGCCCCCCATCCCTCTCCAGGTTGCCAGGTGCATGCTGGCTTTTGATTTTTCATCACACCCTAGCCCTTTCTGACCATTTTTCCTTTAGGGGGGGGGTTCCGGGGTTTTTTCCGCAATGCCCCCTTTTCCCCCCCCACATTGCGAATTCTGGAATTTTCCCCCATGACATAGGTGGTCGTTACGAGGCCCGCTTTTTGCGCTAGAATAAAAAGAAGTGTTTTCCCCCTTTTTTTTAAAGATTTTTATGATGAGGAGGAGGAGTTTTAGGGGGCCCCGGTTTTGGGGCAATCAAACAATGACAAAAGGGGAAAAAGGGGAAAAGGGGGCCGGGGGAATTTTTTTTTTTACTTTTTGGAAAAATCATCACGACCTCCGAATTGAACAGTGCTATGTTTTTGAAGAGAGGGGAGTCAAACCTTGGTTTTTTATTTTGGGAAAACGTTGGGGAAAAAGGGGAAAAACACCCCCCTTGGTTCTTTTGTTGAGGAGAGGGGAGTCAGCACCTTGGTTCTGGGGGTTGGGGGGGAGGGGGTCGCTGCTTCCTCAGCGGAGGAATCCCCCAATGGAGCGGGCCCCCGAGGGTTTGTCGGGGGGGAAAGGGGGACTGTGACCACACGGTGGTGGGCCCCCGCTGAAGGAGAAGTTGGCATGGGTGAGTTGTTTTTTTTTTTATTTTATTTTTTATATCAAGGTTAATGGAATAAACCCCCCTGTGCTTTTTTTCATCCCCGCCCCCCCGGGGTATGCAGTTATCGTAAATCTTGTCTTTTTTTCCCCAAAAAGGGAAAAAATTTTGGGCCCACTCTTTTAAAAAAAGCGGAAGGGGAAAGGATTTAAAAAAAAAAAAGTTGGGCCCAAAATTGTTTTGTGTGCGTTTGCACCCGGGGGCCTCGTTTATAGTTTCGTGTTGGGGGGTTTTTTTGAGGGGGTTTTGGGGTGTTTTTGTGGTTTTTGGGTTTTATTTTTGTGTGTTTTTTGTTTTTTTTTTTTTATTTTTTTTTTTTTAAAATTTCCCCTTTTTTTTGTGGAAAAAGGTTTTAAACCCTCGCTTTCCCCTTTTTTTTATCCCAGCCCCCCTGTGTTTAAAAGTTTTTTAAAAATTTTTTTCATCTTTTCCCCAAAGGGGAAAAAATTTGGGGGGCCAACTCATTGGGAAAAAACGGAACGGGTTTTAAAATGTTTTGGGGGATTTTCCCCCGTGTGTTCGAAAAACTGGGCCCCGGTTTTTTTTAGTCTCATCAAAAGGGGGGGCTTTTGGGGGGAGGGGAGTCAGCCTGAGGTTAACTCCGGGGGGAAAAACCCCCCCAAAAAAAGGAATAAAAAAAGGGGTTGGGGGTTTTTTGAGTGGGGGTTTTTTGAGTGAGTTTTTCGCAGGGGTTCGTACGGGGTTTTGGGGGGGGCGTGTTGTAAAATAAAAAGTGCAAAGCGTGTTTTATTGGGGGGTTTTTTTGAAATTTTTAGTTTGTGTGGGTGTGTGAAAATGTGTCTGTGTGTGTCACCAGCCACCAATGGCCTACTGTTTCAAAAGCAGAACAGGTTTTAATGGGGGCCACAAGGGTTCCCCCCCCATGCATTCCCAAAATGGGTCTCGGTTTTTTTTTCTCTTCTAAAGACTTTTGGGGGGAAAAGGGGAGTTGGTATTGTTTTTTCTTGAGGGGAAAATTTTCTCCTTTCCCAAGTAACCCCTTTTCAAAGTTTTTGGCAAAAATGTCCCCCCCCCCTCCTCCACCCTCCGGGGGGGGTGTGTTGATTATTTTTTTTAAAATTATTTTTTTTTATTTTTTTAAAAGCATAGCACCCAGGGACATAGGCGGGGAATGATTTTGGGGCCTGAGTTGGGAGGATCTCCAAAATCGGAGTCTTTGGGGGGGGGTTTTTTGGGGTTTGCCCCCGGTTGTTCCCCGGGTTTTCTTAGGAAAAGTAAATTTTAAGAAAACCCCATTTATTTTTTTATTTTAAAGGGAAAAATGGTTTAAAACCCCTCTCATGTGTTTTTTTACATAAAGTCCATATGTGTTTGCTTTTTCTGAATTTTCTTGTCATCTGGTCCCCCAAAACCCAGGCCAAGGCCCCTAATCTTAAACAAAAGGGAAAGGGGGGTTTAATGTGTGCCCCAAGATGTTCTGCATTTTTTCACACATTGGCCTTGGTTTGTTGTCTCATTTAAGGGAATTGGGGGGTGCCTGAAGTCCCCCCACTTAGGGGAAAAAAACCCCCAACCTTGGGGGGTTGGGGTGCGGTGAAGGGGGTTTTTTGTTTTTTTTTTTAAAATTTTTTAATTTTTTTTTTTTTCCCCGAGGATATTATTTAAGAACTTATTGCTTTTTTACAAAAACCCCCCCGTGTGTATGCGGTTTTTTTGTAAATTTTGTCACCAAAACGCCACTGGCACACAATGGCCTACTCTTTCGAAAAGGGAAAATTTTTTAAAACGTGTAAAAAATTTGGGAAAAATTTTTTTATTTGTTAATATGGGGATTTTTTTTAAAAAGCACTTATGTTTTTTTTTTTACATCAAGTCCCGTGTTTTTTGGGTTTTTTTTAAATTTTTTGGTCACCAAAAACGCCCACAGGCCAAAAAGGGGGCCTACTCTTTCAAAAAGCAAAATTTTTTTTTAAAAATTTTTGGGGAAAAGATGTGCATACATTTGCCCAGGGGGATCGGGGTTTTTGTCTCCCCCGAGGGTTTTTTTGGGGGGAGTGGCCTTCTGCCATGTTTTTAAAACCCCGGGGGGGAAAAAATTTTTTTTTTTTTTCCCCCCCTTGGGGGAAAAAAATTAGGTTGGAAAACTGGAGTCCCAAATTTTCAGACCACTGGTTTCCTGTCCCCCCCCCCCCAAAAGTTGTGTGGTGTTTTGATGTGTGTTGGGTGTGTTGTTTAAATTTTAAAAAAAAAAAAATTTTTCTTTTAAAAAAAGGCCAGCAGAGATTGGAAGGCACCGGGGGAATTGAGGGGGCCCGAGCGGAAGAGGTTCTCCCAGAACCCCGGGTGTTGGAGGGGTGGTGTTGGGGCCCTTTTTGGTTCCCCAAAAGGAATTCTTGGCCCCTTTAAGTCAAGAAGGGGTCAATCTTTAAAATTTTTTATTTTGGGGGGTTTAAGGGTTAAAAGCGCTTGTGCCCCTTTTAAAAAATTTTTTTTTTTTTTTTTACATAAGGGGCCCGGGGGTTTTTCGTTTTGGGGAAATTTTGTTTTTTTTCCCCCCGTCAAAAAATTGCTCTACTCTTTCCGAAAAGGGAAAAAGGGGTTTTTTAATGTTGGAGCAAGATGCCTTGGTGTTTTCGCAAATTGGTCGGGTTTTTTGTCTTTTCTGAAGGCTTTAGGATTTTTGGGGTTCCCCAGGGGGTTTTAAACTTTGGAGGAAAAATCATTAATTAAATTTGGGTGGTGTTTTTGTTTTTTTTTTATTTCTTTTTTTTTTAAAGGAAAAATAGAATAAAAATTTTTTGTCCCTTTTTTCCTCCCGGGTTGCTTTTTTACTTCGGGCACCGGGTGTTTGCGGTTTTTTTTTAAATTTTGGGGCTTCCAACCCCCCCGGACAACATGGCCTTCTTTTAAAAATTAAACCAGATAGGGGGTTTTAAAATTGTGTGCACAAGATGTTTTGCATGTTCCCCACGCTGGGCCGGGGGTTTTTAGTCTCTTCGAAGGACTTTTGGGGGAGTGGAGTCTGTGTAATGTTAACCCCCGGGGAAAAAATCCTTTGGGGAAAAGGTTGGGAAAACCTGGGTTGTCAGATTGCGAGCACAATGTTCCCCAAAACACGGCCCCTATCCCTTTCCCCCCGCCCGTGCCCCTCCCCCCCCCCCGTTGTTTTTGGGGGTTTTTTGGGGGGGTTTATTTTTTATTTTGGTTTATTCTTTTTGGCCCCTTTAAAAGCAGAGAAAAGGGCCCCAAGTGGAATCCCCAGGGCCCCCGAAACGGGAGGTTTCTCAGAACGGGTTGTTGGGGGGTTTTTTTTTTTCAGCCCATTGTTCCCCGGGTTTTTTTTTTGGTTTTAAAATTTAAAGTAAGTAAAGTCATTTGATCTTTTTTTTCCGAGGATTTTAGTCGCCCCCTGATAGTCTATTGGGTTTGGGTGTTGGACTCTTCTAAAGGTTGCGGGTTCGATCCCGCTTTCGGCTATGGCTTTTTCCCCCGGGAAAAAGGCACTCTTTGGGGTTTTTTTTTCTACCCCACCAGGTGTAAAGGGGGGGGGGGGTAAAAAACCTTGTGTTGGGGGTTTTCCCCCCCGGTTTGGACGGGGTCTTTCCGGGGGGAGTCTTGTCTCTCATTTTGTTTTTAACCTCGAAAGGGGGAAAGCCCCGGGCTGATGGACCCTTTTTGGTTTTGGGGAAAAGTCTTTAACTTAATTCGGGTTTTGGGGAATTTTTGCATTGGTGCAATTTTTTTGGGCCCAATCCGTGGGGGTTTTAATTTTTTTTGGGCATTTTGGGCCCCCGCCAAAAAGGGGCCCTTTTCTTTCGAAAAGTGGAAATTTTTTAATTTTGGGGGGCAAGATCCCGGGGGGTGCATTTGCCCCATGGGGGTCTTTTTTTTAAAGTATCATATGAAGGGCTTTAGGAGGGTGGAGTCTCCCCTTGAGGGGTTTACCCCAAAAGGGGGGAAAACCCCCGAATATTTTTTGAGTGGTGAATGTGTGTCTTTATCTTTTTTTTTTCTTTTTTTTAGGGGCATACTTGGGGTTTTTCTTTACTTTGATGCACAAAGCTTTAAAACTGTTGTTGGGGTTTTTTTGTTTTGGGGTCCCCATTTTCTTTCCATCCTTTTTAAACGCAATCAATTTTCCCCCAAAATTTTAAGGGGTTCCCCCCCCCCATTTTGATTGGGGAGGAAAAGATCATTTTCCCCGGAATTTTCGGTTTTTTTAGGCCCCTTTTAAAGGGGTAACCCCTCCTTTTTTTTTTAAAATTGGGGGAAGAGAGGTTTTTACCCCCCCTCCCCTTTAAAAATCCCCGGGGGTGTTAATTCGGGGGAAATTTTAGGGTTAAGGGATGCACTTCTTCGCTACTCGCGGGTTTTTGAGGAATTTTTTTTTTACTTTTTTTTAATTTCCCCCCTTTTTTTTTAAATTAAAGTTGTTGCCCCAGTAAACGTTTTTTTGGGGTACTTCCCCCTAAAAAGAAAAATCAAGCAATTTTTCATATTACTTTTTTTCGCCGAAAAATTCCCCAAAAATTTTATTTTTTCACGGGGGTTTTTACCGCTTGGGGTTTTATCTTTCCCCCTTGCTTTTCCAAGTTTTTGGTCCTTTTAAAACAAAACAAGTCATGATTTTTTTAAAAAAATTTTTTCAAGGATTTTTTTTCCCAATCATGACATTTTTGCACCAAAAACCTTTTCTTTTGGGGGCTAAATAAAAACCGGGGGGGCCCGATGGCCCCGACAGTGTGGGGGGGCATACACGTTTTTTTCTTTTTTTTAAAATTTTTTACAAAAATTTTTTTAAAATTCCCCTGCCACTTAAAATTAAAAAATTTTTTGAAATTGTTTTTCTAATTTTTTTGTTTTTTTAGCTTTAAAACCTTGTTTTCGGTTTTTCATATAAAAAGTCAAGGGTTGTTTGATCCCACCCTGCTTCAAAAAAATATGGTCGCGTTGGGGGGAAAGGGGTTTGCCTAGGGGTCAGAACATTGCCGCTCGCAAATTTTTGACCAACCCGGGTTTCGATTCCTGTTAGGGGGGGGAATTTTTTTTTGGGGAGTTCATCAGTGCTAAATCCACTCTCCCCCAAAAGTCCTTCGGATAAGAATGTTAAACCAGGCCCTGTGTGTGGGGGACGAAACCAGCACACGTTAAATCCGGTTCGGGCTTTTCTTTAAGAGTAGGCCCAATTGTTTCCCAGGGGAAACAGATAGTTTTTACAAAAGGCAAACACTCGGGACTGGAAAGTAAAAAAGAATGGTGTTATTCTATTTTACTAGATATAAAATTTTAATAAATAAATAAATGAAAAAAAAAAAAAAATTCCGCCGAGCAGAAATGAGTACCCGTGCCATTAATTAAAGTCCCTTATCATGGTTAAAAAAAAGGTGGTTCAGATCGGGACCTGTTCTACCCCTTGAAAATTTTTTACCTTGCATCAAACTGTATTGTGTGGTTAGGTTGGATGCATGTGCCCTGTTTGGGTTTTTGTGTGTGTGTGTATTTCGGGGGGGGGGGGGGGGGGGGGGGCAGTGTTGTGTTACTGTTTCATTACTTGTTTAAATTTTCTTATACCCTTTTTGTGTTCCCCAGGCCTGATGAAATAAGACAGCGACAGACGATGTGGGATGGTCAGTGAATTTAAGTACTTTGTTCTGCTTATCCCCCCATGTGTTTTGGGGGGGGAGGGGGGGGTTGCTGTATTGCTTTAGGGCATTTCTGACTTGTTTATCGTGTTCAGTGTCTGTTTTCACAGGGTTCGGGTACCTACGTTTTAAATATTCCTTCACCCAAGCATTGTTTCACGGTGTCAGTTTTTCCCACTTTCAGTCCTCTCTTTTTGCTAATTGTCCATCCCTTCCAGCCCAGGGGGCCGCTGGTGCCTATTTTTAGCGAACTGTTCACACTGGGACTTGGTAAAAGGAAAGGACCCGCTGAAATAGCATTTTTTGCTGAGTGATGTTGAATTTGTCCCATCTTTTGGTCGGGTGTGTTTGGGATTTGTATGTTCGGAGGGGGGGTGGGGTGCATGCGTGCGTGGTTTCTTATTAAATGGACAATGGCATGCGTTGTAAATAGTTTGAATGTAAGGGCTTTGATTTGTTGCTTAAATCCCTACACTTGTAGTGGTATACATAAAATAGGGGGGGAGGGATTGCCGTGGGTACGACTTGATTGATGTGGTTTTTTCATTATGTGTTCACGGGGGCTTGTGTACCCAATAGTGGAGTTGTTGTCAGCAGGGGCCAAAAGTTAAGGGGCTTTTTTTTGTTTTGCGTGTTTTGTGAATGTTTTAGTGCGTGTGTGCATAGTGCATGTGTGCGTTTTGCCTTTGGTGCGAGTTTGTTGTGCTTAAGTTTGATGATGCAGACTTTGTCACGCTTTTTGCGGTAATGTGGCCTGCTTGTTTTTGCCCGTTTACACCACTATCCCTCGTTGATTGTTGTTTTATTGTTTTTTCTTTTTTCTTGTTTTATTTTTTAAAACACTTTCTCTCTGTTTTTCTTTTCCCCACCTGTTCGACAAATTTGTTTCAGCTGCCCGTTCATTTTTTGCAATAGGGTTTGAATACTGTAAAAAACATGGAATGTTGTACTCCGCTAGGATTTGTTGCCAGGTTGTTTGAATGAATTTAAATTGGGTTTGGGCATAAAAAAACAAAGCGTGATGTGTGTGTGTTTGTTGACGACTTTGCCTGCAAAAAGGTTGAAGTTGGGAAAATAGGGGAGGGTCTGGAACAAGGAATTGGGAAATTTGGAATGTAAGTTTTGTTCCTTTTTTGCGGTTTTAAAATTTTTTAAATTTTCACTTGTTTGTGTTTTGTTTGAAGAATGCTGGTTCCTGATGTATTTGTTGCCTTGGGTTTTTTTTAAATGAATGTGTGTTTTGATGTTTCATTGGGTTTTTGTATTTGTTGTGTATATGTTTGTTTATCTTAGGGGGGGGCCCCAATGGTTACAAGGGGGAAAGATTGGTGAAGTGAAGGTTGTTTCTGTTTCTTGTCGTTGATGTGTGATTGATTGAAAGGATGCATTTCAGTTGCTTCTGTGTGTTTGATGTTTGTAATTTTGGGATGTGTATGGGTGTGTGTGTTTGATAGAAGTGTGTTTCTGATGCTGTTTTGTGTGTGCAGGGGGGGGTGAGCCCATCCTGAAGGGAAGAGGATGGATGTTGCTGAGTTGCAACCAAATTTATGGGAAGATCAGTTTTCAATATTTTTCTTAGGTACAAAAGTCACTGTATCTCCTCACAACCCTGATCAAAATTTGTTAGAGAAGAATAATTTTATTTGGTTTTCAAAAAAAAATGTTTAGTACTTTTTTGGATGAACCCTTTGCTTGGCACAAGGCCCCCAAAGTGCCACCATATCCTTGGGCAAAACGCCCCCAAAGTACCTGGTGACATGCTGTCCCTTCAGGCGTTCATACAATCAAAATTCCGCCAATTTTTTCACTTCATATCTTGTGAATTTATATATATATTTATTTATTTTTTTATTTATTTATTCTTTTATTATCAAGGATAACAAAAATTTAAACAATCTGTGCTTTTTTTCATCCGGGTCCCTGTGTGTATGCAGTTTTTAAATCTTTTTCATCTGTTCCCATTAGAAGAAACGAGACTGGCCCACGAGATTATCGCATGTATTTTTGCAAATGGGGGCGTTAAAGTTAATTTGGGTTTCAAGTTTTGGAGGGGAAAAATTGCAAATTTTTCCAAGATAGACCCTATCTTCAAACCCGCATGTACGATCGTTTTTTTTTTAGTGTCAAGCTGAAATATGAAGCTGTTTTAGAGTGTATCCAGGCTCAAATATCAAAGTAAGTGATTTCCAAATGTGTGGTGAAATTCTGACTTTGTTGACTGAAAATGAGAAAAGTTGACTTTGCAAGAAGAAGTTCGAGACGAAAATCAATCATCACAGCGGAACACGGCGGATACGCTTTTTGATTTCTACTTTTAGAGGAAATTATCACGGATTTCAAGTTTGTCAATGGTTCATAACTTAATATATTGTGTGAATTGGTTGCTATTTGAGATTTTGACACGGTAGCTGCTCAAACTTAAACGTGTTAATGCGGATTACATTTGTCGGCAAACAAAATGGCGATCATCAGAATGTTTGATGCGTTAAATTCGTACACCATATTATAAAAAAAAAAAACACAAAAAAAAAACCATTTGGGTTTTGAAATATCTTTTCTGTAATTGTTTCTTTAATGTTATAGTTTTTATTTAATCAAAATCCATGCATGCATTCCAAAGTTATTGCAATGCTAACTGTGACACACACAAACCTATCAATGACTTTGTGTGTTTATGCACTGTAACAGGGGTTCGTACGGTCCTTGAAAGTCCTTGAAAGTCCTTGAATTTTGGACCCCCCTTTTCAAGGCCTTGAAAATCCTTGAAAATCAGGCATATGCCTCCAGGTGCTTGAAAAGTCCTTGAATTTTACTTTTACCAAAGACTAAGAAGGATAAAGAGAAAGGGGAAAGAGATTGGCATGGTAAGATCAGGTATGGTACTGACTGCAAATTCGCAGAATTTTTATAAAATTAAAAAAAGAGAAGAAGAAAAAATGGGAGAGAAAAAAAAAAATCTACGAAAGCAGGTCAAGGGAATTAACTCTTCCATGCCTTTTAGTAATTACTCACCTTCTCTGCTTTATGTCACAAGGCAATTCAATCCTAGGTAGGCCTAACAAGACAACTTTTTCTGTTGAAAGACAATGTTACCAACAATGGGTGTCAAGTTTCATGTAAGGATGGACTAGCAGCTCTAATTTATAAGACAGAAAGGGAGGGGGGGGGGGGGGCTTTCACTGGCTGTTCCACTTGGGGTCAGAGAGGCAATGGTTATATTAAATTAAATACAAAAGTCAGCAGGCCACCAGCCCCCCCTTTTTCATGGAGAGTTTCCCCCCCCCCCTCTCTCTCTCACTCTCTCTCACTCTCTCTCTCTCTCTCTCACACACACACACACCACACACACACACACACCACACACACACACACACACACACACACACTGGAAGTAAAAGGGATGGACTTACACAGGCGCACGTGCGCGCGCCACACACACACACACACACACAACACACACACACACCACAACACACACCACACACACACACACACACACACAACTTCTCTCTCTCTGTCTCTCTCTATCTCTGTCTCTCTCATTTTCTCCAACCTCCACCTGTCTCTTACACACACAAAAACACACACCCCACACCTCTCCCCCCCCTTTATCTCTTTCTCTCTCTGTTTCTCTGTCTATGTGTTTTCTGTCCTTTCTTTCTCTTTCTTCCTCTATCTGCATTAGTGCACATTTGTCTAGAAATATACTCATTTTAGCCGCCGCTGTAGTCTAGTGGTTAGGGTGTTTGGACTCGTAATCTAAAGGTTTGCGGGTTCGATCCCAGCTTTCGGCTTTTGGCGTTGTGCCCTTGGAAAAGGCACTTTACGGCTATTTTCTCACCCCACCCAGGTGTTAAAAAGGGGGTACCAACCTTGTGTTGGGGGTTAACCCTGCGATAGACTGGCGTCCTATCCACGGGGGAGTCTATGAACTCTCAGTCGCTTAACGCCACAGAAACCGGGATAAGCACCGGCCTGATGAGCCCTAGGCCTCGGGACAGACTTTAACTTTTAACTTTTTTTATACTCATTTTTTGTTATGTGATTAAATTGAGAATAGAACCTCCTTTAGATTGAAGAAAAAGACAGAAAAAGTCATACTTGGAGAGCTTATTTCAGGGCAGAAATTGCTTAGTATCAAGAACTGAAATTAGTTCAAGGAGCGAGGCCGTTAAACAGGCTAGAATTGTTGAAAAACCTTCAGCTTCAGGGGGGTTGCCCCCTGACCCCACAAGGGGCTCTGCCCCTTCACCCTGCCAGGGGGCAATGCCCCCTGGACCCCCCCACCTTTCACAGTTTTTGGAGTCTGTCAATTCCTATCCCTGGGAACACTGAAACTTGATGGGGCATCAAGACACACACAGGAATGTGCATACAGTTATATAAGGGTGGAATTGTACTTAAATTGCTTCAGGATTGAAAAATTTTTTTCTTCAGGATTTGGAATGTCCAGAGGACAAAAAAATTTGGGTTTCAGGATTGAGAGTTTTTTTCACTTTCACCCATGATAATGTGTTGTGATGTGAAAATCTGTCCACAGCAATACCATCAGCTATTCCCCCTCTCCAGCCCCTCCCCCTTCCTTCCAACCTGTTATCCAGGAGGATGAATGTTTACTATTGTAAACTATTAGGTCTCCTGGTAAAGTAACTCACAGGGAGCTTTACACAAAATTTAGACTTTGAGAATCAGTATGCAGAGAAATTATGAAATGAACAGATGGGGGTGATCACTTAGATTGAAATTGTTTTAAGCTAAGTGCACACTTTAGGCCAACGATTGTTTTTGATTTTAGCCCAGTTAACTGCGAGTAGGAATATTGATTCTTGTTTGAGGAAAATTTGGACCAAATGGCTATAGATATTTTCTTTTCAACTGTAAAGTGTGTAGACATTGTTAAAATGCAAGCACTATTTGTCGATGGAGGTCCTTAAAAATTGAGTGTGAGGTCCTTGAAAGTCCTTGAAAGTCCTTGAATTTTCTTCCCAAAGATCTGTATGAACCCTGTGTAATTTCTGATGTGTACTGTTGTGTGTGTGTGTTTGATAGAAGTGTGTTTCTGATGCCTGTTTCTGTGTGTGCAGGGGGGGGTGAAGACATCTCTGAAGGGAAGCAGGATGGATGTTTCAGAGTTTCTACACCAGTGGACAGGAGGCATCAGTCGTGGATGTTTTGTTCAAGAAGGTACACAAGTCACTGCGATTTTCCCACACATCATTCAGAGTTGTTAGAGAACAGTATTTTTTTTTATTATGGTTTTTAAAAGAAAGAGTTTGTAATTTTTTATGATTAAGAATTTGCCTGTGCATTTGCTAGTGTAAATGTTTTTTTATGGGTTGTTTTTGTATTATCATGAATGATGTTGGTGTACATAAGTGCGATGTGTAAGTATACAAATCTTTCCTCAAACCACATTTATTTCCTACCTAAGGTCTTCCCCCTCACAATCTGCCCAAACTCTTCAAAATCCACCCCATCTTTATCACCCTGCCTGTGCATGCTGTGCTTGCACATTTTGTGTGTGTATTTATGAATTTGACATTTGTTCATTTTAATCATGGACGGTTATGTGCATGTAAATGATTTGAATGCTTTACAAGAGTCAGCGATATATAAATTCCATACTGTAGTAGTTGTAGTATTTAATTTTATTGATATTTATTTAATCATACAACATAAAACAGTTTCGGTTTATGTCATTAACATGTGAATGCGCGCACGTGTGTGGTGGATTTAAAAAAAATTTTTTTCCTTAAGACCATTTTGAATATCTTAATAGAATACAGTACTATATTCGTTTTATCATATAATACGTTATAACACTGATTTTGGTTTATTACATAAAAACGCGTGCGCATTTGTAAGAATGTTTGCAGTGTGTGTAAGTGTGAGTTGGCATGCGTGCGAGCCATGTGGGAGTGTGTGCATGCGTGGGCATAGTAGTGCGCTCAGAAGTGTTTGTGAATTTCCTTGGGTGAGTTTATAACTGGCTGAGTGAGGTATTGCTGATTTGTGGGTGCTATTTTATTGTGATGGTTGCATGCTGATAGTTGAAACCTGTGCTGTGGTGTATGTAGATATCTGTGATATTATGTTTAGATGTTTACTGTTTTTATGAATAGCTTGTAACGTGCTTGAATTCCTGTGTATTTGAGAGAAAAAAAAGTGTGTGCATAAAATATTTTGTGTGATTTATTTCCTTGCTTGGTATTGTGTTGTCTTGTATTGCCATGATCTGTCCACCCCTTGTTTATTGTTTCATTGTCCTAATATTTTCACATTCTTTAAACACACACACAGTTATCTTTTTTTTCCATTTGTTTGACACTGTGTTCAGTTGCAACTCATTTTTGCACATATGTTAGAAAACTGTCATAAACATGGAATGTTGTACTCCTGTTATGATTTGTGCCAGGTTGTTGATGATGTGTGTGTTTGTTGACAAACTTTACACTGCTAGAAGGTTGAAGACAGAGAAAGAGGCTTGACACAAGGAATTGAAGTTGGCATGTAAGTAACAATTCCTTGTGTGTGGTTTTGTATACTTTTCTGTGTTTGAAGAACGTGGGTTCCTGATGTATGCTTGGTTTGGTGTAATTAATTTATGCTTTATTCGGATGTATCCTTATTTCTGTATTTGATGTGTGTATGTTTGAGATCTTCAGTGGTGCCTCCATGGTCTACAAGGATGAAATAGGTGAAATAAAGGTGTTTTTGATGTCTTGTCGTTTATGTATGATTGCTGAAATCCTGGTTTTGATATACACTTGCTTGTTCAAATTAACGTCTGTTCACTCTCAGTGATATTAGATACACTTGCTTCTGTGTGTTTGATGTTTGTATTTTTCTGATGTGTATTGGTGTGTGTGTTTAATAGAAGTGTGTTTCTGATGCCTGTTTCTGTGTGTGCAGAGGGGGGTGAAGATATCTCTGAAGGAAGCAGGATGGATGTTTCAGAGTTTCTACACCAATAGACAGGAGGCATCAGTCGTGGATATTTTTTTGGAAAAGGTACAAAAGTCGCTGTGATTTTCCTAACGCATCATTCAGAATTGTTAGAGAAAAGTGTTTTTTTTTATCATGGTTTTTAAAAGAAATAGTTTGTACTTTTTATGATTGTTAAGAATTTGCCTGTGCAATTGCTAGTGTATATTTTTATGGCTTGTTTTTGTATTTACATGAGTGTGTACACAAGTGTTAAAGTGTAAGTATACAAATCCTTTCTCAAACCACATTTATTTCCTACCGAAGGTCTTCCCCCTCACAATCTGCCTGTACTCTTCTAAAACCACCTCTGTCTTCACCATCCTGCCTGTGAGTGCTGTGTTTGAGTATGCATGCGCATGTATGTGCATGTGTGTGGGTGCGCGAACATGTCCATGCGTGCATGTGTGTGTTCATTCCGTTGCCTGTTGTGTGATGTTTGTTGTGCTCTTCTTTGATGATGCAGACATTGTCACAGCTGTTTTGCCGTAACGTTGCCTGGTTGTATTGCCCTGATACACTGATCCCTGGTTGATTGTTTTTCCTTTGTTTCTAATATCTTATCAAGCTTTAAACACTTTCACTCAGTTATCCTTTTCATTTTTTATCTTTTTAACATGATGTTGAGCTCTAACTCATTTTTGCGCATCTGTTAGAATATTCATATAGACTTTGGCATGTTGTACACATGATATGATTTGTGCCAAGTTGTTGTGAATGAATGAAATCGTGTTTGGAGCATAAAAACAAAGAGCTGATCATGTGTGTGTTTGTTCACAGAGTTTGTGTGCACTGCAAGAGGGCTGAAGATGGAGAAATAGGCATAGGAGACTGGACACAAGGAATTGAAGTTGGCATGTAAGTTGCGATTCATTTGTGTGTGAACATTTTTGGTGTACACTTGTTTGTGTGTGTTTGAAGAATACTGGTTCCTGATGTGTAGTTGCTTTGGTGTTTTTAATGAATGTGTGTTTTTGATGTACACTTATTTTTGTATTTAATGAGTATATGTTTGTGATCTTCAGGGGTGCCCCCATGGTCTACAAGAATGAGATAGGTGAAGTGAAGGTGTTTCTGTCTTGTTTGTTTTTGATGTGCTTTATGAGTGCCTATTTCTGATGCAAGTATATTAGGGATGTGTGTTTTTGTGTATGTGTGTTTCTGCTGTAGGCTTGTTTCTGTGTTTGATGTATGTGTGTTCTGCTGTAGGCTTGTTTCTGTGTTTGATGTATGTATATTTCTGATGTAGGCTTGTTTCTGTGTTTGATGTATGTATATTTCTGATGTAGGCTTGTTTCTGTGTTTGATGTATGTATATTTCTGATGTAGGCTTGTTCTGTGTTTGATGTGTGTATATTTCTGATACCTGTATCTGTGTGTGCAGAGTGGGGATGAACACAGCCCTAAGGGGAATCCTGATGGATGTTCCAGAGTTGCTACACAACTGGATGGGAAGCGAGGAGTGTGGACATTTCTCACCAAGGTAACAAAACTCACTGTGATTCTCCTCACACATCATTCAGAATTTTTAGAGAAGAGTCATTTTCATGCTGGTCTTTGAAAAGGAATACTTTGTACTTTTCTTTTTTTAAGGTCTTGTCATCTATTCCTACTCGCTCCAAATGTGACACTCCACCATGTAAGGAGTCACATTGCACCAGACGCCAATTTTTAGTTTTTGGCATGTTATTAATTTCAAATAAAATTGCTATACAATACAAAAAACAGGTTGAAAATCGAACAATTCTATCAAAAGTTATTGCAGATTGAAATGATAGACTGCAGGTAATGACAAAATGAGAAATTCACAAGTGTAGCATTCTAATAGGTGGTCAGAATTAGGGCTTGGCTATTTTCAAAACATGTTTAAAGACAAAAGGAAACAAAATTGTGCTTTGATATTTCACTACAAGGTAGAATGAGTGCTATAGTTTTATAATCCATCAAAATCTCAAAATCGACAACCTCGCACCCACCCGCCTAAAATGGCTCCTAGCGGAAAAGTGAGTTATGTGCTAAGTGATTCATTTCGTGGTTGAGCGTCACAAATGGTTTACTCATGTGATAGCTCAGTGCTGTGATAGTTCAGTGACTGACGTGTGTCAATTATGATTCTGTGTGCAGGCAGTATCCATAATGGAAGAGACCCAGGCATTGGCAGCCACCGGCCACAAGAACTGATGTTCACATTGTGCCCTCATAACCCCTGTTATGGACTGGTGTAGTGCTGTGTACTGTTGTGTTATGGACTGGTGTAGTGCTGTGTACTGTTGTGTTATGGACTGGTGTTGTGCTGTGTACTGTTGTGTTATGGACTGTGTAGTGCAGTGTACTGTTGTGTTATGGATGGTGTAGTGCAGTGTACTGTATGTTATGTAAATGCAGTGTATGTATTGTAGTGCAGTGCCTGTAATTGTAAAGTTGTGTATGCCATCTTTCCCCCCACCTCCACTCCTGAAATAAAGAAATCTCTTATAACACATCACACACCCCGTAAACTTTCACTTGATGTGTTCATTATATAAACGTTGATAACTTGTTATATGTTTGTACAGGGGTTTCTGTGCAACTTTCAATGCGTATTGTGTTGACATGGGTTTTGTGTTTCTGATGATATGTGTGTTGTGTGTGTTGTTATGTGTGTGGTGTGTGTGTGTGTTGTGCGTGTGTGAGACGGAGAGTCAGGAGGTCCTACATGTAGGTTTTCCACACTCAGAGTCAAAAGTGAGGGTTATACCAATCCCCCACAGCCATCTGTATTCTACTGCTATTCTTCAGCTGCCTGTATCCAGATGTCTGTATATCAAAGGTGGAGGATTGGAAAAGGGGTTTTTAGGGTGGGTTTTTTTGTCCTTAGAGCTCCATTGGTGAAATTTTGTGTCTGAGCATTTGCCACCAGTAAGTTGGTGACATTCCAACTTCAGAGATGGTGTTGAAATATACCAGTGTGTGCGTTTTATACATTTGTCAACGCTTCATACTAGCACATAGTGGCCTAGTCTTCTAAAAGACGGAACAGGTTTTAATGAGGGCACAAAATGATCTGCAGACTTGAGTGTATTGTCTCGTCACAAAGATTTTGGGGAGTCGAGTCAGCACTGAAGTTTAAGTCCAGAAGGAAAATGCCCAGGAACAGGTGTCTGTCTGTCTGTCTGCTGTCAGTGGTGGCTGTAACCTGCAGTCAGATCACACACAGAACTCTCTTCAGTTCACCACTAGGCTACCTTAACCTGCCCTGCCCCTAGAGTTGTGGGTTATTTTTTTTATTTTATTTTTTTGTAAGATAATATTTGTGATTTATTGCCCACGACCTTTAGTCGGGGCAATTCCTCTGCAGGAAATTTGGACTGATGTAAAAAGCACACCAGTGCTCATTCCATTATCCGTGAAATGAAAGAAAGAATGAAGAAGCATTGGAGTATAGGCTTCAAAAGTAGAGACACCTGATTACAGACATCTGAATACAGGCTTCTAGAATACAGATATCCAAGATTCATACATATAGATGGAAAAAAATCAACAGTTTAAACATATAATAGGGCGTACAAATATCCAAAATTCTTGGATCATTTCTAATGTAAAAATGTGATGATCCAACACATAATGAGTCGCATTGCGCCTGAGGTTAATTTTTAGTTACTGAAATGTTATTAATCTGTGATAAAGAGGCTATCCAAAACAAAATAAAGATTGAACATCGGATGATTCTATGAAAAGTTATTGCAAATTGAAATGATAACTGCAGGACGTGACAAAGTAAGAAATGGACCAGTTAAGCATTGTAATACGTGGTCAGAATGAGGGCTTGGGTATTTTAAAAATACATTTAAAAGGAAACAAATATGTGCCTTGATATTTCATTACAGGGTAGAATAAAGGATAGTTTTATGAATCAAAATCGACAACCTGACCCTAAATGCTGTACATGGCTCCAAGCAGAAAAATAGTTCAGGCGCTAAGTGACTCATATTTGTGGTGGAGCAACACAAAATGCATTTAAACACAGAAATTCGAAACAAAAAGACCCCAGTAATCATTACCCACATGTAAATACTGGCATAACTACAGACATAAAATATCACATATCCAAAGTAAAAATACTTGCACGTTAACAAGATCTTTTGAAGAAAAGTTTTCTACGTTGGGTAAATCAAATTCAGATGACAAAATATCATTAAAAAGACATAACCAAAGAAATTGGAGTTAATGTTTTTTTTTAATCTGAATTTGGTCCCAGAAAAATAAGCATCTGAATGTGGACATTTAACAAGACCCGTTCAATAGAAGTTTTTACATAAAGTAAATCGGACACTAAAGATAATTGAATATTGATAAAAAGCAAAGACATAAGAAAGCAGAGTGAATATATAAAAAATTAATCAGAAAATAATAAGCATTTGAAAGTGAACATTTAAAGATGAGTATAATACTAAGACCTTTATAAAAAAATTTGGGGGAAAAACCCCAACAGGAAAAGTGCACATTGATAACGAGCTTTTGAATACTGACTTCAAATAGATGTAGTATACCAATGTCAGAAATGTAGGCCTACTTCGAATACCAATTTCAAATATATATATACTAGATGTATATTCGGACAAGTCTGTAAACTGATGCCCCGTGTGCGAATGCATGAAAATTGCGCACACGTTAAAACCCTGTTCCGCCTTTCGGAAGAGTAGGCCATCGTGTGCCTGTAGGAGCAGATGACAAAAATGATTTTTAAAAAAAACGCTTGCACACACAGGTGTTGTGTTTGGACACCATCCCTGAGGAAAAAAAAAGGGTAGGCGCTGCACTTGTGGCGACGCCCTCTCCCTGGGGAGAGCAGCCCGAATTTCATGCAGAGAAATCTGTTGTAATATGAAGTGGTATGAAATAAAATGAAATAAAATACTGACATCAGAATTGTACATTTGAGTACAAATATCAGAAATAAGTAGGCTACAATTTGCATAGAATCTTAGGACATATACAGACATCAGAAATCTAGTTAAGATATTAATGTTGCCCCCCCCCCCCCAAAAAAAAAACAACAACAACAACAACAACAAAATTCGATTATTTACCCAGGCTTTTAAATTGGATTACAGATATCTATATTGTGGGTAACTACTACACAAGATGAGGCATCTAGAAATAATGATTTCACTTTCATTTGATTTTCTTTTTAAAATGTGCTTAGCTAGGGCTCAAAGGTTTGCCAATGGCAAGATTTTTTTGTGTTTGAACCCCCCCTCCCGATTAAAGGTAGGTGCAATTCAACTTCAGGGATGGTGTCTAAACATAACACCTGTGTACATATAATTTAACCTGCTCTGAAAGGGCAGAAAATGGCCTACCCTTCTGAATGCAAATGGCCAGAATAATTTGTGTGTGTGTTTGCACATATGGCCTCAGTTTACGGTCTGGTTCAAAGGATTAAAAAAAAAGTAGGGTTAGGTTGGTAAAGGTATCTCGTAACATGTGGTCATAAACCAGTGAGGTGATGGAGACTTCGGCTCTTCCAGGGGCCAGCATATTATAAGCGTGGTGCCCATCTCCTCTCCCTTGCTCCTAAAGAGGGTGGATACCCATTGACAGCTGGGGAACTGTACTGGAGCTGTAAGAAATGGGATAGCTCTGTGGTCAGAGCAATCACTTTCCCTGATAAGGTTCAGCAACATGAAACGTTGTTAGCAAATGGATGGGTGACTGTTTACGTGCTAAGGCTTCGCATAGTCACCCAGTTATAAATGGGTACCTGCCTTCATTGGGGCCGGAATAGGTAATACAGCGAGGGAGAGGAGGTCAGCTCTGCCCTCAACATGCTGGCCCCTGGAGAAGTTTGACGTCTTGCTCCCCAATGACTGCATTAGTCATGGAACACCTTTACCTACCTTTACTTTACCAAAGGATTGGGCTTAAAATACATCGACTATTAAGTTAAAGTGACGTACAGATATTTCAGACTTGTTTGAACTACCACTGATGTGCCCACTTGAAGGGATTCTCCATCCAGAGTTGACACAATACAAATATTTCACCATCTAAATGTATTTAAAAGTCGACATCTGAACATAGACATGCAATTTATCCATCAAGAAGGAAGGTGACAGTACAACTAAAGATGTTCACCTGGCTATCAGAATGTGGGTTCTGGGTTCTGTTCCTAGCCTAGCCCTTCCTAGTTTGCTAAGAACAACAATGCCAAAATCCATTGGATGAGACCCTGGAAGCAATTGCATGCAGAACATCTTGGGTGCACACTATAAACCCATTCTGCCATCTGGAAGAGTAGGCCAATTTGTGCTGGTAGGAACAGATGACAAAATTCATAAAATGAAAGGTGGTATATGCAAAAATCTTGCCTTTGGTTAATGTTGGAGCTCAAAGAAAGAGGACATTAATCAAGAATATATAAAGATACAGACATGCAAATTTAGGCATTGGAAATGTGGACATATGAAATGCATGCCAGATGCATTAGGAATACACCTACACTAAACAACATTGAGATAAAAGTAAAGGTGTCCCATAACCTAGGGGAGCGAGACATAGAAACCTCAAGCTTCTCTAGGGCTCTCCTTCACTGCTTTACCTTCCCTGACCATAAAGAGGGCAGGTACCCATTTACAGCTGGGGGGACTGTACTGAAGCCAAGGCGTACAAACAGTCACCCATCCAATTGGGTCACCCATCCGATTGGTAGCCACGATCTACGCAGTTTAACTTGACTGGGGGGAAGCGAGCGCTCTGACCACTGAGCCATTCCCCCCCTCCAGATATATTATAATTATCTAATATATACATAATTATATATACCCTAAAATGCATCTAAGATGTAGACATCTACATTGAGGTACAGATATTTGAAATGTGTTGCTGATACAAAATGCCCAAATAGAGACTTCCATAACAACATAAAGCGCCTCTAAAATACAGACATTTCAGATGCATCTATAGTTGTATTCCAAACACACTTCCAAATATAGATGTATAAATGAATACATGTATTAAAGTACATACTGGACAAGGATATCTAAAATACAGGTACATATCAAGAAAGACGCATCTGAGTACAGAGATGTAATGGTCCTCTAAAATACATGGTTGAAGGTTTTAAAAACGGGCATCCAAATAACAGATGCCTAAAATGTATCAACCTATCTAAGATATGGTTGGTTAGAGGGTTAGAGTATGTACATGTACCCAGATGTAGACTGTACTTGATTAAAATACAGGTATTCTAATGTCAACTTCTGAATATAGAACTAAATTCACTGAAAATACACTCCCATCTAACTTGCAAGCGTTTGAATAAAAACAGAAAAAAACACAACTATGACACGAAATATAAAACATCTGAGAAACAAACCTCTGATAATGGACATCTAGCAAAGAAAGACTTCTGTTGTACATATACAATACATATATTAGATAACAGACTTACAAAATGCAGACATGCTAGAACAGGCGCCTTACACATGCTGAAAGAGTCTGAACATATTCTAAAGGGGACGCCTACACACACTGAAATGCTATCAATGCAATCTACAACAAACACATTCTACAACAGGCACATACACATGCAGAACAATACATCTGAACACATTATATAACACATTCTACAATGGTCACACCTACACAAACAGAACAACATATCTGAACACATTCTACAGTGAACACATTCTACAAAGGACAGCTATACATGCAGATTAACATGTCTGAACACATTCTACTATGAACACATTGTACAGCACCTACACATGCTGAACAACACGTCTAAACACATACCATGAAGCTAGGCTACACGGCAGAACAACTGGTCTGAACTCATTCTGTTATGAACATATACAATGGGTACGTACAAACACATAACAACACATCTGAACATATTCTGTAACACATTTTGTAGTGGATGCCTACACATGTGGAACAACACGTACAAAACCAAATCTAAACACATTTTTATAATGAACACATTCTACAATGGACACCTACACATACAGAACAACACATCTGAACGCATTCTACAATGAAACACATTCTACAAGGGACACTTATACACACACAGAGGACAGGATATCCTTGTGGTCAGAACATTGCGCTCACAATTTGACAACCCCGTTTGATTCCCCTTCAAGGAAATTTTTATCCTGGAGTTAACATCAGTGCTGACTCCACTCTCCCCACAAGTCCTTTGCATGAGACTATAAACCAAGGCCCCATGTGCGAACACACGCAGAACATCTTGCACACACGTGAAATCCTGTTCCGCTTTTCGTAAGAGTAGGCCATCGTGTGCGTGGGAAACAGATGACATTACAAAAAACTGCATACACACGGGTACTGGATGTATAAAAGTATATGAAAGCTTATTCCATTATCCTCGATATAAAAGAATAAATAGATAAATAACTAAATAGAAAACTAACTAAATAAACAACACATCTGAACACATTCTACAATGAAACACATTCTACAAGGACAGGCACCTACACATGTGGCACAAGATGTCTGAACGAATTCTAGAGCAAACACCTACACATGCAGAACAACATGTCTAGAAACAGTCTATAATGGGATACCCACAATACATGCATTATATAATGGACACCTACAGATGCTGAATTACATGTCTAAATTCATTATATAACGTACACCTACAATGAACACATTCTGCAATGACACTTTGGGTATGGGATAGCTCAGTGGTCAGAGAGCTGGTTTTCCCCCAGCCAGGTTAATTAAGCAGCCTGGTTACCAATTGGATGGGTGACCCTTTGCTTGGCTACAGCACAGTCCCCCCAGCTGTAAATGGGTACCTTCGCTCCTTAGGGTTAGGGAAGGTAAAACAGGGAGGGAGAGGAGATGGGCGCCGCCCTCAACATGCTGGCCCCTAGAGAAGCTGAGGTCTCTAATACCTCATCCCCTACGATCACACAGGTTATGGGACACCTTTACCTTTTAATGTTCACCATCACACACTGAATTGCATGTCTAGACTCCTGCTTATTCCGCTCTAAGTCTGGTCTCCATCAATACATTCCTACTTTAGGGCAGCTCACTAAGAATTTCATGAGGGGAAACTAAAAATTTGCTTGAAAAAAAGCAAAAGAACCGGCTGGGTGGGGAGAAATTAGGCAAAAGAAAAAGGAGAAAAATAGCGATAGACAAGGGGAAATTTCTTGCACATATTTTGCAGGAAGCAGTGATGCCATTTATTCCGAAAGAGCTCCTAGGACAAACACAGATTGAAAGTACAAAATTCTGCCTGTTTTGGGGTTTGCTGGTCTTGTGTCCAGTCCATGCATGGGTTGATGTCGGTGTAGATATTTGTTTTTTTGAAGATTGGTGTCAGGCAAGCTCAAAGTAGTTAGCATGATATTTCACTACAAATATAATATAAAAAATTACTGTTTGAAAATAGATGAAAATACACTTTCTTCATCCCCACTGTAATTCTGTGTACCCCCTCATCAAGATAGCATCACACCTAAGTGAAGGCAAATCTTCACAATCTCCTGAATCACAACGGAGGGTTTTCATTACTGTCAGGGTAATCAAAAACCACATTTGCCACTTCTTTAGCTGTGATACGTTCATTGAAAAGAGTCATTTTGACCAAGTACAGTCCAAGCAGTCATGCAAAATAACACAAAATATGGGCTGAAAAACCATTTTTTTGCCACATTTCTGCAGCTAAATGTTGCGATTTATTTTGAAGTTGTTTCCCTTTAGCTGTAGTCAGGGAAGCTAGCGTGTTTTACAGCGTGTAGAGTGCACATTTCACCACCGAAATTTTCTGTCTAGGAATTGATTTTGTTCCAGCGCTGAAACAGTTGATGACTGCATAAAAACTTTAACCAATGTCTGTCTGGAACACCTTGTATTTTGTGTATCATCTTTTTCTAACATAATCGTTTTTTTGCCTAGTTTTCTTGCAGTTGAAGCTTCCTTTTGCTGTTTGTTTAGCCTTGAATCACTATAAGCTTGCATCCAAAATGTGGTTGCAGCAAAATTAGGAAAAGAGATAAGTTGATTTGGTTTGTTAGAGGAGCAATTGTATGGTATAAGAATATTATTGTGTTTGATCTGAACATCAATATTATTGTGCTTCATCTAAACATGTCTACCAACTTCCAAATTATTTCAGTTCAGTGTTTTCTGTCCATTGTAAGCTATCTGCTGATGTTGCTCTGATCAGTTTGTATGCAGCTGTATGTTTAATCTGAATAAACACAGATTTAAATGCAGTCATGCATAAGTGTGGTGTGGTGTGGTGTGGTGTGGTGTGGTGTGGTGTGTGTGTGTGTGTGTGTGTAAAA
>CM060331.1:29513780-29523780 GCA_030674155.1 Stramonita haemastoma | reverse complement strand
ACTCCCTGAACTGAAGAAGACATTGACACAGAAATAATTCCTCCCTTGAATTAGTCGGCTGTTTGTTTGATTCCTAAACTTGAAGACCAACACGTTGTTGTGAAGCACTGGAGGATGACCTCACAGCTGCCTTGCTCCCTGTGGACAGACAACAAGACCTGGTCAGGAGAAGGCTGACACCACAGCGCCCTCACTTCAACAGCAAGTGAAACACATCTCACATAACCCACACTGGTTTAACACTAAGTTGACCAACATGTGCCAACCATTTCTTTCTTTTTATCTTAGGGCAAAAAGAGGCCATTTTAAAACCATTTCCTTTTTTTCATCTTAGGGCAAAAACAGGCCATTTCAAAACCAGCAAAGCAATAATTCCTTATAGTCAGTCACCCCTACCCTGCCCCTGCTATGAAAGAAAAAAGATAAAATTAAAAAAAATCTATTCTTTTACTTTGAGGACATTGGACAAGTCATCAAAATAAAAGAATACATTAAAAAAAAAATTCCTGGGACTGCATTCTGAACTTCAGTCACTGAAGTCTTCCCTGAAAAAGTGGTACATCTACAATGTCCTATATTAGAGAACACAATACACTACACTACATAGACAATAGTACAGCACAATACCGTTCACTACATGATCCTACACTACAGTACACCGCACTACAGTAACTACAATATCAGGCAGTACAGTACAGCACTATACACAGTACACTACAATATTAAACACTATACTACACCACAATACACTACACTACAATACACTACACTACAATATCATAGACCACAATACACTATACCACAATACACTACACTACAATTTCATAGACCACAATACAGTACAATATAATACACTACAATATCATACACTACAGTACAGCGCCAGACACACAATACTAACCTGCATAGAAAGTGCCATTCTCCAATGATCTGCCTGTCTGTCTGTCTGTCTATCTTTCTGCAGTCTTCCTTCCTTCCGCTCTTCTGATGTCAGTCACCACTCGCCAGCCCTGTGACCAGACAGTAAACACACAGCACTCACATGCCCATCACAATACCCTGCCCCACCCCACCCCCCCTCCTCCCTAAACACACTCATCAAAGACAACTTCTTTCAGGTTCCTGCGTGGAGAAAGAGGCCAAGTACAAACGAAATGAACCCAACACTCACAAATTCCCTACAGAACATAGCAATTACAAGTACACCTTAGACTTATTTTCGTATTGTACATTACCCTGACACATACACGCTTCTTTCATTCCATTCTTAACACGTCAATCACCAATGCACACTTCTCTAATTCCACTCTGAACACGTCAATCACCAATGCACACTTCTCTAATTCCACTCTTAACACGTCAATTCCACTCTTAACACGTCAATCACCAATGCACACTTCTCTAATTCCACTCTTAACACGTCAATCACCAATGCACACTTCTCTAATTCCACTCTTAACACGTCAATCACCAATGCACACTTCTCTAATTCCACTCTTAACACGTCAATCACCAATGCACACTTCTCTAACTGCCCTTCTGCCACTTAGCCCCCAGACTGGCCTCTGTGTTGGTTAGTAAAAACATCCCCAACCATCTTCATCCTTTTAGTGAAAGCCAGGATCAGTAACATGCTGTTTGGTGCAGAGAAAATACCACTTACTTCATCTTTCAATAACAAAATACCTATTTTTTGCGAAGTTCTAATTTCATACATACTGATAAAGATATGATCAATATAAACTTAGAATATAATCAGAATTTATACACACTGATGATCACTATTCATTATAACATAATCTATGCTACTGTAAAAATTCAAAACTGTTGAAAACCCCGATTGGCCCCTTTTGTTTGAAAGAATGTACTCTGAAGGCCTCTGTTTCTCTGGATAAAGGGAAGACATGGCACCATAAATATCAACAGTTACACACACTGACCAAATCGACTATGACGATACTTAACTTAAAGTGTGTCTGACTTGACTTGACTTGGTCTGAGGTAATAGCTGAATAGTATATGGTGTAGCTGAATCACAACACCTGGAATACTGCACATATATCTTACGATTAAAAAAGAGTACACCTAACTGCTCGGTGAAACAGGTCGTTTCCCTTTGTTTATATACATTTACAGCCCTATGGTAAAATTTTGGCACCAATTGTCTGCCGACTCAAGAAAAAAAATACTCATTATGTATGCTTCAAACACTGACAGAGTGCCTCAATTTTCTAATATGTAAAAATGCTCGACTTATTTGACTTATGCCTGCGAATTCCCTGGGGAACAAATGGATGAAAACACCCCTCCAACAGACTGTTCTGGGAGATCCTCTTCAGCTCGGCCTCTGCACGTCATTCTGGCTGCCTTCGTCTCTGCTTCCGTACACTCCTTCTCGTTCCCTCCGCTCTGCTGCAGATACCCTGCGCTTACAAATACCTAGATTCAATCAATCCACCGTCAGCCGTCGCGCTTTCTCTGTTTCTGGTCCAGTGATCTGGAACGATCTCCCTCTCTCCCTTCGTAAAAAGCCTACCTATGACACATTTAAATCCAGCCTCAAGACACACTTATTTCAAAGCTAAGACTTCCCTATCCTGTTTCATCTTCTGCCCCTGCTCTCAACAGCCGAACTATCCACTACCCTGCCAAAGTGTTTAACCTCTGTGTGTGTGTGTGTGTGTGTGTGTGTGTGTGTGTGTGTGTGTGTGTGTGTGTGTGTGTGTGTGTGCGTGTGTGTGTGTGTGTGTGTGTGTGTGTGTGTGTGTGTGTGTGTGTGTGTGTGTGTGTGTGGACTTCGTTAAAAATCTAAATTGTTGTTGGCTGCATGTGCAAGAATAGGTTGAATGCAAGCGCTTTGATTTGCTTTTGCAAGATATAGCGCTATATAAATTCCATTTATTATTATTATTATTATTATTATTATTATTATTATTATTATTATTATTATTATTATTATTATTATCATTATTATTATTATTATCATTATTATCATCATCATTATTATTATCAATTGGCTGTGCAAAATCAAACAGATACTTGATGAAAATGGACTATTCTTTGTATGAGATTATCCACAGTCAGTGTCTACAGCATGGCTGATAAATAACCTGTCCCAGAGACTTAAAGATAGTTATATGCAAAAATGGGTAGAAAACTGTCGAGACTGCCAGAAGGCCAACAACTACATTTTGTATAAGCACCAGATATCCTTTGAACCCTACTTAGACAGCCTACCACTGTGCTACAGCCTGTCCATGTTAAAAATCAGAACTAGTAATCATAAACTACCAATAGAGAAAGTGAGACACGCAAATTTACCATATGATGAAGGACACTGTACTCTATATCACTTTGTTATGGAATGCCCAGCATTGTAGAAATTACGCAACCAATATTTGCCTAGGTATTACACAAACCGCCCCAACTTTTAAAAATATGAATACTGATGAAAATGGGCAACAGATAAAAAAAAATCCCTGAATCATTTCCCTCATGTTCTTGCATAACCACATAACCATTTATGAATATATTATATAACTTTTGCTCAACACAGTTATTCATTTTTCCAGTCAAGCTGTTTTTTGTATTTATTAAGTTGTAAGATTTTACACACACACACACACACACACACACACACACACACACACACACACACACAGAGTCCGAAAAATCTCTCGGTCTCTTATGGGATTCGAACCCCTGACCTTCCAGTCTGAAATCCAAGGCGCTAACCACTTCGCCGTGGGGCTGATCTACTGTAACTTTTTTTTTTTTTTTCCTCTATCCCTTCAGATATCTGCATACTGCCTGAAAGTAATCGAGTAATTAGAAGACTTCTCCATCAGGTAAAAGGGAGACAACTCTATATGGCTTTCTATTTTCTAGCAGAGAGCAGTTATCTTCCGTAGATTGTTGAGAGTGTCACTTACTTGACTTAGAACTGCATGTGAATTCCCTGGGGAACAAAGGTCCACAACAACACCCCTCCAACAGACTCCGTTCCGGGAGATCCTCTTCGGCTTGGCCCACGTCATTCCGGCTGCCTTCGTCTCTGCTTTCAATGCTTCTGCACCAGGTCTGTTTTGGTCGACCTACTTTCCGCTTCCCTTGTGGGCTCCAGTCGAGGGCCTGCCTGGTGACATTTGAAGAGAGTGTGGTAATGATTTATTCTCCAACGATTGTATTATTCTTAATGTTTAGCCTGAGCTTTTTCCATTTAGTCTGATCCATGATGCTGATGTCTTATTCAGTTATTGGCTCAGTTTTCCCTATCATCTGTGCAACTTAAGTTGTTGCTGTCTCTCTTTTTTCACTTCAGATACCTGTGCTGAAAGTACATGAACAATAAATTATTCACCATCTACATAGGATCCTCAACCCTAACAGCGTATAGCCATGTTTAATTAATTTTCATTATCATTGTCTTTTGTGTACTTGCGTTTTGCTCTTCCTCTTTATTTCCGTCATTCATTTATTGATATTCGTGTATGTTTTTTGTTTCTCTATAGCTCAGAAAAAGTTCACAGGAATAAACTATTGTGAATTGTGAATTCTAGAATAAGATTTCAATCCATATAATTTGCTTATCTGACATTTTATGCTTTTTTAACCTAAAAAAAATAAATGTGTGCACGCACGCGTGTGTGTGTATGTGCTTGTGTGGGCGCGCGCGCGCGTGCGCGTGTGTGTGTGCTTGCGTGTGTGTGTGCTTGCGTGCACGCATGTGTATTATGTGTGTGTGTGTGTGTGTGTGTTGTGGCGCGCGCGCGCGTGCGTGATAGGTTTTTTTCCAACTTTGTGTGCGTGTGTGTGTGACATACGAACACAACATACCCGCACACACAAACACTGAACACACATACAAAATAAATACAAGCAAACACAAGCAAACATGGATGCATGCACACTTAACTTACAGGCAGAGAGTTAAATAAACAAACAGTGACACAGAAACACATGTTTCTTTACTTGTACAATAAGGACAGACAGAAGAGAGAGAGAGAGAGAGAGAGAGAGAGAGAGAGAGAGAGAGAGAGAGAGACAGAGACAGAGACAGAGAGAGACAGAGAGGTGTCTGAGAGAGAGAGAGAGAGAGAGAGAGAGAGAGAGGAGAGAGAGAGAGAGAGGAGAGAGAGAGAGAGAGAGAGAGAAGAGAGAGACAGAGACAGAGACAGAGAGAGCGAGAGAGAGAGAGAAACAGACAGACAGACACACAAACACACACACACACACAACACACACACACAAGCACACACATACAGACTCGCACACACAGATACTCGCGCGCGCGCGCGCGCGCACACACACCCCACACACACACACACACACACACACACACACACACACACCACACACACACACACACACACACACGCACGCACGTGCACGGGCAGACATAGGACTAGCCACTGACCTGTGGCATGTCTCCATAGCCTGTGGAGGAAGGCAGGAAGGAAGGAAGGAAGGAAGGGAGGAAGGGAGGGGGTGGGGTGGGGAGGGGTGGGGGCTGCACTCTTTGTGTGATGACCCCCTCCTCTCGCCTGTGTATGACCTCACGGAGATGACCTCATGACCATGGAGTTGACTTCATGGACTTGACCTCATGGAGTTGACCTGATGCTGACCTCATGGAGTTGACCTCATGGAGCTGACCTCATAGAGTTGACATCAGGCTGACCTCATGGAATTAACCTGAGGGTGACCTATAGAGGTGACCCCATGGAGCTGACCTCAGACTGACCTCAAAGAGCTGACATGGATATGACCTTAGCTTCAGGAGTAAGCAAGGAACAGCCTCTTGGCAACACAAACAGAAACAAGTAACATGTCCTTTTGCTAGCAGTTACTGCGCAGGATATAAACTAAAATATCACACACACACACACACACACACACCACACACACACACACACACACACACACACACACACCCCCTACATTTTCCTCTGGAGTAAACATCAGTGCTGACTCTACTCTCCCCCAAAGTTCTTCGGATGAGACTATAAACCGAGGCCCCGTGTGTGAACGCACGCAGAACAACTTGCGCACACGTTAAATCTTGTTCCACTTTTTGTAAGAGTAGGCCATCGTGTGCCGGTGGGAACAGATGACATTTACAAAACTGCATACACACGGGGGCTGGATGTAAAAAAGCACATGAGTGCTTATCCCATTATCCTCGATATAAAAGAATAAAATAATAACACACACACACACACACCACATCTACACGTACACACATCTACACGTACACACATTCACAGCCATACAAATGCAGACGCTTAACTCACCAGCTGCTTCTCTTTCTCCTTCTTCTTCGCTCCCTTCTTCTCATCCTCCTCCCCTCTTCCCTCCTTATCTCTCCTCTTCCTCCTCTTCTTCCTCCTCTTCTCCTCCTCTTCTTCCTCCTCTCTTCCCTCTCCTTCTCTTCCTCCTCCTTTCTCTCTTCCTTCTCTTCCTTCCTCTTTCTCCTTCTCCTTCCTCTCTCTTCCTCTTCTCTTCTCCTTCTCTTCCTCTTTCTCCTTCTCTCCTCTTCCTCTTCCTTCTCCTCTTTCTCCTCCTTCTCTTCCTCCTTCTCTTTCTCCTCCTCTTCTCCTCCTTCCATCTTCCTTCTCCTCCTCTTCTGCTCCTCTTCCTCCTCTCTTCCCTCCTCCCTTCCTCTTCTCCTCCTCTTCCTCCATTTCATCTTCCTTTCTCCTCTCTTTCTTCTCCTCCTTCTCTCCTCTTCTTCCTCATCTTCCATCTTCCTTTTCCTCCTCCTCCTTCTCTCTTCTCCTCTTCCTCCCTCACCCTCCTCTTCTTCCCTCTTCTCCTCTTTTCCTCCTCACTCTTCCTCCTCCTCTTCTCACCATCTTCCTCCACCTCTCTTCCTCCACCTCCTCTCCTCCTTCCTCTCCTCTTCCCCTCCTCCACCTCTTCCTCCACCTCCTCTTCTCACTCCTCTTCCTCCACCTCCTCCTCACTCCTCACCTCCTCTTCCTCCACCTTTATCCTCACTCACCCCTCTTCCTCCCTCCTCCACCTCCTCCTCCTCTCCCTCACCCCTCCTCCTCTCCACCACCTCTCTCCCTCCACCTCCTCTCCTCCTCCTCTCTCCTCTTCTTCCTCCTCTTCCTCCACTCCTCTTTCCTCCACCCTCCTCTTCCTCCACCTCCTCCTCTCTCCACTCTCCTCCCCCTCTTCCTCCCTCCTCCTCTTCCTCCACCTCCTCTTCCTTCACCCTCCTCTCCTCCACCCTCTCTTTCTCCACCTCCTCTCTCTCCTCCCACTCTTCTTCCTCCTCTCTTCCTCCACCTCCTCTTCCCTCCTCCACCTCCTCTCCTCCACCTCCTCTTCCTCCACCTCCTCCTCCTCCTCTCTCCACCTCTCTCCTCCACCTCCTCCACCTCCTCTTCCTCCACCTCCTTTCCTCCCTCCTTTCTCCTCCTTCTCCACCTCCTCTTCCTCCACCTCCTCTTCCTCCACCTCCTCTTCCTCCTCTCTTCCTCCCTTTCTCCCCTCCTCCTCTTCCTCCACCTCCTCTTTCTCCTCCTGTCCTCCACTCCTCTTCCTCCACCTCCTCTTCCTCCACCTCCTCTTCTCCCCTCCTCTTTCTCCGCCTCCTCCTCTTCCTCCACCTCCCTTCCTCCACCTCCTCTTCCTCCACCTCCTCCTCTTCCTCCACCTCCTCTTCCTGCACCTCTTCCTCCTCCTTCTCCACCTTCTCTTCCTCCACCTTCTCTTCCTCCACATCCTCTTCCTCCTCCTCCACCTCCTTTCTTCTCCTTCTCCTCTCCTCCTCTTCCTCCACCTCCTCTTCCTTCTCTTCCACGTCCTCTTTCTCTTCACTCCTCTTCCTCCTTCTCCACCTCCTCTTTCTTCCACCTCCTCTTACTTCTCTCCTCCACCTCCTCTTCCTCCACCTCCTCTTCCTCCTCCACCTTCTCCTCTTCCTCCACCCCTCCTCTTCCTTCTCTTCCTCCACCTCCTCTTGCTCCTCCTCTTTCTCCACCTCCTCCTCCACCTATTCCTCCACCTCCTCTTCGTTCTCTTCCTCCACCTCCTCTTCCTTCTCTTCCTCCACCTCCTCTTCCTCCACCTCTTCCTGACTGTCAAAAAGAAGAAGTATGTCATCCGTTGCCATCTCAAAGCCATAGACATTCAAACTTTCTCTCCACAACTGCTGTACGCCTATCACGAACCACTGACCACACTGACCCCTCTAAACATTACACAACATTGTTCTCAGCTTGACGAGCACACACCTCCCACTGACCATTTCCTGCCTGACAGGCCTTAGACACTATGACATCCTCCAATCCAATGCAATCCAATCATGTTGTTTATACCCCTGCTGACCACACAGATCATATAGGGGCTGTTACCTCCAATCCAATCCAATCCAATCCAATGCAATCCAATCATGTTGTTTATAGCCCTGCTGACCACACAGATCATATAGGGGCTGTTACCTCCAATCCAATCCAATCCAATCATGTTGTTTATAGCCCTGCTGACCACACAGGCCATATCGGGGCTGTCACCTCGTCAAATTTAAAACTCAAAATACGACTGTACAATTATATACAGATTAAAACGAGGTATAAAACCAACTTGACTGTCCTTGCTTGTATCGACGCCCTGGTCAACTATAAGGGTCAACCCAGGACAGCCACCGCGTTGTGGGAAAACCCACATCGATCACACATAAAATGGGATAAAACCAAAACCAGATTCCTTAAAACAACCTTGTCCTTAGAGACCGACTATACCACTTTCACTCATATCAGACGGAAAAAGGCCTGCTGCTTTCAAGATATCCAAAACTGGATGATATAGAACAAGCTACAGCTAAACACAAATAAAACTGAAGCCATGCTTGTAGAGACCAAACACAAACTGTCTCCATCACAACAGCTTCAACAGAATTGCTGTCAAGTATCTAGGGGTGGTAATCGACAACACACTCACTATGCAAAAATACATCACCCAGCACCACCACCACCACCACCACCACCACCACCACCACCACCACACCATATCATCTATCATCATCATCATCATCATCATCATCATCATCATCATCATCATCATCATCATCATCATATCACTACCACCCACCACCACCCTCATTATCATTACTACTACTACTACTACTACTACTACTACTACTACTACTACTACTACTACTACTACTACTACTACTACTACTACTACTTCTTTTCCGCAATTTTTTTTCTTCTCAAATCTTCTTCGCAATTCTTTTTTTTCCTTTGCAATTTTTTCCTCTTCGTAATTCTTCTTTGCGATTTCCTCTTCTTCTTTCTTAATTCTTCTTCGTAAGTCTTTCATGAAGAGATGAAAGGAATGAAAGAGAGAGAGAGAGAGAGAGAGAGAGAGAGAGAGAGAGAGAGAGAGAGAGAGAGAGAGAGAGAGAGAGAGAAGAGAGAGAGAGAGAGAGAGAGAGAGAATGACATGACAATAACAATGACAATGACAATGACAATGACAAGATTTATTGGTTAGGTTTTTCAACCCACTCACAAACGGGTAGAAGGGGGATCTTCGCGAGTGGTAATCAAACCGCGGTATTGTTTACACATAGTTTATATGAATGTCACTGGTAATAACTGGCTGATAACCGATGTGGAAGCAGGGACCGAGGCACTGTCACAGAGCGGCATTAGCCATGTGGTTGTACTGCTGGCTGGTCACTGGACGTGTCCGGAAGATTCCCGTCTTCAGCTGCTTTCATTATTGACTGGAAGCCCCTGTCCATTGTGTTTGAAAGTGTTTCGTACAAGTTCCATCAACATCCTGCAATCCTCGCTGGACACAGTGGTGCTGTCTCTTGTTTCCTTGACGGCAGTTGTTCTTTCTGTATTCGTTTTGAATGGTTTCCCTCTCTTGCTGTTCTCTGTCACATCTTCTGTAGAGCTGCATGTACTCTGTCAGTGTCACAGGCGGTATTGTTGGCGCATGACAACACACAGTCATGACACCTTCATTGTCAATATCC
>CM060331.1:29488780-29508780 GCA_030674155.1 Stramonita haemastoma | reverse complement strand
TTCGTTGTGTTGTTGATCTTGTTGTTTTTGTTCTTCTTGTTGTTGTCATTGTTGCTATTGGCCTTCTTTTTTCCCTCTTGTTGTTTTTGTTCTTGTTGTTGTTCTTTTTCTTCTTGTTGTTCTTCTTATTGTTGGTATTGTTGTTGTTGTTGCTTTTCTTCTTGGTCTTGATGATTTTCTTGCTCTTATTGTTGTTGATTTTCTTGTCCTTGTTGTTTTTGTTCTTGTTGTTATTGCTACTGTATTTCTTTTTCTTTTGTTTATTGTAGACATACTAGTTTTTAAAATCTGTGGGTTTTTCCCGTTCTGTCTACTTTGTCGTCGTCTGTTTCTTCGTCTGCTGCTTTGTCCTCTGTCCTTTCTTCTTTCTCTGTTTTCCACGCTCTGTTCTTTATAGTCTTGGTTCTATTGTGCTGTAATGTAAGAGTAAAATTATAAATTTGCAAGTCCATGTGCAGTGATCACATCATTGACCTAGCATATGAAATTAATAGTGCAACACACACACACACAACGCACACGCACACGCACACACACACACATACACATACACACACACACGCACACGCACACACACACACACACACACACACATACAAACACGCAAACAAACACGCACGCACGCACCGGAGCTCTGGCCCAGGAACAAACCCAATCCTCCTCCCAAAGATGCCTCCATAACTCGGTCCATGTCATTTCTAGCTCAGCCGACAACGAAGGCCATATCTAGTCTGTCATCCCCTTCACTTAAAAAAAAGGAGAGGTTGCTCTAGCATTCAATTCTAGTTCACACTCCGAACATACTGGTCCTCTCCTGTACACAGTAAACAATGCTATTCTTGTAAAAGAAACCTATCAGTATTATACATGGCCCAGGGTAGTTACTGAGTTATTGATGTCAGCAAAGCATCAATGTTGATATACAAGCGTTGAGATTGTCTTCATCCGAAGTGTAATCTCCATGAAAGGAGAACAAATCTTCTGAAGCCAGAGTGCAGCTGCCTATTCATGGAGCACATTCTGGGAAACACTCAAAATAAGTCTGTTGGATAAGTCTGTAAATGGAGGTTATGTGTGAGAACGCATAAAGAATATCTTGCGCACATTTTAAAACCTGTTCTGCCTTTCGGAGGATCAGGCCATTGTGTCCGGTGAGAACAGGTGGCAAATTTTGCTTAACATTGGCACTGTATGTAAAACAAAGTACACAAATGCTTATTGCACTATTCTGAAAATAATGGACTAGACAAAGACTTAATCAGCTGCAAAACCAACAACAACGCACAGTACCTTATTTCAGGTTTCCACTTGCTCGTGCCGCATCCTCAGGCATTGAAGTACCTAGGAGGGGAACAGTCCCCACAGCAGAATAAATCTACACAAAAAATTGAGATATATATTTTCAAAATCAAATACCTGCAGACAGACAGACAGACAGACAGAGAGTCATAAAGACGCACATATAGACAGACAAAAGTAGACAGAGAGAGAGAGAGAGAGAGAGAGAGAGAGAGAGAGAGAGAGAGAGAGAGAGAGAGAGAGAGAGAGAGAGAGAGAGAGAGAGAGGAGGAGGAGAGAGAGAGGAGAGACAGAGAGAGGAGAGAGAGAGGAGAGGGGGAGAGAGAGAGGAGAGAGAGAGAGAGAGAGGAGAGGAGAGAGGAGAGAGAGAGGGAGAGAGAGAGGAGAGAGGAGAGAGAGAGAGAGAGAGAGAGAGAGAGAGAGAGAGAGAGAGAAGAGAGAGAGAGAGAGAGAGAGAGAGAGAGAGAGAGAGAGAGAGAGAGAGAAGAGACAGACAGACAGACAGAAGAGAGAGAGAGAGCAGAAGAGAGAGAGAAGAGAAGAGAGAAGAGAGAGAGAGGAGAGGAGAGAGAGAGAGAGAGAGAGAGAGAGAGAGGAGAGAGAGAGAGAGAGGAGAGAGACAGACAGACAGACAGAGAGACATACAGACAGACAGAGACAGACAGACAGACAGACAGACAGACAGACAGACAAATATTTGATGTTGTACAAATAATTATGTAACAGCACATATTCAAACCTATGCTGTTTAATGATAACTATAGTGATGGTATTGGAAATGATGATGATGATGATGATGATGATAATAATAATAAAAATAAAAATAAAATATTGATAATAATAATAATAATAATAATAAACAATAACAATAAGAGAAATGATGATAACTTTTATGACCATGGTGTGTAGCTTAAGTGGTCCTCTTCGTAAAGAAGAAAAAATCCTCTGAAACCAGAGTATAGCTGCCTATATTAGTAAATCGCTAGGTACTTGAGAAAATGGCCATATGCAAACAAGATGGGGACGGAATAGCTCAGTGGTCAGAACACTCGCGATTTCCCAAGCTAAGGTTAAGCAGCATCGACCGTGGTTAACAATTGGATGGGTGACTGTGCACCTCGGCTTCAGTACAGTCCCGAGTCCGTCGACACATCCATAACTGGGTACCTGCCGTCTTTAGGGTCAGGGAAGGTTAAGCAGCGAGGGAGAGGAGATGGGTGCCACCCTCAATATGCTGGCCCTAGAGAAGCTGAGGTCTCTGATGCCTTGCTGCCCTATAACCACATAGGCTGCGGGACACATTTACCTTTTTATATGCAAATTTCTTACTTAGAGCTAGTGTGCTTACAGTTTCAGCGATTCTTGAGTATGATGTGTAAGATCCAGTGCATATTCTTGAGGACTGTTGATGTTAAGATGTAAAACACCCAACAACAACAGATAGCACATGCATTACCTTATTGGGTGCTTCCACTTGCTCGTGCCACATCCTCAGGCATTGAAGTACCTAGGACGGGAAAAGTCTTCCAGGGTCTTCTTTTCTATGGTGTCTAGCAGGCTGTAGTTTTGCAGGGTGTAGTTTTGCAGGGTGTAGTTTTGCAGGGTGTAGTCTTGTAGGGTGTCATCTTGCAGGCTGAAGTCTTGTATGCTATCTTGCAGGGTATTGTCTTCTATGGTGTCCAGCACAGTGTAGTCTTGCAGGCTGTCATCTTTCATTCCGTCTTCTTATGTGTATTGCAAGATGTCGTCTTCTGTTGTGTCCAGAAGTCTGTAGTCTTGCAGGCTGTCATCTTCTATGCTGTCTTGCACGATGTTGTCTTCTATGGAGGGCACATACACAGACACAGACAGACAGAAAGAGAAACAATCAGCTAAACATAGCAACATTTACACAAACTTTTACAGGCATAGATTTAAACAACCATAAGTTACCCTACGCACACACTTGCATCCTTGTTCCAACTCAACACATAACCATACTTTCTGAATATTAAACAGCACTATTTTGTAAATCCTGTTCCGCTTTTCGTAAGAGTATGCCATCGTGTGCCGGTGGGAACGGATGACAATATTTACAAAAACTGCATACACACGGGGACCGGATGAAAAAAGCACATGATTGCTTATTTTGTTATCGTCGATATAAAATAATAAATAAATAAATAATAAATAAAAAATAAAAAAATAGTAAAAGAAACATTCTAACAAACATAGCAGGGCCCAACAGTTTTGCATGCTACAGATGCAAGCAAAGCACCGATGTGGATATTCAAATCTTAGGCTTTTAGATAAATTCCAACTGTTTTTATCAATGACAAACTCTTAGCATGACCTGTACTCTCCATGGAAGGAGAACAAATCTTCTAAAGCCAGAGTATGCAGATAGTTACAGCAAAGATTATTGGACAGAAAGAAAAAAAACCCATTTACTCAACCTGCTCAATCACAAGATACTTTTATAGTCTCACTAATTCTTTAATGTGTCAGAAAGTACACATGTTCTTAAAATTCTCAGAAATCTAATTTTGTGAACCCCCCAACAACAGCAAAAGATGATGATCTGAACATACCTTATTGTGTGCTCCCACTTGCTCGTGCCGCATCCTCAGGCATTGAAGTACCTAGGACGGGAATAGTCTTCCAAGGTCTTTTCTATGGTATCCAGCAGGCTGTAGTCTTGCACGATGTACTCTGCTACAGAAAGAAACAGCAAAGTCTACAATCTAGCAGTTATACACACATAGACACAGACACAAACACACACACATACACACACGCAGACACACACACACATGTGCACGCGCACGCCTACGTACACACGTGTATATTCAAACACACTCACAGCCATCTACATAAAGATGTTTAACTCACCAGCATATTCTACTTCTTGTCCTATCTGTCCTCCTCCTCCTTTTCCTCCGCTTCCACATTTTCCTCCTCCTCCTTTTCCTCCTCCTCCTCTTTTTCCGTCTGCTTCCTGTTTTTGACAGGTTGTCTTCGTCTGCTTTCTCCCCTTTTCTTCTCTTTGTTTTTGTTGTTATTGTTCTTGTTGTTGATTTTCTTGTTCTTGTTGTTGATTTTCTTGTTGTTGTTGTTGAATTTCTTGTAGTTGCACTTTTTGTTCTTTTTTTTGTGTGCTGTTCTTGTTCTTTTCTTGTCGTTCTTTTTCTTCTTGTTTTTCTTGTTCTGGTTGTTCTTTCTTGCTGTGTTTCCGGGTTGTTCTTGTTCGTGATCTCATTGTTGTTGTTCTTGTTTTTGTTTGTTCTTGTTGTTCTTTTTCTTCTTGTTCTTTTTCTTGTTTTTCTTGGTCTTGATGCTTTTTTGTTCTGTGGGTGTTTTTGTGGTCATTGTTGTTTTTGATGTTAAGTTGTTGCTGCTCTTCTTCTTGCTGTTTTGTTTGTGGTGTACTTTTTTTCTTGCTCTTTTTTTCCCTTCTTGTTTTGTTCTTGTTTTTGTGTGTGTGTGTTTTCTTGTTGTCGTTCTTGTTCTGTTGTTGTTGTTCTTCTTTTGTTGTTGTTATTCTTGTTGTTGTTCTTTTCCTTTTTGTTTTCTTGTTGTTGTTGTTGTTGCCTCTTCTTCTTTTGTTGTTGTCATTCTGCTTGTTCTTCTTGTTGTTCTTCTTCTTGCTCTTGTTGTTCTTGTTCTTGTGCTCCTTGTTCTTGTTGTTTTCTTGTTGTTGTTCTCCTTAACATTCTTCGTGTTCTTTTTGTTGTCCATCTTGTTGTTGTTCAAATTTTTCTTGGACTCCTTGTTGTCCTTGTAATTTTTGTTGTTGTTATTGTTGTTCTCCTTCTTCTTCAGCATGTTGTTGTTGCTGTTGTTGTTGTTTCATCGTCGTTCTTCTTCTTTTTTCAGAATGCTGTTGTTGTTCTTCTTCGTCTTCTTCTTTGTGTTGTTGTTGTTACTGCTGTTCTTCTTCTTTTTGTTGCTGTGGTTCATCTTGTTTTCTGTTCTTGTTGTTTTCTTGTTGTTGTTCTTCTGATAGTTGTTCTTCTTATTCTTGTTTTGTTTGTATTGTTGATGTTGTTGTTCTTTATTTCTTGTTGTTGCTGTTTTTTTCTTCTTCTGTTCTTGTATTCCTCCTCCTTCTTTTCTTTTCCTCATTCTCCTCCTCCTCTTCTTCTTCCTCTTGTTTTGTATTCGTCCTCTTATTGTTTTCTTTTCTCCTCCTCCTCCTCCTTTTCTTCTTCTTCGTCTTCTTCTTCAGCTTTTTGTTGTTGTTTGTTTCCTTGTTATTGTTTCTTTTTGTTGTTATTGTTCTTCTTCTTTGTGTTGTTGTTCTAAGTGTTGTTTTTCGTCTTTTTGTTGCTCATTTTGTTGTTGTTCTGTTTCTTCTGTGTTGTTGTTGTTCTTTTCGTTGTTTGTCTTGTTGTTATTATTTTTCTTCTCTTTTTTGTTTTTCTTCTTGTTTTTTTCTCTGCTTTGTTGTCGTTGCTCTTCTTTTCTTGTTGTTGTTTTCTTCTTTTTGCTGTTGTTGTTAATCTTGTTGTTGTTTCTGTTCTGTTTGTTTTTTGCTTCTGTTTTTCTTTTCTTGTTTGTTTTTCTTGCTTGTTTCTTGTTTCGTTTGTTTTTTTCTTGTTTTGTTTTGTTTTGTTCTTTTGTTGTTGTTATTTGTTTGTTTTCTTTACTGTTGTTGTTGTTTGTTCGTCTCCTTCATACTGTTGTTTTCCTCTTTTTCTAGTAGTTGTTGTTGTTGCTGTTTTTTTTCTTTGTTGTTGTTGCTTTTAATCTTCTTCTTGTTGTGGATGTTGTTGTTGCTTTGTTTTTTGTCTCTGTTTTTGTTTTTGTTTGTTCTTCCTCTTCATTTTCATGTTCTTCTTATTACTGTTGTTCTTATTTTTGTGGTTGTTCTTCTCCTCGTTCATGTTGTTGTTGTTCTTCTTATTTTTCGTCGTCGTCGTCTTCTTCTGCTTCTTCTTCGTGTTGCTGTTGTTGTTATCTTGTTGTGGTTCTGTTTCTTATTGTTGTTGGTCATGTTGTTTTGTTCTTTTTTCATGTGTTCGTCTTGTTCTTTTGTTCTTTTGTTGTTGTTCTTTTTCTTATCGTTCTTGTCTTGTTGTTCTTCTTCTTTTTCCTTCTTCGTCTTCTTCTAGTTCATTGTCGTCTTCTTTTTGTTGTTGTTTGCTGTTTTCTTTGTCATCTTGTAGTTGTTCTTTTTATTGTTTGTCTTCTTCTCCTTTATGTTGTAGTTTATTGATTTATTTTCTTGTTGTTCACCTTCTTGTTGTTCTTGTTATTGTTCATCTTCATTTTTCATCTTATTGTTCTCCTTGTTGTTGTTTTTGTTCTTGTTGTTTTTGGGGTTCCTCTTCTTCTTCTTCTCTTTGTCTTCTGTCTTTTCTACTTATTTTCTTCTTTCTTGGTCTCTTGTTTTCTTCGGCTGTTTAGTATTTCCTTCCTCTTCTCCTTTCTGTTCATTCTGTTTTCAGCCGTGTCTTTGTCGCCCTCATCTTCGCTGGGGTCTTCATCTTCTTTGCCATGTGTTGTCTCCCTTCTCCTCTGTGTTCATCTTTGTGTTGATCTTTGTTTTTCTTTTTACCCCTGTCTCTTTTTCTTCTTCGTTGCTGTCTTGCGCGTTTTCCTTCATTGTCGTCTTTGTCTGTTCTTTGTCTTTTTTCCTCGATCTGCATTTGTTTTGCTCTTTTCTTCGTTTTTTGTTTCTGGATTTCTTTTTCTGTGTTGGATTTTCGTCCTCTGTGTTTTCTACATTTACAAAGTCCTTGTTGTTTTGATCTCTTTCTTTTCTTCATCAGTGTTGCCAACTTTTCCTTTGTAGTCGTCTTTTCATCATCAGCTACAATCTCGTCTGCTCATTTCTTCTTCTCTTCTTTTCCTCTTTTTTTCTCGATTTTTATTTTTTTTTTTGTTGGTCGACATTGCTGTGTTTTTCTTCATTATTAACGGTTTTTTTTTTCTTTTTCTTCTTTGTTCTCTTCCTCTTTTTGTTCTTTTTCATGGTCTTCTTGGTTATTGTTGTAGTTGTTGCTCTTGTTCTTCTCCTTCTTCTTTCTCTTTTTCTTCCTGTTCTTCTTTTTCCTCCTCCTCCTCCTCTTCTTCTTCTTCTTCGCAATTCTTTTTTGCTATTCTTCTTCTTCACATTGTTCTTCGCATTCTTCTGTTCCTTGTTCTTTCTTCTTCTTCTTCTTTGTTGCTTTCCGTTTCCTTTTGTCGTCGTTTGTTCCTTCCTCTGCTGCTCTGTGCTGTGTCTTTGTTTTCTGGTTTCTTCTGTTCCCCGTCCACCAATTCTTTTTTTCTTTGTTTTTTCTCTTCTTTTTTTTTATAATATTTTTCTTTCCTCCTCCTCCTTCCTCTCTCTCCTCCTCCTTCCTCTCATACTCATCTCTCTCTCCTCCTCTTCTTCCTCTCTCTCCTCCTCCTCTCTCTGTCCTCCTCTCCTTCCTCTCTCCTCTCCTCTCTCTCCTCCTCTCTCTTCTCCTCTCTCCTCCTCCTCTCCTCCTCTTCCCTCTACTCTCTCCCACTTTCCTCCCCCTCCTCCCTCTCCCCTCTCTTCAATATCCTCGATCCTCTTGACCTCGTTCCTCTCCTTCCAAGAGATTTCCCCTGATTAACATCATCACTCCACTCCCCTTCCTTCTACAAAACAGTCCCTTCGCACGCACTTTCCCCACATCCTTCCTCTCCACTTCCACATTTACAAACCTCACCACTTCACCTCTTTGCGTTCCTCGAAAGGTGAATCCTCCCTCCTCCCACCACCACCTCTCTCCCACCACCCCTCTTCTCTCCTCCTCCTTCTCACCCCTCCTCCTTCTCTACCCCCTCCTCCTTTCACCTCCTCCCTCCCCCACCTCCTCCACCACCACCTCCTCCCCACCATCCTCCTCCTCACCACCATCCTTCCTCTCTCTCACCTCCTCTCCTCTCCTCCTCCTCCTCTCACACCTCCTTCTCCCTCCACCACCTCCTCCTCTTCCTCACCACCACCTCCTCATCTCTTATGTTTTTGTGTTGTCGGTTTTCTTCTTCAGTGTCCTTTCATGGCGTCATTTTTTCCCCCCTGTTTTTCTTTCTTTGTTATGTTGTCCCAATTTTTGTTGTTTGTTGTCTTCCCTGATATTTTTTCTTCGATTCTTTTCTCCTTTTTCTTGTTGTTGTTGTTGTTGCTGTTCTTGTTGTTTAATTGTTGTTGTTGCTCTTGTTGATCTTCATCTGACTTCTGGTTCTTCATCCATTGTCTTCTTTGTCAACGTTCTCAAGTCTGCTCTTTGCTGCTGTCTTCTCTCTTTTTGGTCAACGCTTGTTTCTTTGTCTGCCGCTTTGTCTTATGTTTGTTCGCTGTGTTTTTTGTTTGGCTGTTTTTCTTCATCGTCGTTCTGTTGTTTTTTCTTCGTCGTCTTTCTGTTGTTTTTCTTTTTCTTCTGCGTCTTTCCGGTGTTTCTTTTTCTTCTGCGTCTTTCCTTATTTGTTTCTCTGTCTTTTGCATCTTTCCGTTATTTAAAAAAAAAAATTCTTCTGTATCTTTCCGTTGCTGTTTCTCTTCTGCGTCTTTCTGTGTTGTTTTTTTTCTTCTGCGTCTTTGCGTTGTTCTTTTCTTTTTCTTATGCGTCTTTCTGTTGTTTAAAAAAAAAAATTCTTCTGCATCTTTCTGTTGTTTTTCTTCTTCTGCGTCTTTGCGTTGTTCATTTATTTTCTTCTGCGTCTTTGCGTTGTTCATTTATTTTTTTTCTGCGTCTTTCTGTTGTTTTTCCTTTTTTTTCCTGTGTCTTTTCTGCTTTTGTTTTTCTTCTGCATCTTTCTGTGTCTGTTTTGTCTTCTGCGTCTTTTGGTTTTCTTTTGCAATTTTCTGTTTTGTTTTTTTCTTCTGCGTCTTTCCGTTGTTTTTTTCTTTTGCGTCTTTCCGTTGTTTTTTCTTTTGCGTCTTTCCGTTGTTTTTTCTTTTTGCGTCTTTCCGTTGTTTTTTTTCTTTTGCGTCTTTCCGTTGTTCGTTTTTTTTCTTCTCGTCTTTCTGTAGTTCTTCATTTTCTTCTTCGTATTTTTCTGCTTTTGCTTTTTCTCCTGCGTCTTTCCGTTGTTTTTTTTTCCCTTTCTGTATTTTTCTGGTTTTTTTTTCTTTTTTTCTGCATTTTTCTGTTTTGTTTTCATCGGCGTCTTTCCGTTGTTTTTTTTCCCTTCTGTATTTTTCTGTTTTTTTCTTTTTCTCCTGCGTCTTTGCGTTGTTCATTTCTTTTTCCTCTGCGTCTTTCCGTTGTTCATTTCTTTTTCCTCTGCGTCTTTGCGTTGTTCATTTTTTTCTGCCTCCTTCTGTTGATTTTTTTTCATCGACATCTTTTTGTTGTTCTTCCTTTTCTTCTGTGTCTATTTCCGTTTTTCTTCTCTGCATGTTTCTGTTGTTTCTGCGTCTTTTTCTGTAACATTTTCTGTTTTTTGCGTTTTTCTTCTGAGTCTTTCCGTGGTTGTTTTTCTTCTGCGTCTTTCCGTTGTTTTTTTCTCTGCGTCTTTCCGTGGTTGTTTTTATTCTGCGTATTTCCGTTGTTTTTTCCTGTTTTTTTTTTTTTTTCCTTTTCTGTCTTCTGTTGTTTTTCTTCGTACGTCTTTTTGTTGTTTCTTCCTTTTTTTTTTCTTCGTCTTTTTCTGTTTGTTTTTTTTTTCTCTTCCTGTTTTTCTTTGTTTTTGTTTTTTTTTCCCTCTGTCTTTCTGTTTTTTCTTTGTTCTGGTTTTCTTTTTTTCTTCTGCGTCTTTCCGTTGTTGTTTTTTCTTCTCGGTTCTTTTCCGTTGTTTTGTTTTCTTTGCGTCTTTCCTTTGTTTTTTTCCCTTCTGTCTTTCTGTTTTTTCTTTTTCTTCTGCGTCTTTCTGTTCTTTTTTCTTCTGCGTCTTTCCGTTGTTTGTTTCTTTTTTTCTGCGTCTTTTCTGTCGTTTTCTTCTCTGTTTCTGTTTTTCGTTTTTTTCTTCTGCGTCTTTTCTGTTGTTTTTTTTCTTCTGCTCTTTCTTTTTTTTTCTGCGTCTTTCTGTGTTCTGTTTGTTTTTTTTTCTTCTGCGTCTTTCTTTGTTTTGTTTTCTTTTTCTTTTGCTTTGTCTTTCGTTTTTTTTCTTCTGCGTCTTTCGTTGTTCGTTTTTTTTCTGCTGCGTCTTTCTTGTTGTTTTTTTCTTCTCGCCTTTCTGCTTCTTCTTTTTTTTCTGTCTTTTCTGTGTTTTCTTCTCGCGTTTCTGTTTTTTTTTTCTTCTGCGTCTTTCGTTGTTGTTTTTTTCTTCTGCGTCTTTCTGTTTTTTCTTTTTTCTTCTGCGTTCTTTTTTCTTTTTTCTTCTGCGTCTTTTGTTGTCTTTTTTTTCTTCTGCGTTCTTTTTGTTGTTTTTTTCTTCTGCGTCTTTCTGTTGTTTTTTCTTTTTCTTTCCTTGTTTGCTTTTTTTCTCGCGTCTTTTGTTTTGTTTCTTTCTTCTTTCTGTTTCGTTTGTCTGTTTTTTCTTTTTCTTCTGCGTCTTTCTGTTGTTTTTCGTTTCTTTTGTTTTTCGTCTTTCTGTTTTTTGTGTTTTTTCTTTGCTCTTTCTGTTGTTCCTTTCTTTTTTCTTCTCGTCTTTCTGTTGTTTTTTTCTTTTTCTTCTGCGTCTTTCTGTTGTTCTTTTCTTTTTCTTCTGCGTCTTTCGTTGTTTTTTCTTTTTCTTCTGCGTCTTCTGTTTGTTTTTCTTCTGCGCCTTTCTCTTGTTTTTTTTCGTCTTTCTGATGTTGTTTTTTTTCTTCGTCTTTCTTGTCTTTGTGTTGTTGTTTTTTTTATCTCTTCTTTTGTCTGTTTCTTTGCTGTTGTTCTTTCTTTTTTTTTCTGTCTTTCTGTTGTTGTCTTCTTGTCTTTTCCTGTTTTTTCTGCGTCTTTCGTTTTGTTTTGCATTTCCGTTGTTGATTTTTTTCTTCTGCATCTTTGTGTCTTTTCTTGTTCTCCTGCGTCCTGTGTTTTTAAAGAACATTTTTTTTCTGTACCTTTCTGTTTGTTTTTTGTTTTTCTTTCGTTTGCGTCTTTGTGTTGTTCTTTTCTTTTTCTTCTTCTTCGTCTTGTGTTGTTCTTTTCTTTTTCTTCTTCGTCTTTTGTGTTGTTGTTTTTCTTTTTCTTCTTCGTCTTTGTGTGTTTTTTTTTCTAGTTCTCTTTCTTCTCCATCTTTGTGTTGTTGTTTTTTTCTAAATCTTCTGCGTCTTTCTGTTTTTCCTTTTTTTTTCTTCGTACTTTCTGTTGTTCTTTGCTTTTTCTTCTGTGTCTTTCTGTTGTCTTTTCTGTTTCTTCTTCTTCGTCCTTTTATTGTCTTTTCTTTTTCTTCTGGTCTTTTCTTGTGTTTTTCTCGCGTCTGTTTTTTTTTTCATCTTTCTTGTCTGTTCTCTCTTTTTCTTGTCCAAACCCTATGTTCCTGTGTTTTGTTTGAATTGTTCTTTTCTGCAATGTTTTACTTTCCTCCATTTTTGTATATTTTTCTTTTTGGCTTCTTTTTGTTTGTTTGTTTTTCAAATATTTTTTCCTAATTTTTGAACCATCTTCTTTTTTAGAGTGTTACTTTCCCGCCGTGATCTTTTTTCTGTTTCCTCCAGTTTTTTTGTGTGCTTTTCTTCCAGTTTTGAGTTTGTTTTTCTCCTTTTTATATTTATTTTTTGCTTGTTCTTCATCTCTTTTGATTTTCTTGTCTTTCTTCTTTTTTTTGTTCTTGTTTTGGTTTGTGTTCTTGTTGATATTTCCATCTTTTTTTCCCTTCTTCTTGGTCTTTGTTGTTTTCTTTTGCTGTTGTGTTATTTTTGTTGTTGTTTTTATTTCTCTCTTTCTTTCTTTTGTCTTTCTTCTTTTACTCTCCGCCTCCTCTTTTTCTTTTTTCCTCTTTTCTTCTTTCTCCTCCTCCTTTTTCCTTCTTCTCCTCCTCCTTTCTCTTTCCTCTCCCTTCTCCTCCTTTCCTTCTTTCTCCCTCCTTCTCCTCCTCCTTCTCCTTCCTTTCTCCTTAATCCTTTTTTTCTTCTTCTCCTCCTTTCTTGTCTTTTTTCTTTTCTCTCTTCTTTCTCCTTCTATTCTTTTCTTATTCTTTCCTCTTCTTTTTCTTCGTTTCTTCTTTCTCTCCTCTCCTTTCTCTTCTCCTCCTCCTTTTTCTTCTTCTCTCTCCTTTCTTCTTCTCCTCCTCCTTTTCTTCTTTCCTCCTCCTTTTCTTCTTCTTCTCTCCTCCTCTTTTCTTCTTTCTCTCCTCCTTTTCTTCTTCTCCTCCTCTCCGTTTTTCTTCTTCTCCTCCTCCTTTTCTTCTTTCTCTCTCCTTTTTCTTCTTTCTCCTCCTCCTCCTTTTCTTCTTTCTCCTCCTCCTTTTTCTCCTTCTCCTCCTTTCCTTCTTCCTCTCCTCCTCCTCCTTCTTCTTCCTCTTCCTCCTTTTCTTCTTTCTCCTCCTTTTCTTCTTTCTCTCTTCCTCTTTTCTTCTTTCTCTCCTTTTCTTCTTTCTCCTCCTCCTTGTCTTCTTCTTCTTCTCTTTTCTTCTTTCCTCCTTTTTCTTTCTTTCTCTCATCCTCCTTTCCCCTTTTCTTCTTCTTTCTCCTCCTTTTCTTCTTCTCCTTTTTCTTCTTTCTCCCCTTCCTCTTCTCCTTTTCCTCCCTCCTTTTCTCCTTCTCCTTTTTCTTCTTCTCCTCTCTCCTTTTCTTCTTTCTTCTCTCCTCCTTTCTTCCTTTTCTCTTCTTTCTTCTTTCTCTCTCCTCCTTTTCTCTTTCTCCTCCTCCTCTTTTCTTCTTTCTCCTCCTCCTCCTTTTCTTCTTTCTCCTCCTCCTTTTCTTCTTTCTCCTCTTTTTCTTCTTTCTCCTTCTGATTTTCTTTGTTCTCATATTTTCTTTCCTCTTTCATTTTTCTCTTCTAGTTTCTTCTTTCTCCTCCTCTTTTTCTGCTTTCTCCTCCTCCTTTTCTACTTCTCCCTCCTCCTCTTTCTCCTCCTTTTTTTGCGTTCTCCTCCTCCTCCCTTTTCTTCTTTTCTTTCTCCTCCTCCTTTTCTTCTTTCTCTTTCTCCTCCTCCTTTTCTTCTTTCTCCTGCTCCTCCTTTTCTTCTTTTTCCTTTTTCTTCTCCTCCTTTTCGTCGTGCACCTCCTCCTCCGATCCTCGCCTTCTTTGTCGTCATTATCATTGTTTTCTTCTTCATTGTTGTATTTTTGTTATGGGGTTCTCTTTTTTCTTCCGTGCAGTTTTGTTTTCTTCCGCCTCCGTTTAGCTTCCCTCTCTCGTCGCCTTTGTGTTCATTGCCTCCTTCATCTGAGCAGGAAAATCATCGGTTTCTCTCAAACACATAATGTTGCAATTGCTACTTGTGTAAATGATCACTTTCCTTGCTCATAATAGTTAAAGTCTGTCCGAGCCTAAGGCTCATCAGGCCCGGTGCTTATCCGTTGTTTCTGTGCGTTAAGCGACTGAGAGTCATAGACTCCCCCTGGATAGGACGCCAGTCTATGCAGGGTTACCCCCAACACAAGGTTGGTACCCCTTTACACCTGGGTGGGTGAGAAAATAGCCGTTAAAGTGCCTTTTCCAAGGGCACAACGCCATAGCGAAAGCTTGGATCGAACCTGCAAACCTTTAGATTACGAGTCAAACGCCTAACCACTAGACAACAGCGACGGCTCTTGCTCATAATACTTGCCATCAATTACACACCACGCACTACACCACACACACACACACACACACACACACACACACACAACACACACACACACACACACACACACACACACTCCCTCCCTGTCTGACCCCCAGCTGTCCTGCCCTCTCTCCTCTAGACAACACTGGCTGATGTCAGCGCTGCTGCTCTTTCTAAGGAAACGGTCAACCTCTCTTCTCGTGGATGGGTGGTATACAGGTAACGGGTCAGAGTGTGTGGGGGTTCAAATCCTGTTAGGGCCCGAAACTTTTCCCCATCCTTTACACCATGAGTGGTGGTCTGGGTGCCAGTCTTTCGGATGAGACGATAAACCCAGGTCCTGTGGGTTACACATAATTATTTAACGCTCGTAAAATAACCCACGGCAACAAGAGGTTTGTCCCCGGCAAAATTCTGTAAGTAAAAAGCCGCTCTGATAGGGAAATAAATGCAGTTACAGACAGGAAAAAAATGGGTGGCGCTGCTCTTGTGGCGACGCTCTCTCCCCGGAGAGAGAGAGAGAGAGAGAGAGAGAGAGAGAGAGGAGAGGAGAGAGAGAGAGAGAGAGAGAGAGGAGAGAGAGAGAGAGAGAGAGTAGACGTATTTTAGAGTATCGCAGAGAAATCTGCGTGACTCAAAGTGGTGTAAATGTAAAAAAAAAAAAAGCGCTATGCAAATCAACACAGGCGAAAGATCCCACAGCAAAGAGCAGAGTTGTTTCTGGCAACAAAAAACACTATGAAAAAAAAGCCAGTCTCACCTGGATACAAACAGGTGTGCAGGGCAAGAGTGGCACTGCTCTTGAGGTGTAGCAGTCCCCCCAGTTATTTCACCTGGATACAAACAGGTGTGCAGGGCAAGAGAGGCACTGCTCTTGACAGTCCCCCCCCAGTTATTTCACAAGTCTGTTTTCCTCGTGGCAGAACACTGCTGTTTTCTTCAACAAAGCAAAAATAAAGCCATGATTCAAAATACATAGAGGCATTCTATCACAGACAAAAGTTCATGCACTCTCACACATACACAAGTCTGCAAACAGGGAAATTCATAGACACTGGTGCTTTTGCAGGACACACTCCCTACACACACATATACACATGTATGCACATCCATAAATACATACAAAAACACAAGCACAATACATACAAAAACACACACAAACACATACACGAACTCACGCACACATACCCCCCCCCCCCACACACACACAAACACATACAGGCACTCATGCACACATGCCCACACACAAACACACACACACATTTGTCTAAAATCACTTAATGTGAATAGACGTTAAACTGAAGAACACACAAACACACACACACATATTAAAATGACAATTTTCTATTTACATGTTGAGAATCACTAGTATAGTTCTATTTGTTGTTGATTTGAAGTCGATTGTTTCATATCACTGTTTTGTTTTGCCCAGTTGTTCTGCCATCTTTTATATTTTTGCCTACAATCACTCCCACTTCTCTCTGTCTCAGTGTCTTGTCTCTCTCTGTCTCCCCCCCCCCCCCACACACACACACACACATGCCCTTTTCTCTCCCCCATTCAGCCAATATCACGTAAGTAAAAAGATGTTAAACTAAAGACATAGCATAAAACTTCTCTTTCTCTCTCTCTCTCTCCTGTTATTAAGTAGTTGTGGTAAAATACCATACTTCAAGAAACCAACATGGTACTTACAAGTCTCTGTTGTAGACCTCTTCCTACTTTGCTTGTTTCCCTCCATAGCAGTTTTCAAATTTCGGCTTTGAAATTCGTCAGGTTGTCACTACAAACGGCTTACGTGCAGCACTCAGTTCACGTGCTAAACTCGCTCCCCAGAAACTTTCTTCTCTGCTAAACATAGCTCACCGCCACACACACAAAGCCCTACCCCCCCCCCTTCTCTCTCTCATACTTATCATGTCATTTTTGTTACCGGTTTTGTTGCTATGCAGTATTTGTTGTTGTTGTTGTTATTGCTGTTGTCTTTTGTCCTACACCAAAATACTAAGCAGTTAGGCAACCCCCTTCATGTATGGGCTAAGGGCCTTTTTGTGAATAAATCATTTTCGAGTTGGAGTGTCTTTTCTCTCTCTCTCTCTCTCTCTCTTCTCTCTCTCTCTCTCTCTCTCTCTCTCTCTCTCTCTCTCTCTCTCTTTGACATTGTAAAACCTTCTAAAAACAGTTTGTTTTCTATGATAACATATAATGTGGAAGGAATTATATCAAAATTGAAAGATTCTAGTTTTGTTTCTTACATCATAAACTTTGACTTTATTTGTTTAGTGGAAACGTTTGTAGATGCTTTCTCATCCTCTTTATTTCCATCTCACACAAGTTTCATTTCACCTGCTATAAAACTTTCACACCATGGGAGGAAAAGTGGGGGGGGGGGGGGGGGGGGGGGGGGTCGTGTTAGTGAAAGATGAGTTTTTGCCATATATCAAAGAAGTTCCTACAAAATATAATAACATGGTCGTTCTTCAAGCTGACAATAGTTTAGTTTATACAGAATCAAATGTTTTTATTGTCAGTGCGTACATAAATCCAATTAATAGTCCTTTTTATGGCACTACCGAAGCAGACAACGGGATTTCTATATTAGAACAATGCTTGCTGGATATCACAGAACAGCACCAGGATCCACTTTTCCTACTTTGTGGCGATTTTAATGCAAGGACCAGTAATGTTTTCCCTGTGCAACTTGACACAGAGTTAGCTCCTTATGTCGCTTGTGATGAATCCTATTTATTCTATAATAATGATACTGTAACACATAAAAAGCGTTGTTCAGAAGACAAAGTTGTTAATGATTATAGTGGAAAACTACTTTCTTTGTGTACTAGTTTTGGGATGTACATACTGAATGGGGTTTGTGAAGGGGATTTGGGGGGATGTTTTACTTATATTTCTTCTGCAGGAAATAGCGTTATTGATTATTTTATTTTGTCTTCAGCACTAGACGTGTTACCATTTAAACTGTTTGTTGATGAAAATATCCATTCAAAACACATGCCTGTTGTTTGCCATATATTTTTGTGTAAGAAGCTGATAGAAAATAGACAAGATGACATGACAACTGTCTGTAAACTTGTTTGGTCGGAAGAAAAAAGTGAGGATTTTTTTTCACTCAGATTAATTTGCCAAACAATACTGCTGCTTAGGAGGAAGCAAAAGAACTAATTGATCAGGACATTAACAAAGCAGTGGAGTTGTTTACTGCAGTCCTGAAATCTGCTGCCTCTTGTATGACTGTAAAACACAGGATTAAAGATGTCATAAGAGGTCAGGTTTGGTTTGATGCCGAATGTCGGGAGAGTCGGAAGAAGACCAGAAAAGCTCTCCGAGAGTTCAAACGATTGCGGAGAGAAGACCCAGCAGCAGATAGTTGACCATACTTTGAGCAAAGAAAAACATATAAAAGATTATTAGCAGAGAAAGAAAATGCATACAAAAAGAAATGTAGGGCAGATCTCCAACAAAATATTAACGATTCCAAGTTCTTTTGGAAAAAAATTAAGCGCTTTTCATCTAAAAGTAAGAAAACTGGAAATATTACAGAGGAAGAATGGCTGCAGCACTTCAAGGGGGTTTTTGGAGTTGGAGATCAAATTACTCCTGACGAAGAACTTATTGAGTTTAATACTGTAAATGGGGAACGTGATGTTGACCCAGATGAAAATTTCTTGAATAGGAAAATAACTGAACAAGAAATACAACACTCTATAGATCATCTGAAACATAATAAAGCAGCAGGTCCAGATGGCATTATACCCGAAATTTTTAAATATTCTAAAGAAAAAATTGTTCCTTTTTTATTCCATCTTTTCAATGCTGTATTTGCATCAGGCCAGTACCCTGAGGCATGGACCGAATCAATCATTCACCCTTTGCATAAAAAAGGCAGTATACACAAACCAGACAACTACAGGGGTATTTCACTTTTGAATATATGCGGCAAGTTATACAGCTATATCATCAACAGGAGACTGTCTAAATGGGCAGAAAATAAAAATTTATTAGGGGAAATTCAAGCTGGTTTTAGAACAGACCATTCTACAATAGACCATATTTTTACGTTGTTCTGTATGATTCAGAAACATTTGCTACTGAGGAAAAAGTTATATGTAGCTTTTATTGACTTTCGTAAGGCTTTCGATTTTATTTCACATAGTAAACTCTGGCCCATACTACACAAATCTGGAATAAGAGGTAAGATACTACTGACCATTATGAGTATGTATAAATCCGTGAAAGCCCGGGTTAGATGTGGAGGTAGGGTTTCTGATGCTTTCTTCTGTCAGAAGGGTTTGAAGCAGGGTGAAATTACAAGTCCTCTACTTATTTCTGTATTCATAAATGAACTTGCTAGTTGCGTTGTAGAAAACGGGCGCCATGGCATACTTCTGAATCCAGGCATGACTGAATTGTTTATTATGCTTTTTGCAGATGATATTGTACTTCTGTCAGACACTGTCATTGGCTTACAAACTCAGCTTAATACTCTTGCTACTAAGGCACTTGAATTAGATTTACAGGTCAACCTGGAAAAATCTAATATAGTTATTTTTTAGAAATGGTGGTTACATTTCTCGGCATGAAACATGGACATACAATGGTTGTAAAATTGAAATTGTGAATTGTTATAAATATTTGGGTCTGGTTTTCAGCACCAGGCTATCCTTTTCAAAAGCTGTTGGTGAGATGTCAGTTAAAGCAAGGAAAGGGGTTATTGACATTTTTAGAACCCTCTGGAAACTAGGTGATTTTTCAGTTGATATTTGTCTTAGATTATTTGATTCACAGATAAGACCTATTCTTTTGTATGGTTTTGAAATCTGGGGCATGTCTTACTTTCCTATATTGGAGAAAGTATACACGTTTACTTTAAAAAAGCTGTTAAACGTCAGCCCCAGAACACCAAATGATATGGTTTATGATGAAACTGGGCGATACCCCTCTATATATTTTCTTTTATGTCATGCATAAAATATTGGCTACGTCTTACAAGAATGAATCAGGCCAGACTCCCTCATCAGTCCTATATTATGCTTCTAACATTATGTGATCAAGGGCGGATGTGCTGGGCATCAAATGTGTGCGACACGTATAAATTTGGATTTGGGTTTGTTTGGGAAAACCAAGGAGTGCAAAATATAAGGGGATTCTTCTCTACATTCAAGCAGAGATTGATTGATTGTCACAGTCAAAATTGGCACGCACATATTCAAGAAAGCAGTAGGTTTGCAGTTTATCGGAATTTTAAATCCTCTATATCACTGGAATCGTATTTTACTGTTATCACTAACAAACACATCAGAGATGTGCTCATCCGATTTAGAATCGGTGCAACTGAAATACGTACACATAAAATGCGATATGCTACTTTCAATCCAGGTGATCTGAAATGCCCGCTATGTAATTCTTGTCTTGAAGATGAAGTACACACTTTATTTTACTGTAAATCTCTGAGTGATTTGCGACAAAAATACATCCCATCTCCTTATAGGCAATACCCTTCAGAAAAAAACATTGAAACTTATGATGCAAGATGACAAAAACCTTCATGACTTAGGACGGTTCATATATCATTCCAACAAAAGGCGTTCTGCTTTAGAATGATGGCTGTAACAAAATGATTAACGTATTTCTCAAGTTGTTTCAGTGTCTTATGCTACTCTGTGTACAATTTGTGCCCTAATTATCAATCCTCTAATCAATTTCAGTTATTCATTCATTTATTTATTTACTTACTAAATTTATGTTTAGTCTAAAATGTTGCAAACATTCTAATCAGATATATGCTAATACCACAAGTGAATGTTATAATCGTTGTGCTTGGAAGTGTTTTTAGGTTCATTTTTGGAAAGGATTGAGAACGAAATTAATGTGAGGGGGGAGGAGGGGGGTGATAGCGAGTGTGTGAAATTGTAATGGGTCCGGTGGCCTTCTACAATAAAATCGTTCAGAGTTCAGAGTTCTCTCTCTCTCTGGTTTTTCTTTTGGTCTGTTTCATTGCTTTTTCCTTTCTCTGCATGTATATCTATCTCAGTGATAGTTTCCCCCCCCCCCCCCCCATTTTTCTGTCTCTGATGATGTGTTCATGTTTTTTTTTATCTAGT
>CM060331.1:29476280-29483780 GCA_030674155.1 Stramonita haemastoma | reverse complement strand
TGTGTGTTGTGTGTGTGTGGTGCATGCTGCCCGAAAACAGCATAGGGGTCGTTTTTGCCTACACTGTACCATGTTTCTAGGCGAGAAACTTGGCTGTGTACAAGCGGGGTTGCCATCTTCGGGGCTGTGGTGTCGCCACAGTTCCAGTGCCACACACATCAAAAATGCTTGTAAAGATTGTATGCATAGAGTAGAATACGGTCTAGGTGCCCTGGGGTCCGGAACTGCGGAAAAGTGCGGGGGGCAAGGGTCCGAAAACGGCCTTCCGTCGCATCTCTTCGGAACTGCTTCTTTAGCTTATGCATGGGAGGGTGGGTATGCATGCGCGCGTGCGCGCGTTCGCTGGTGTTGGTGTGTGCGGTTGTTTGTGTTTGGGCGTGTGGAGGGGACCCTGCAGATTGCCCTGGTGCATGATATTGTGTGATATTATCCTTTGATGGGCGTTGTAGGGGTCGTTTTTGCCTACACTGTACCATGTTTCTAGGCGAGAAACTTGGCTGTGTACAAGCGGGGTTGCCATCTTCGGGGCTGTGGTGTCGCCACAGTTCCAGTGCCACACACATCAAAAATGCTTGTAAAGATTGTATGCATAGAGTAGAATACGGTCTAGGTGCCCTGGGGTCCGGAACTGCGGAAAAGTGCGGGGGGCAAGGGTCCGAAAACGGCCTTCCGTCGCATCTCTTCGGAACTGCTTCTTTAGCTTATGCATGGGAGGGTGGGTATGCATGCGCGCGTGCGCGCGTTCGCTGGTGTTGGTGTGTGCGGTTGTTTGTGTTTGGGCGTGTGGAGGGGACCCTGCAGATTGCCCTGGTGCATGATATTGTGTGATATTATCCTTTGATGGGCGTTGTAGGGGTCGTTTTTGCCTACACTGTACCATGTTTCTAGGCGAGAAACTTGGCTGTGTACAAGCGGGGTTGCCATCTTCGGGGCTGTGGTGTCGCCACAGTTCCAGTGCCACACACATCAAAAATGCTTGTAAAGATTGTATGCATAGAGTAGAATACGGTCTAGGTGCCCTGGGGTCCGGAACTGCGGAAAAGTGCGGGGGGCAAGGGTCCGAAAACGGCCTTCCGTCGCATCTCTTCGGAACTGCTTCTTTAGCTTATGCATGGGAGGGTGGGTATGCATGCGCGCGTGCGCGCGTTCGCTGGTGTTGGTGTGTGCGGTTGTTTGTGTTTGGGCGTGTGGAGGGGACCCTGCAGATTGCCCTGGTGCATGATATTGTGTGATATTATCCTTTGATGGGCGTTGTAGGGGTCGTTTTTGCCTACACTGTACCATGTTTCTAGGCGAGAAACTTGGCTGTGTACAAGCGGGGTTGCCATCTTCGGGGCTGTGGTGTCGCCACAGTTCCAGTGCCACACACATCAAAAATGCTTGTAAAGATTGTATGCATAGAGTAGAATACGGTCTAGGTGCCCTGGGGTCCGGAACTGCGGAAAAGTGCGGGGGGCAAGGGTCCGAAAACGGCCTTCCGTCGCATCTCTTCGGAACTGCTTCTTTAGCTTATGCATGGGAGGGTGGGTATGCATGCGCGCGTGCGCGCGTTCGCTGGTGTTGGTGTGTGCGGTTGTTTGTGTTTGGGCGTGTGGAGGGGACCCTGCAGATTGCCCTGGTGCATGATATTGTGTGATATTATCCTTTGATGGGCGTTGTAGGGGTCGTTTTTGCCTACACTGTACCATGTTTCTAGGCGAGAAACTTGGCTGTGTACAAGCGGGGTTGCCATCTTCGGGGCTGTGGTGTCGCCACAGTTCCAGTGCCACACACATCAAAAATGCTTGTAAAGATTGTATGCATAGAGTAGAATACGGTCTAGGTGCCCTGGGGTCCGGAACTGCGGAAAAGTGCGGGGGGCAAGGGTCCGAAAACGGCCTTCCGTCGCATCTCTTCGGAACTGCTTCTTTAGCTTATGCATGGGAGGGTGGGTATGCATGCGCGCGTGCGCGCGTTCGCTGGTGTTGGTGTGTGCGGTTGTTTGTGTTTGGGCGTGTGGAGGGGACCCTGCAGATTGCCCTGGTGCATGATATTGTGTGATATTATCCTTTGATGGGCGTTGTAGGGGTCGTTTTTGCCTACACTGTACCATGTTTCTAGGCGAGAAACTTGGCTGTGTACAAGCGGGGTTGCCATCTTCGGGGCTGTGGTGTCGCCACAGTTCCAGTGCCACACACATCAAAAATGCTTGTAAAGATTGTATGCATAGAGTAGAATACGGTCTAGGTGCCCTGGGGTCTCGGAACTGCGGAAAAGTGCGGGGGGCAAGGGTCCGAAAACGGCCTTCCGTCGCATTCTTCTCTCGGATGCTTTTTGCTTTATGCATGGGAGGGTGGGTATGCATGCGTCGCGTGCGGCGTTCGTTTGGTGTTGGGTGTGGTGCGGATGTTTGTGTTTGGCGGTGAGAGGGACTGCTAGATTGCCTGGTGCATGATATTGGTGTGTTTATCCTTTGATGTCGTTGTAGGCGGCGTTTTGCCTACACTGTACCATGGTGTTCTGGCGAGAAACTTGGCTGTGTACCAAGTCGAAGTTGCCTATCTATCGGGGCTGTGGTGACGCTGCCCGGGTCCAGTGCGACACATCAGAAGTGCTTGTAAGATTGTATCATAGAGTGAATACGGTTTGTGCCTGGGGTCCGGGAACTGCGGAAAAGTGCGGGGGCAGGTGTCCGAAAACGGCTTTCCGTGCATCTCTGTCGGAACTGGCTCTTTTAGCTTGCATGGTGAGGGTGGTATGCATGCGCGCTGTGCGCGCGTTCGCGGTGTGGTGTGTGCGGTTGTTTGTTTTGGGCGTTGTGGAGGGACCCTGAGACTTGCCCGTGCATGATATTGTGTGACTATTATCCTTTGATGGCGCTTGTAGGGTCATTATTATGCTACATGTACATGTTTCTAGGCGAGAAACTTGGCTGTGTACAAGCGGTGCGTTGCCATCTTCGGGCTGCGTGTCGCACAGTTCAGTGCCACACCATCAAAAATGCTTGTAAAGATTGTATGCATAGAGTAGAATACGGTCTAGGTGCCCTGGGTCCGGAACTGCGGAAAAGTGCGGGGGAAGGTCCGAAAACGGCCTTCCGTCGCATCTCTTCGGAACTGCTTCTTTAGCCTTTTGCATGGTGAGGGTGGGTATGCATGCGTCGCGTGCGGGCGCTTCGCTGGTGTTGGTGTGTGCGGTTGTTTGTTTGGGCGTGTGGAGGGGACTGCAGATTGCCCTGGTAAAAGATATTGTGTGATATATCCTCTGATGGGCGTTGTAGGGGTCGTTTTTGCCTACACTGTACCATGTTTCTAGGCGAGAAACTTGCTGTGTACAAGCGGGTTGCAATCTTCGGGGCTGTGGTGTCGCCACGTTCCAGTGCCACACACATCAAAAATGCTTGTAAAGATTGTATGCATAGAGTAGAATACGGTCTAGGTGCCCTGGGGTCCGGAACTGCGGAAAAGTGCGGGGGGGCAAGGGTCCGAAACGGCCTTCCGTCGCATCTCTTCGGAACTGTTCTTTAGCTTATGCATGGGAGGGTGGTATGCATGCGCGCGTGCGCGCGTTCGTGGTGTGTGTGGTTGTTGTTTGTGTTTGGCGTGTGGAGGGGACCTCAGATGCCCTGGTGCATGATATTGTTGATATTACCTTGATGGGCGTTGTAGGGGTCGTTTTTGCCTACACTGTACCATGTTTTAGCGAGAAATTGGCTGTGTACAAGCGGGTTGCATCTCGGGGCTGTGTGTCGCCACAGTTCCGTGCCACACACATCAAAAAGCTGAAAGATTGTATGCAAGAGTAGATACGTTAGGTGCCGGGTCCGGATGCGGAAAAGTGGGGGCAAGGGTCGAAAACGGCTTCCGTGCATCTTTCGGAACTGCTTCTTTAGTATGCTGGGAGGTGGGTATGTGGCGGTGCCGCGTTCGCTGGTGTTGGTGTGTGCGTTGTGTGTTGGGGTGTGGAGGGGACCTGCGATTGCTGTGATGATATTGTGAATTATTTTATGGCGTTGTAGGGTGTTTGTCGTACATTCTCGAAATTGTGTGAAGCGGGGTTGCCATCTTCGGTGTGGTTCGCACAGTTCGTGCACAAACAAAAATTTGTAAGATTGTTGCAAGTAGATACGTCTAGGTGCCGGGTCGGAACTGCGAAAGTGCGGGGGAAGGTCGAAAACGGCCTTCCGTCGCATCTCTTCGGAAGCTTCTTAGTAGCATGGAGGTGGGTATGATGCGCGCTGCCGCGTTCGTGGTGTTGTGTTGCGGTTGTTTGTGTTTGGGCTGGGGACCGCAGATCCTGTGCATGATATGTGTGATATTATCTTTGATGGGCGTTGTAGGGGTCGTTTTTGCCTACACTGTCCATTTTCTAGCGAGAAATTGGCTGTGTACAAGCGGGGTTGCCATCTTCGGGCTGTGGTGTCGCCACGTTCCAGTGCCACAACATCAAAAATGCTTGTAAAGATTGTATCATAGTAGAATACGTCTAGTGCCCTGGGTCCGAACTGCGGAAAAGTGCGGGGCAAGGTCGAAACGCCTTCCGTCGCATCTCTCGAACGCTTCTTTAGCTTATGATGGGAGGGTGGGTAGCATGCCGCGTGGCGGTTCGCTGTGTTGGTGTTCGTTTTTGTGTTGGGCGTGTGGAGGGACCCTCGATTGCCGTGCAGATATGTTATATATCCTTGATGGGCGTTGTAGGTCGTTTTTGCCACACTGTACCTGTTTCTAGGCGAGAAATGTGTGTACAAGCGGGGTTCACTTCGGCTTGGGTGCCACAGTTCCGTGCCACAAATCAAAATGTTAAAGTTGATCATAAGTAGAATACGTCTAGGTGCCTGGTCCGGATGCGGAAGGGGGCAAGGTCCGAAACGCTTCCGTCGCATCTCTTCGGAACTGCTCTTAGCTTATGCTGGGGGTATGCAGCGCGCGTGCGGCGTTCGCTGGTGTTGGTGTTGCGTTGTTTGGTTTGGGTGTGGAGGGGACCTGCAGATTGCCCTGGTGCATGATATTGTGTGATATTATCCTTTGATGGCGTTGTAGGGGTCGTTTTTGCCTACACTGTACCATGTTTCTAGGCGAGAAACTTGGCTGTGTACAAGCGGGTTGCCATCTTCGGGCTGTGGTGTCGCCACAGTTCCAGTGCCACACACATCAAAAATGCTTGTAAAGATTGTATGCATAGAGTAGAATACGGTCTAGGTGCCCTGGGGTCCGGAACTGCGAAAAGTGCGGGGGCAAGGGTCCGAAAACGGCCTTCCGTCGCATCTCTTCGGAACTGCTTCTTTAGCTTATGCATGGGAGGGTGGGTATGCATGCGCGCGTGCGCGCGTTCGCTTTTTTTTTTTTTTTTTTTTTTTTTTTTTTTTTTTTTTTTTTTTTTTTTTTTTTTTTTTTTTTTTTTTTTTTTTTTTTTTTTTTTTTTTTTTTTTTTTTTTTTTTTTTTTTTTTTTTTTTTTTTTTTTTTTTTTTTTTTTTTTTTTTTTTTTTTTTTTTTTTTTTTTTTTTTTTTTTTTTTTTTTTTTTTTTTTTTTTTTTTTTTTTTTTTTTTTTTTTTTTTTTTTTTTTTTTTTTTTTTTTTTTTTTTTTTTTTTTTTTTTTTTTTTTTTTTTTTTTTTTTTTTTTTTTTTTTTTTTTTTTTTTTTTTTTTTTTTTTTTTTTTTTTTTTTTTTTTTTTTTTTCCCCCCCCCCCCCCCCCCCCCCCCCCCCCCCCCCCCCCCCCCCCCCCCCCCCCCCCCCCCCCCCCCCCCCCCCCCCCCCCCCCCCCCCCCCCCCCCCCCCCCCCCCCCCCCCCCCCCCCCCCCCCCCCCCCCCCCCCCCCCCCCCCCCCCCCCCCCCCCCCCCCCCCCCCCCCCCCCCCCCCCCCCCCCCCCCCCCCCCCCCCCCCCCCCCCCCCCCCCCCCCCCCCCCCCCCCCCCGGTGCATGATATTGTGTGATATTATCCTTTGATGGGCGTTGTAGGGGTCGTTTTTGCCTACACTGTACCATGTTTCTAGGCGAGAAACTTGGCTGTGTACAAGCGGGGTTGCCATCTTCGGGGCTGTGGTGTCGCCACAGTTCCAGTGCCACACACATCAAAAATGCTTGTAAAGATTGTATGCATAGAGTAGAATACGGTCTAGGTGCCCTGGGGTCCGGAACTGCGGAAAAGTGCGGGGGGGCAAGGGTCCGAAAACGGCCTTCCGTCGCATCTCTTCGGAACTGCTTCTTTAGCTTATGCATGGGAGGGTGGGTATGCATGCGCGCGTGCGCGCGTTCGCTGGTGTTGGTCGTGTGCGGTTGTTTGTGTTTGGGCGTGTGGAGGGGACCTGCAGATTGCCCTGGTGCATGATATTGTGTGATATTATTCCTTTGATGGGCGTTGTAGGGGTCGTTTTTGCCTACACTGTACCATGTTTCTAGGCGAGAAACTTGGCTGTGTACAAGCGGGGTTGCCATCTTCGGGGCTGTGGTGTCGCCACAGTTCCCAGTGCCACACACATCAAAAATGCTTGTAAAGATTGTATGCATAGAGTAGAATACGGTCTAGGTGCCCTGGGGTCGGAAACTGCGGAAAAGTGCGGGGGGCAAGGGTCCGAAAACGGCCTTCCGTTCGCATCTCTTCGGAACTGCTTCTTTAGCTTATGCATGGTGAGGGTGGGTATGCATGCGCGCGTGCGCGCGTTCGCTGGTGTTGGTGTGTGCGGTTGTTTGTGTTTGGGCGTGTGGAGGGGACCCCTGCAGATGTGCCCTGGTGCATGATATTGTGTGATATTATCTTTGATGGGCGTTGTAGGGGTCGTTTTTGCCTACACTGTACCATGTTTCTAGGCGAGAAACTTGGCTGTGTACAAGCGGGGTTGCCATCTTCGGGGCTGTGGTGTCGCCACAGTTCAGTGCCACACACATCAAAAAATGCTTGTAAAGATTGTATGCATAGAGTAGAATACGGTCTAGGTGCCCTGGGGTCCGGAACTGCGGAAAAGTGCGGGGGGCAAGGGTCCGAAAACGGCCTTCCGTCGCATCTCTTCGGAACTGCTTCTTTAGCTTATGCATGGGAGGGTGGGTATGCATGCGCGCGTGCGCGCGTTCGCTGGTGTTTGGTGTGTGCGGTTGTTTGTGTTTGGGCGTGTGGAGGGGACCTGCAGATTGCCCTGGTGCATGATATTGTGTGATATTATCCTTTGATGGGCGTTTTTAGGGGTCGTTTTTGCTACACTGTACCATGTTTCTAGGCGAGAAACTTGGCTGTGTACAAGCGGGGGGTTTTCCATCTTCGGGGCTGTGGTGTCGCCACAGTTCCGTGCCACAAAATCAAAATGCTTGTAAAGATTGTATGCATAGGTTAGAATACGGTCTAGGTGCCTGGGGTCGGAACTGCGGAAAAGTGCGGGGGGCAAGGGTCCGAAAACGGCCTTCCGTTTGCATCTCTTCGGAACTGCTTCTTTAGCTTATGCATGGGAGGGTGGGTATGCATGCGCGCGTGCGCGCGTTCGCTGGTGTTGGGTGTGTGCGGTTGTTTGTTGTTTGGGCGTGGTGGAGGGG
>CM060331.1:29425792-29470792 GCA_030674155.1 Stramonita haemastoma | reverse complement strand
AAAGCTGTTGTTTTTCTGTTTACTTTGGCTTTTTTTTTTATTTGTTAGAAAGCAGCGACAACAACATGGCTTCTAGTTTGCAGACAAAAGATTTGATTTTCAACTTCTCTTTTTTCATGAGTAGAGTGCAGAGTAGTCTTATTTATATTAATTTTAATTGGCTTTAGAAAAGTGGGAGTTGTTGCAAAAAATAGTATTTTTTGTGTTTTTTTAAAATTTTGAAAATTTTTTTTTTTATCTTTAAAATATTTGTTATATTCTATTTCTTTTTTAAATTCGCTTTTTTGAGGATAGTAGAATAAGCAGTCGTGTGCTTTTATACATCAGTCCCCATGTGTATATGGAGTTTTGGAAATTTTTGATCATCTGTTCCCACCGGCACACAATGGCTACTCTTCTGAAAAGTGGAACGGGTTTTAGCCAAGTAAAAGAGCCTTTAAGCAAAAAATGTTTGAATCAAACAGGTATTTTTCGTTTTGCAGGTAGGACGTCACCTGCCAATCCACCCCAGTGACATCAGTACCAGTGTGAAGGGAAAAGTTCCTCAGAGGGCGGCAAAGATTTGAACCCTTTCCTTCAACTACATCACAGCACCAGTTCCACGCTCGGTTTTAGCTTAGTAAAGCAAAGCTGTTGTTTTTCTATTTTACTTTGGTTCTTTTCTTCCTTGTTAGAAAACAGCGACAACACATGATGGTTTCTAATTGTGCAGACAAAAGATTTGATTTTCAACTTCTCTTTTTTCATGTGTAGAATGCAGAGTAGTCTTATTTTCTTATTTTAAATGGCTTTAGAAAAGTGGTGGTTCTTGCAGCAGTAGTGTGGTTTTTAAAAAAATTTTATTAAAAAAAATGTTTTATCTTAAAATATTTGTTATATTCTTTTTCTTTTTTAATTCCTTTATTTCGAGGATATAGAATAGTTAGTCATGTGCTTTTTTTTTTACATCCATTCCCCATGTGTAGGATTTTGGAAATTTTTGATCATCTGTTCCCACGGCAACACAATGGCTACTCTTCTGAAAAGTGGAATGGTTTTAGCGCAAGTAAAAGAGCCTTTAAGCGAAAAAATGTTTGAATCAAACGGGCCTGGCATTTTTGTTTTGCAGGTAGGAGCGTCACCTGCCAATCCACCTCAGTGACTCAGTCCAGTGTGAAGGGAAATGTTCCTCAGAGGGCGCAAAGATTTGAACCCTTTCCTTCAACTCATCACAGCACCATTTCCCACGCTCGGTTTACGTTAGTAAAGCAAAGCTGTTGTTTTTCTATTTTACTTGGCACTTTTTTATTTGTTAGAAAGCAGCGACAACACACGATGGTTCCAGTTTGCAGACAAAAGATTTGATTTTCAACTTTCTCTTTTTTCATGAGTAGAGTGCAGAGTAGTTTTATTTTTTTTTTTAATGGCTTTAGAAAAGTGGGAGTTGTTGCAAAAATAGTATGTTTTGTTGTTTTTTAAATTTTGAATAATTTTTTTTCTATCTTTAAAATATTTTTTATTTTCTATTTCTTTTTTAAATTCGCTTTTTTTGAGATATAGAATAAGCATCGTGTGCTTTTATACATCCAGTCCCCATGTGTATGAGTTTTGGAAATTTTTGATCATCTGTTCCCACCGGCACACAATGTTACTCTTCTGAAAAGCGGAACGGTTTTGCGCAAGTAAAAGAGCTTACAGCAAAAATGTTTTAATCAAAAGGCATTTTTTGTTTTACAGGTAGGAGCGTCACCTGCCAATCCACCTCAGTGACATCAGTACCAGTGTGAAGGGAAAAGTTCTTCAGAGGGCGGCAAGATTTGAACCCTTTCCTTCAGCTACATCACAGCACCAGTTCCACGCTCGGTTTTACTGTTAGTAAAGCAAAGCTGTTGTTTTTCTATTTTACTTTGGTTCTTTTCTTCCTTGTTAGAAAACAGCGACAACACATGATGGTTTCTAGTTGTGCAGACAAAAGATTTGATTTTCAACTTTCTCTTTTTTCATGAGTAGAATGCAGAGTAGTCTTATTTTCTTATTTTAAATGGCTTTAGAAAAGTGGTGGTTCTTGCAGCAGTAGTGTGGTTTTTAAAAAAAAAATTTAATAAAAAAAATGTTTTATCTTTTAAATATTTGTTATATTCTTTTTCTTTTTTAATTCGCTTATTTCGAGGATAATAGAATAGTTAGTCATGTGCTTTTTTTTTTTACATCCATTTCCCATGTGTATGGAATTTTGGAAATTTTTGATCATCTGTTCCCACCAGCACACAATGGCTACTCTTCTGAAAAGTGGAATGGGTGCCGCAAAAAATGTTTGAATCAAACGGGATCAAACTGGCATTTTTTGTTTTGCAGGTAGGAGCGTCACCTGCCAATCCACCTCAGTGACATCAGTACCAGTGTGAAGGGAAAAGTTCCTCAGAGGGCGGCAAAGATTTGAACCCTTTCCTTCAACTACATCACAGCACCAGTTCCATGCTGGGTTTTACTGTTGGTAAAGCAAAGCTGTTGTTTTTCTGTTTTACTTTGGCCATTTTTTCTTGTTAGAAAGCAGGGACAACACGTGATGGTTTCTAGTTATGCAGACAAAAGATTTGATTTTCAACTTTCTCTTTTTTCATTAGTAGAGTGCAGAGTAGTCTTATTTTCATATTTTAAAAGGCTTTAGAAAAGTGGTGGTTCTTGCAGCAGTAGTGTGTTTTCACAAACAAAAATTTAATATTTGAATGAAATTTTTTTCTATCTTTAAAACATTTTTATATTCTATTTCTTTTTTGATTCATTTATTTTAAGGATAATAGAATAAGCAGTCATGTGCTTTTTTTTTTACATCCAGTCCCCATGTGTATGAAGTTTTGGACATTTTATCATCTGTTCCCACCAGCACACAATGGCTACTCTTCTGAAAAGCGGAACGGGTTCTAACATGTGACTTGCTGACTTATGCCTGTGAATTCCCTTGGGAATAAAGGGCCACAACAACACTCCTCCAACAGACTCGGTTCTGGGAGATCCTCTTCAGCTCGGCCCACGTCATTCCTGCTGCCTTTGTCTCTGCTTCATTGCTTCTGCGCCAGGTCTGTTTTGGTTGACCTACTTTCCGCTTGTTTTAACATGTTAGCAAGATGTTCTGTGTGCATTCGAGCACGGGACTCCAGATTATAGTCTCATCCGAAGGACTGTAGGCGGGATGGAGTCAGCACTGATTGTTACTCAAGAGGTAAAATCCTCTCGCACAAGATGCGAACCTGGGTCAGCAGATCATGAGTGCGCAATGCGCATCACTCTAACCACCAGGCTGTCCCGTCCCCATTTGTGTGTTTGTGCGTGTGCGTGCATGTATGTGTCGTTTTCTTTTTTTTGGGGGGGTAGAGTTTGTTTCAAAAAACCACCATCACCACCACCTCCCATCATAATCACCATCATCACCATCACCATCATCATCATTATCATCATCGTTGTTGTTGTGTTCACAGCCTCAGACTGCACAGTCCTCACAAGTCTCAGAGCAACAGCGGTTCCTGCCTGGCCTCTGAGTACTGACCACTGGGATGGAGGGATGGATGGAGGGCATCAGTCAACCACTAGTGGCCTCTGAGTACTGACCACTGGGATGGATGGAGGGATGGATGGCGTCAGTCAACCACTAGTGGCCTTGAGGAGGAGTCCCTTCAATTCGGTTGATTTATTTGTGGCTGTCTCTCTGTCTCTGTCTGTCTGTCTGTCTGTATCTCTGGTGTGTGTGTGTGTGTGTGTGTGTGTGTGTGTGTGTGTGTGTGTGTGTGTGTGTGTGTGTGTGTTTGCTTCTTGTTGTTAGATTAACTTTAGATTAACTTTGCTGCTTAGTAGATTTAGTTTTTGTGGTTTTAGACTCTAGCCTTTGAAAGATTGCTAACAAGTGTAAAGTAACAGCCTGTTGATGATTATGTAATAGCAACGTTGTAGTTGGGAAAACAAGTGCAGGTAGCCAGTTAGAATTTCGTCATCATGATGAAAATTATTTATCAAAGACTACACTAAAGTCTAGAAGATGAAATCTTTAAATGAGAGTATTTGAGACATTATTCAGTAAAGGCTTTGCCTTTGACTATGTATATCAATTTTTCCTCTTGGGCCTGGCAACAAGAGAGTTCCAAGAAAAAAAATGCAGAATCGAAGCTTTTCTTGTAGAGGAACAGATCTAACTCAGGAAACTGTGGTTACAGATGGCGCTGGACTGTGGCGAGACGCACTGGGGGAAAGCAGCCTGAAGATCACACACGCAGACCTGCCCTGACTGTGACTGAGGGAAAGCAGCCTGAAGATCACACACACAGAGACCTGCCATGACTGTGACTGAGGGGAAAGCAGCCTGAAGATCACACACACACATACACAGACTTGCCATGACTGTGACTCCTGCACAGATCAACAGAAAGAAATGCAGAGAGGCTGGACCCATGAACTGCAGGTTTGTCCAGATTTCCTGTCTTGGTCTGTTCTTAACCCTGGTAGCGCTGAATTATGGCAGTGGTACTCAGTGCTGCTGGTGGAATTAACAGCGGCCAGTGTTGTTTTGAAGCAGGGTTGGGCAAAAAACCCCTTGATATTGATATGTAAAACTGAACTAAGTGTGTTAAGTTGTAAATCTCTTAGCTTAGAAAGCTTAGATAACAAGCTTTTAAAAAAGTGAAATTTTATAGCAGCATATAGTGTTTATGATAATGTAAAAAGAAATTTTTTTTTTTTTTAAAATTTTAAAATTGCATGTGTACTACCAATCACTGTTGCGACGTTGGAGCCCCAGGGTGATTTTAACATGATATTCAGTTTTGTTGTGGTGCAAAAATGTCATGATGTGGTAAATGCTCTCTCTTGACTTTAGTTTTGAAAAAAATAAGGAGCTTGTGTAGCTTTATTGGTCATCAGAGTCCAGCGAAACAGTTGACATCATCGCGATTGTCACGGCAGTGAACACTCATTTCATGCAAAGTGGTTGTGTACTATGACAAAAATACGATGATTGCTTGATTTTGTGCGATGCAAAGTACTCGGTAGCATATCAAAAGAACTTTTTGAAGCCTTGTTACATAAAAATAAAGTAAAACAGTCTATGCGTCGAAATCGCCAAGTAGCCAAGAAGTGCATCAGGCAAAGCTTATCGCTGCTCGCTTTGGTCAGATCGCAATAATTTTTTCCTAAGTTTTTTCAAAAATATTCCACAACCCTTACCTCATTGTCTCTGTTATTGTTTAATTCAACCAAATCCAGCCCCTAAAACTCATATTCATGCATTGTTTTATTTGGTGTGTTACATAGAAAGATTATTCATGTATTGTTTTATTTGGTGTGCTACATAGAAACATTATTCATGCATTCTATTTGGTGTGTTACATAGAAACATTATTCGTGTATTGTTTTATTTGGTGTGTTACATAGAAAGATTATTCATGCATTCTATTTGGTGTGTTACATAGAAACGTTATTCGTGTATTGTTTTATTTGGTGTGTTACATAGAAACATTATTCGTGTATTGTTTTATTTGGTGTGTTACATAGAAAGATTATTCATGCATTCTATTTGGTGTGTTACATAGCAACATTATTCATGCATTGTTTTATTGGTGTGTTAAATAGAAATATTATTCATGCATTATTTTGTTTGGTGTGTTACATAGCAACATTATTCATGCATTGTTTTATTTGGTGTTACATAGCAACATTATTCATGCATTGTTTTATTTGGTGTTACAGGGCTGATAAACCCACAACAGCTGAAGACGACATGGAAGGGTCAATCCAAGTGAGAAGCTGGATGTCTGTCTGTCTGTCCATCCCTGTCGTCCGTCCCTGTCATCCGTCCCTGTCATCCATCCCTGTCGTCCGTCCGTCCCTGTCGTCCGTCATTGTCGTCTGTCCGTCCCTGTCGTCTGTCCGTCCCTGTCGTCCGTCCGTCCCTGTCGTCTGTCCGTCCCTGTCATCTGTCCCTGTCATCTGTCTGTCCCTGTCGTCCGGCCCTGTCGTCTGTCCGTCCCTGTCATCTGTCCGTCCCTGTCGTCCGTCCCTGTCGTCTGTCCGTCCCTGTCATCTGTCCGTCCCTGTCGTCTGTCTCTGTCGTCTGTCCGTCCCTGTCGTCCGTCCGTCCCTGTCGTCCGTCCTTGTCGTCTGTCCCTGTCGTCCGTCCCTGATGTCTGTCCGTCCCTGTCGTCTGTCCCTGATGTCTGTCCGTCCCTGTCGTCTGTCCCTGTCTGTCCGTCCCTGTCGTCTGTCCCTGATGTCTGTCCGTCCCTGTCGTCTGTCCCTGATGTCTGTCCGTCCCTGTCGTCCGTCCCTGATGTCTGTCCGTTCCTGTCGTCTGTCCCTGTCGTCTGTCCGTCCCTGTTGTCCGTCCCTGTCATCTGTCAGTCCCTGTCATCTGTCCATCCCTGTCATTTGTCCCTGTCGTCCGTCCCTGTCGTCCGTCCGTCCCTATCGTTCGTCCCTGTCGTCCGTCCCTGTCGTCTGTCCGTCCCTGTCGTCTGTCCGTCCCTGTCGTCCGTCCCTGTCATCTGTCAGTCCCTGTCATTTGTCAGTCCCTGTCATCTGTCCATCCCTGTCATCTGTCCGTCCCTGTCGTCCGTCCCTGTCGTCCGTCCCTGTTGTCTGTCCGTCCCTGTCGTCCGTCCCTGTCGTCTGTCAGTCCCTGTCATCTGTCCGTCCCTGTCATCTGTCCGTCCCTGTCATCTGTCTGTCCCTGTCGTCCGTCCCTGTCGTCCGTCCCTGTCGTCCGTCCCTGTCATCTGTCCGTCCCTGTCGTCTGTCCCTGTCGTCCATCCGTCCCTGTCGTCTGTCCCTGTCATCTGTCCCTGTCGTCTGTCCCTGTCGTCTGTCCGTCCCTGTCGTCTGTCCCTGTCGTCCGTCCGTCCCTGTCGTCTGTCCGTCCCTGTCTGTCCCTGTCGTCCGTCTGTCCCTGTCGTCTGTCCCTGTCATCCATCCGTCCCTGTCGTCTGTCCCTGTCGTCCGTCCGTCCCTGTCGTCTGTCCCTGTCGTCCGTCCGTCCCTGTCGTCCATCCGTCCCTGTCATCCGTCCCTGTCGTCCGTCCCTGTCATCTGTCCGTCCCTGTCGTCCGTCCCTGTCGTCCGTCCCTGTCATCCGTCCCTGTCGTCCGTCCCTGTCGTCCGTCCCTGTCGTCCGTCCGTCCCTGTCGTCCATCCGTCCCTGTCGTCCGTCCCTGTCGTCCGTCCGTCCCTGTCGTCCATCCGTCCCTGTCGTCCGTCCCTGTCGTCCGTCCGTCCGTCCCTGTCGTCCGTCCGTCCCTGTCGTTCGTCTGTCCCTGTCGTCCGTCTGTCCCTGTCGTCCGTCTGTCCCTGTCGTCCGTCCCTGTCATCTGTCCGTCCCTGTCGTCTGTCCCTGTCGTCCGTCTGTCCCTGTCGTCCGTCCCTGTTGTCCGTCCCTGTCGTCTGTCCGTCCCTGTCGTCTGTCCGTCCCTGTCGTCTGTCCGTCCCTGTCGTCTGTCCCTGTCGTCTGTCCCTGTCGTCTGTCCCTGTCGTCCGTCCCTGTCGTCTGTCCGCCCGCTTTGAAATAACTGTTAAGTCATTTTGATATGCTGCTGAGTACTTTGCATCACATGAAATCAAGCGATTGTCATAGTTTTGTTATAGAGTGCGACCACTTTGCATGAAATAAGTGTTTACTGCCATGATGATTGTGATAGCATTGATCGTTTCGCTGGACTTTTCCGAGTATTTGACGACCGATAAAGCAACTCAAGCTCCATTTTGTTGTTGTTGAAAACTAATGTAAAGAGATAGTATTTACCTCATCATGACATTTTTGCACCGCAACAACATTGCATATCGTGTATATCATCAATCTGGGGCTCTGACATCGCGACAGTGATCGGTAGTGTACACGCAATTTAAAAAATATATTTATTTTTTAAATTATCATAAACACTACCTGCTGCTATAAAATTTCGCTTATTTGAAAGCTTGCCATCTAAGCTTTCCAGTGATTTACAACTTTACACACTAAGTTCAGTTTTACATGTCAACATCAAGGGTTGTTTGACCCCACCCCGCTTCAAACCAACAATGGCTGCTGTTCATTCCGCTCGCAGTACTGAGTACTGCTGCCGTTAATTCAGGGCCACCAGGGTTAAAAACCCATACACTTGTCATGCAAGCCTTGGCCAGATACGGCCTGTGGTGTGGATGACACTGCATACCTAGCATGCACCCCGCCACCAGGAGAGGGATGGGCTCTGCCAGGTTCAACTTGCCCACTACAGCCCAAAGACTGACCCAGGAGTTGCTGTCACCTCAAATCCTGGGGCAGTAGTTGGGGCGTTGCCTGACTGACTTCTTCAGGCAGTGTGTGGTGGGCGAGTAGGGCCTGGCGGAGCCCATCCCTCTCCAGGTTGCCAGGTGCATGCTGGCTATAGAGTTTCATCACACCACTAGCCCTTTCTGACCATGTCTTCCATGAGCGCGGTTCCTGGAATATTCCGCAATGACCTTTCACCGCCACATTGCGAATTCTGGAATATTCCAGGATGACATAGGTGGTCGTAATCGAAGGCTCGCATTCGCGCTAGAATCACTTGAAGTGTTTTGCCATTTTTTTAATGATATTTATGATGAGGAGGAGGAGTTTTAGAGGCTGGATTTGGTCACATCAAACAATGACAGAGACGATGAGATAAGGGCCGTGGAACTTTTTTTTTTACGTTAGGAAAAATCATCACGATCCAACCGAATTGAACAGTGCTATGTTTTTGAAGAGAGGGGAGTCAACACCTTGGTTCATGTGAAAGACGTTGAGGAGAGGGGAATCAGCACCTTGGTTCATGTGTTGAGGAGAGGGGAGTCAGCACCTTGGTTCATGTGTTGAGGAGAGGGGAGTCAGCTGCATTCCTCACTGCAGGAGGAATGCCAGGAATGGAGCAGGCCTGAGGGATTGTCAGTCAGAAGGAGACTGTGACCACACGGCTGGTGTGCTCCTGCTGAAGGAGAAGTTGGCATGGGTGAGTTGTTTATATTTTTTATTTTATTCTTTTATATCAAGGATAATGGAATAAGCACCCCTGTGCTTTTTTTACATCCAGTCCCCGCGTGTATGCAGTTATCGTAAATCTTGTCATTTTTTCCCACTGGCACACAATGGCCTACTCTTACAAACAGCGGAACAGGATTTAACATGTGCCCAAGATGTTTTGTGTGCGTTTGCACCCGCGGCCTCAGTTTATAGTCTCGTGTTGTGTGGTTTGTGATGGTGTGGTGTGTGTGTGGTGTGGTATAGTGTGTGTGTGTGTGTTATATTTTTTATTTATTTTTTAAATTCTTTTATATCGAGGATAATGGAATAAGCACTCGCGTGCTTTTTTACATCCAGTCCCCGTGTGTATACAGTTTTGTAAATCTTGTCATCTGTTCCCACTGGCACACAATGGCCTACTCTTAGGAAAAGCGGAACAGGATTTAACGTGTGTTGCAAGATGTTCTACGTGTGTTCGCACACTGGGCCTCGGTTTATAGTCTCATCAGAAGGACTTTTGGGGGGAGTGGAGTCAGCACTGATGTTAACTCCAGGGGAAAAATCCCCTCAAACAGGAATCAAACTCGTTTGTGTGTGTGAGTGAGTGTGTGAGTGAGCTTGCGCATGAGTTCGTACGTGTGAGAGTGTGCGTGTATGTGAGTGAATGTGCATGCGTGTGTATTGATGGGTGTGTGCATGTGAGTATGTGTGGGTGTGTGCATATGTGTCTGTGTGTGTGTGTGTTTATTTAATTTTATTTGTTAATTTATTCTTTTAAGCATCGCAGCAGAGATGAAGGCAGCCGGAATGACGTGGGCCGAGCTGAAGAGGATCTCCCAGAACGGAGTCTGTTGGAGGGGTGTTGTTGCAGCCCATTGTTCCCCAGGCATAAGTCGAGTAAGTCAAGTCATTTGATTTTTTATATCAAGGATAATGGATTAAGCACTCATGTACTTTTTTTTTTACAATAAGTCCCTGTGTGTATTCAGTTTTGTAAATTTTGTCATTTGTTCCTATGGCACACAGTGGCCTACTCTTTCGAAAAGTGGGAGAGGATTTTAATGTGTGCGCAAAATGTTCTGTGTGCGTTCGCACATTGGCCTCAGTTTATAGTCTCATCTGAAGGATTTTAGGGGAGAGAATAGTCTGCACTGATGCTCACTCTAAAGGAAAAATCCCCTTGAATGGTTGTGAGTGAGTATATGTTTTTTTGTTTTATTTCTTTATTCTTTTATAGTAAGGATAATAGAATAAGAACCTACGTGCTTTTTTACATCGAGTACCATGTGTATGTGGTTTTGTAAATTTCGTCATCCAACCCCACCAGCACACAATGGCCTACTGTTTCAAAAAGCAGAACAGGTTTTAATGTGTGCACAAGATGTTCTGCATGCATTCGCACACTGGGTCTCGGTTTATAGTCTCATCTGAAAGACTCTTTGGGGGAGTGGAGTTGGTACTGATATTAACTTGAGGGGAAAATATCTCCTTTGCAAGCTCAACGTTCTAAGCGTTAGGCTATACTGTCCCCCCCCCCCCCTCCTCCACCCTCCGTGTGTGTGTGTTGATTATTTATTATTATTATTTATTTACTCTTTTAAGCATAGCAGCAGAGACATAGGCAGGTGGAATGACGTAGGCTGAGCTGAAGAGGATCTCCCAGAACGGAGTCTGTTGGAGGGGTGTTGTTGCAGCCTGTTGTTCCCCAGGGAATTCATAGGCATAAGTCAAGTAAGTCAAGTCATTTATTTTTTTATATCAAGGATAATGGATTAAGCACTCATGTGTTTTTTTACATCAAGTCCCTATGTGTATGCAGTTACTGTAAATCTTGTCATCTGGTCCCACCAGCGCACAATGGCCTAATCTTAAACAAAATGGAAGAGGATTTAATGTGTGTGCAAGATGTTCTGCATGCATTCACACATTGGCCTTGGTTTGTTGTCTCATCTGAAGGACTTCAGGGGAGACTGAAGTCTGCACTCTAGAGGAAAAATCCCCTTGAATGGTTGTGAGTGAATGTGTCTGTGTTTTTTTTTAATAAATTTATTTATTTGTTAATATCGAGGATAATATAATAAGCACTTATGTGCTTTTTTACATCAAGTCCCCGTGTGTATGCGGTTTTGTAAATTTTGTCATCCAACGCCACTGGCACACAATGGCCTACTCTTTCGAAAAGCAGAACAGGTTTTAACGTGTGAACAAGATGTGCATAATTTATTTATTTGTTAATATCGAGGATAATATAATAAGCACTTATGTGCTTTTTTACATCAAGTCCCCGTGTGTATGCGGTTTTGTAAATTTTGTCATCCAACGCCACTGGCACACAATGGCCTACTCTTTCAAAAAGCAGAACAGGTTTTAACGTGTGAACAAGATGTGCATACATTTGCACACTGGATCTTGGTTTATAGTCTCATCCGAGGGACTTTTTGGGGGAGTGGCGTCTGCACTGATGTTAACTCCAGGGGGAAATATCCCTTGAATAGGATTGGAACCTGGAGTCAGCACAATGTTCAGACCACTAGGCTATCCTGTCCCCCCACCCCCAGAGTGTGTGGTGTTTTGATGTGTGTGTGTGTGTGTTGATTTAATAAAAAAAAAAATTCTTTTCAGCACAGCAGCAGAGATGAAGGCAGCCGGAATGACGTGGGCCGAGCTGAAGAGGATCTCCCAGAACAGAGGCTGTTGGAGGGGTGGTGTTGCGGCCTGTTGTTCCCCAGGGAATTCTTAGGCATAAGTCAAGTAAGTCAATCATTTATTCTTTTATATTGAGGATAATGGATTAAGCGCTTGTGTGCTTTAAAAAAATTTTTTTTTTTTACATCAAGTCCCTGTGTGTATACGATTTTGTAAATTTTGTCATTTGTTCCCACCAGCACACAATGCTCTACTCTTTCGAAAAGTGGAAGAGGATTTAATGTGTGAGCAAGATGCACTGCGTGCGTTCGCACATTGGTCTCGGTTTATAGTCTCATCTGAAGGACTTTAGGATAGAGTAGAGTCTGCATTGATGTTAACTCTGGAGGAAAAATCCACTTGAATAATTGTGAGTGAGTGTGTGTATGTTTTTATTTTTTATTTCTTTATTCTTTTATATCAAGGATAATAGAATAAGAACTTATGTGCTTTTTTACATCCTGTGCTTTTTTACATCCGGGCCCCGTGTGTATGCGGTTATGTAAATTTTGTCATCCAACCCCACCGGCACACAATGGCCTTCTCTTTCAAAAAGCAGAACAGGTTTTAATGTGTGCACAAGATGTTTTGCATGCATTCGCACGCTGGGCCTCGGTTTATAGTCTCATCCGAAGGACTTTTGGGGGAGTGGAGTCTGTGCTAATGTTAACTCCAGGGGAAAAATCCTCTTGAACTGGATTGGAACCTGGGTTGTCAGATTGCGAGCACAATGTTCTGACCACTAGGCTATCCCTTCCCCGCCGTGCCCTCCCCCCCCCCCCCGTTGTGTGTGGTGATTTGGTGTGTTTATTTAATTTTATTTGTTTATTCTTTTAGGCATTGAAGCAGAGACAAAGGCAGCTGGAATGACATGGGCCGAACTGATGAGGATCTCTCAGAACGGAGTCTGTTGGAGGGGTGTTGTTTCAGCCCATTGTTCCCCAGGGAATTCATTGGCATAAATCAAGTAAGTCAAGTCATTTGATCTTTTATATCGAGGATAATAGTCGCTGCTGTAGTCTAGTGGTTAGGGTGTTGGACTCGTAATCTAAAGGTTGCGGGTTCGATCCCAGCTTTCGGCTATGGCGTTGTGCCCTTGGAAAAGGCACTCTATGGCTATTTTCTCACCCCACCCAGGTGTAAAAGGGGTACCAACCTTGTGTTGGGGGTTAACCCTGCGGTAGACTGGCGTCCTATCCAGGAGGGAGTCTATGTCTCTCAGTCGCTTAACGCCTCAGAAACTGGGATAAGCACCGGCCTGATGAGCCTTAGGCTTGGGACAGACTTTAACTTAATCGAGGATAATGGATTAAGCATTACGGTGCTTTTTTTAGAGCCAATCCGTGTGTGTATACAGTTTTGTCAATTTTGTCATTTGTTCCCACCAGCACACAGTGGCCTACTCTTTCGAAAAGTGGAAGATTTAATGTGTGAGCAAGATGCACTGCGTGCATTTGCACATGGGGTCTTTGTTTAAAGTCTCATATGAAGGGCTTTAGGAGAGAGTGGAGTCTGCATTGATGTTGACTCCAGAGGAAAAATCCCCTTGAATAGTTGTGAGTGAGTGAATGTGTGTCTTTATCATTTATTTATTTACTTTTTTATATGTCATACATTGTTTTACTTTACTTTGATGCAGCAATGCTTTGAAAAACTGTTGTTGAGTCAATTTGATTTGCTGCCCAGTACTTTGCATCACACATAATCAAGCAATCACTTTGCACAAAATGAATGTTCACCACCATGATGATTGCGATGGCATTGATCATTTTGCTGGACTTTTCTGAGTATTTGACGACCGATAAAGCTACACAAGCTCCTTATTTTTTCAAAACTAATGTCAAGAGATGGTATTTACCCCACCCTGCTTCAAAACAACACCGGCTGGTGTTAATTCAGCACTTTTAGGGTTAAGGGATGCACTTCTTCGCTACTCGCTGATTTTGATGTAATAGTTTTTTACTTTATTTTAATGCATCAAAGCTTTAATTCAAAGTTGTTGTCGAGTCAAATCGATATGTTGCTGAGTACTTCGCATCACAGAAAATCAAGCAATTGTCATACTTACATCATATAACGCCGCCACTTCGCATGAAATGAGTGTTCACTGGTATAATGATCGCGTTGGCATTGATCATTTCACTTGACTTTTCCAAGTATTTGGTGACCGTTAAAGCAACACAAGCTCATGATTTTTTTCAAAACTAATGTCAAGAGATAGTATTTACCTAATCATGACATTTTTGCACCACAACAACATTGCATATGTGCTAATATCAATCCGGGGCCCTGATGGCACGACAGTGATCGGTAGTGCATACACAGTTTTTTTCAATTTATTCATGTTTTACACAATCATAAACATTACATGCTACTTTAAAATAACACTCATTAAAAGCTTGTTATCTAAGCTTTCCAGTGATTTATAGCTTTACACACATGTTTCAGTTTTACATATCAATGTCAAGGGTTGTTTGATCCCACCCTGCTTCAAAACAATACTGGTCGCTGTTAGGGCGACGGGATAGCCTAGTGGTCAGAACATTGCGCTCGCAATTTGACAACCCGGGTTCGATTCTGTTAGTGGGGATTTTTCCTCTGGAGTTAACATCAGTGCTGACTCCACTCTCTCCAAAAGTCCTTCGGATAAGAATGTAAACCGAGGCCCTGTGTGTGGGGACGCACAGCACACGTTAAATCCTGTTCTGCTTTTCATAAGAGTAGGCCATTGTGTGCCAGTGGGAACAGATAAGATTTACAAAACTGCATACACTCAGGGACTGGAAGTAAAAAAGCACATGAGTGCTTATTCTATTATACTAGATAAAATAATAAATAAATAAATGAAAAAAAAAAAAAAAAATTCCGCCAGCAGCACTGAGTACCGCTGCCATTAATTCAGTGCTATCATGGTTAAAACAAGCTGGTTCAGATCAGACCTGTTCTATCTTGGTAGTTTACCTTGACATCAAACTGTATTGTGTGTGTAGGTATGGATGCATGTGTCTGCTTGTTTTTGTGTGTGTGTGTATTTCGGGGAGGGGGGGGGGGAGGCGGCAGTCGTGTACTGTTTCATTACTCTGACTTAATCTTCATATCCCTTTTTGTGTCCCCAGGCCTGATGCACTAAGACAGCGACAGACGATGTGGGATGGTCAGTGAAGTAAGTACTTTGTCTCTGCATCTGCCCATGTGTATGGGGAGGGGAGAGGGGGGTTGCTGTATTGCATATGTCATTTCTGACTTGATTTATCTGTGTTCAGTGTCTGTTTTCACAGGGTTCGTGTACCTACGTGTGAATATTCTTCAGCAGCATTGTTTCACAGCTGTCAGTTTTTCCCACTTTCAGCTCCTCTCAGTTGCTAATTGATCCATCCCTTCCCAGCCCAGAAGGGGCCAGCTGGTGCTATTTATAGCAGTAACTGATCACACCTAGACTAGGTAAAAGGAAAGGACACGCTGAACATAGCACTGTTGACTGAGTGATGTTGAATTTGTGCACTGTGGTCTGTGTGTTTGGTATTTGTATGCTTCTGATTGGGGGTGGTGCATGCGTGCGTGGTTATCTTATTCATGGACAATGGCATGCGTGTAAATAGTTTGAATGTAAGGGCTTTGATTTGTTGCTTAAATCCCATACACTAGTAGTAGTATACATAAAATAGGGAGAGGGATTGACGTGTGTACAGACTTGATTGATGTGTGTTCAATATGTGTTCACAGGGCTTGTGTACCCAATAGCTGGAGATGTTGTCAGCAGCGCCAAAAGTTAAGTGCTTTTCTTTGTGTGCGTGTTGTGTGAATGCTTAGTGCGTGTGTGCATAGTGCATGTGTGCGTTTTGCCTGTGGTGCGATGTTTGTTGTGCTCTAAGTTTGATGATGCAGACATTGTCACAGCTGTTTTGCGGTAATGTGGCCTGCTTGTATTGCCCTGATACACTCACTGATCCCTCGTTGGATTGTTGTTCTTATTGTTGTTTTTTTTTCTTGTATTTTTTAACAACACTTTCTCTCTGTTATCTTTTCCCCACCTGTTCGACACTGTGTTCAGCTGCAGTTCATTTTTGCACATATGTTAGAATACTGTCATAAACATGGAATGTTGTACTCCTGTAGGATTTGTGCCAGGTTGTTGTGAATGAATGAAATTGTGTTTGGAGCATAAAAACAAAGCGCTGATGATGTGTGTGTTTGTTGACAGACTCTGCACTGCAAGAAGGTTGAAGTTGGAGAAATAGGCTGAGGAGTCTGGACACAAGGAATTGAAGTTGGAATGTAAGTTACTGTTCCTTTCTGCGTTAACATTTTTAATTTTACACTTGTTTGTGTGTGTTTGAAGAATGCTGGTTCCTGATGTATAGTTGCCTTGGGTTTTTTTTAAATGAATGTGTGTTTCTGATGTACACTTGTTTATGTATTTGATGTGTATATGTTTGTGATCTTCAGGGGTGCCCAATGGTCTACAAGGACAAGATAGGTGAAGTGAAGGTGTTTCTGTTCTCTTGTCGTTGATGTGTGATTGATGAAAGGATGCATACAGTTGCTTCTGTGTGTTTGATGTTTGTATATTTGTGATGTGTACTGGTGTGTGTGTTTGATAGAAGTGTGTTTCTGATGCCTGTTTCTGTGTGTGCAGAGGGGGGTGAGCACATCTCTGAAGGGAAGCAGGATGGATGTTGCTGAGTTGCTACACCAATTGATGGGAAGCATCAGTTGTCAATATTTTTCTTAGGTACAAAAGTCACTGCTATTCTCCTCACACATGATCAAAAGTTGTTAGAGAAGAATAATATTATCATGGTTTTCAAAAGAAATAGTTTAGTACTTTTTTATGATGAACCCTTTGCTTGGCACAAGGCCCGAAAGTGCCGACCATATCCTTGGGCAAAACGCCCCAAAGTACCTGGTGACATGACTGTCACTTCAGAGCGTTCATACAATCCACATTCCCGCCAATCTCACTTCATATCTTGTGAATATATATATATATTTATTTATTTATTTATTTATTTATTCTTTTATATCAAGGATAACAAAATAAGCAATCATGTGCTTTTTTTCATCCGGTCCCTGTGTGTATGCAGTTTTGTAAATCTTGTCATCTGTTCCCATATAGAAGAAACGAGACTGCCCACGAGATTATCGCATGTATATTGCAAATGGTGGCGATTAAAGTTAATTTGTTGCAAGTTTTGGAGGGGAAAAATTGCAAATTTTTCCAAGATAGACGCTATCTTCAAACCCGACATGTACGATCGTTTTTATAGCTGTCAAGCTGAAAATATGAAGCTGTGAGATGTGTATCCAGGCTCAAATATCAATGTAAGTGATCCTAGTAGTGTGTGCACTTCTGACTTTGTTGACTGAAGTGAGAGAGATGACTTTGACAACGACGAAGTTCGAGACGAAAATCAATCATCACAGCGAACACGGCGGATACGCTTTTTGATTTCTACTTTTAGAGGAAATTATCACGGATTTCAAGTTTGTCAATGGTTCATAACTTAATATATTGTGTGAATTGGTTGCTATTTGAGATTTTGACACGGTAGCTGCTCAAACTTAAACGTGTTAATGCGGATTACATTTGTCGGCAAACAAAATGGCGATCATCAGAATGTTTGATGCGTTCATTCGTACACCATATATAAAAAAAAACAAACAACAAAAAAAAACCAGTTGGTTGAAATATCTTTTCTGTAATTGTTTCTTAATGTTATAGTTTTTATTTAATCAAAATCCATGCATGCATTCCAAAGTTATTGCAATGCTAACTGTGACACACACAAACCTATCAATGACTTTGTGTGTTTATGCACTGTAACAGGGTTCGTACGGTCCTTGAAAGTCCTTGAAAGTCCTTGAATTTTGGACCCCCCTTTTCAAGGCCTTGAAAATCCTTGAAAATCAGGCATATGCCTCCAGGTGCTTGAAAAGTCCTTGAATTTTACTTTTACCAAAGACTAAGAAGGATAAAGAGAAAGAGAAAGAGATTGGCATGGTAAGATCAGGTATGGTACTGACTGCAAATTCGCAGAATTTTTATAATTAAAAAAAGAGAAGAAGAAAAAATGGGAGAAAAAAAAAATCTACGAAAGCAGGTCAAGGGAATTAACTCTTCCATGCCAGTTAGTAATTACTCCCCTTCTCTGCTTTATGTCACAAGGCAATTCAATCCTAGGTAGGCCTAACAAGACAACTTTTTCTGTTGAAAGACAATGTATACCAACAATGGGTGTCAAGTTTCATGATAAGGATGGACTAGCAGCTCTAATATAAGACAGAAAGGGAGGGGGGGGGGGGGGCTTTCACTGGCTGTTCCACTTGGGGTCAGAGAGGCAATGGTTATATTAAATTAAATACAACAGTCAGCAGGCCACCAGCCTCCCCTTTTTCATGGAGAGTTTCCCCCCCCCCCTCTCTCTCTCACTCTCTCTCACTCTCTCTCTCTCTCTCTCACACACACACACACACACACACACACACACACACACACACACACACACACACACACACACTGGAAGTAAAAGACTGACTTACACAGGCGCACGTGCGCGCGCACACACACACACACACACACACACACACACACACACACACACACACACACACACACACACACACACACAACTTCTCTCTCTCTGTCTCTCTCTATCTCTGTCTCTCTCATTTTCTCCACCTCCACCTGTCTCTTACACACACAGACACACACACACACCTCTCCCCCCCCTTTATCTCTTTCTCTCTCTGTTTCTCTGTCTATGTGTGTCTGTCCTTTCTTTCTCTTTCTTCCTCTATCTGCATTAGTGCACATTTGTCTAGAAATATACTCATTTTAGCCGCCGCTGTAGTCTAGTGGTTAGGGTGTTGGACTCGTAATCTAAAGGTTGCGGGTTCGATCCCAGCTTTCGGCTATGGCGTTGTGCCCTTGGAAAAGGCACTTTACGGCTATTTTCTCACCCCACCCAGGTGTAAAAGGGGTACCAACCTTGTGTTGGGGGTTAACCCTGCGATAGACTGGCGTCCTATCCACGGGGGAGTCTATGACTCTCAGTCGCTTAACGCCACAGAAACCGGGATAAGCACCGGCCTGATGAGCCCTAGGCTCGGGACAGACTTTAACTTTTAACTTTTTTTATACTCATTTTTGTTATGTGATTACTTGAGAATAGAACCTCCTTTAGATTGAAGAAATGACAGAAAAAGTCATACTTGGAGAGCTTATTTCAGGGCAGAAATTGCTTAGTATCAAGAACTGAAATTAGTTCAAGGAGAGGCCGTTAAACAGGCTAGAATTGTTGAAAAACCTTCAGCTTCAGGGGGCGTTGCCCCCTGACCCCCACAAGGGGCTCTGCCCCTTCACCCTGCCAGGGGGCAATGCCCCCTGGACCCCCCCACCTTTCACAGTTTTTGGAGTCTGTCAATTCCTATCCCTGCAACACTGAAACTTGATGGGGCATCAAAGACACACACAGGAATGTGCATACAGTTATATAAGGGTGGAATTGTACTTAAATTGCTTCAGGATTGAAAAATTTTTTTCTTCAGGATTTGGAATGTCCAGAGGACAAAAAAAATTTGGGTTTCAGGATTGAGAGATTTTTTCACTTTCACCCATGATAATGTGTTGTGATGTGAAAATCTGTCCACAGCAATACCATCAGCTATTCCCCCTCTCCAGCCCCTCCCCCTTCCTTCCAACCTGTTATCCAGGAGGATGAATGTTTACTATTGTAAACTATTAGTCTCCTGGTAAAGTAACTCACAGGGAGCTTTACACATATTTAGACTTTGAGAATCAGTATGCAGAGAAATTATGAATGAACAGATGGGGTGATCACTTAGATTGAAATTGTTTTAAGCTAAGTGCACACTTTAGGCCAACGATTGTTTTTGATTTAGCCCAGTTAACTGCAGTAGGAATATTGATTCTTGTTATGAGGAAAATTTGGACCAAATGGCTATAGATATTTTCTTTTCAACTGTAAAGTGTGTAGACATTGTTAAAATGCAAGCACTATTTGTCGATGGAGGTCCTTAAAAATTGAGTGTGAGGTCCTTGAAAGTCCTTGAAAAGTCCTTGAATTTTCTTCCCAAAGATCTGTATGAACCCTGTGTAATTTCTGATGTGTACTGTTGTGTGTGTGTGTTTGATAGAAGTGTGTTTCTGATGCCTGTTTCTGTGTGTGCAGAGGGGGGTGAAGACATCTCTGAAGGGAAGCAGGATGGATGTTTCAGAGTTTCTACACCAGTGGACAGGAGGCATCAGTCGTGGATGTTTTGTTCAAGAAGGTACACAAGTCACTGCGATTTTTCCCACACATCATTCAGAGTTGTTAGAGAACAATATTTTTTTTTATTATGGTTTTTAAAAGAAATAGTTTGTAATTTTTTATGATTAATAATTTGCCTGTGCATTTGCTAGTGTAAATGTTTTTTTATGGGTTTTTGTATTATCATGAATGATGTTGGTGTACATAAGTGCAATGTGTAAGTATACAAATCCTTCCTCAAACCACATTTATTTCCTACCTAAGGTCTTCCCCTCACAATCTGCCTGAACTCTTCAAAATCCACCCCATCTTTATCACCCTGCCTGTGCATGTTGTGCTTGCACATTTCGTGTGTGTATTTATAAATTTGATATTTGTTCATTTTAATCATGGACGGTTATGTGCATGTAAATGATTTGAATGCTTTACAAGAGTCAGCGATACTGTAGTAGTTGTAGTATTTAATTTTATTGATATTTATTTAATCATACAACATAAAACAGTTTCGGTTTATGTCATTAAAATGTGAATGCGCGCACTGTGTGTGGTGGAGTTAAAAATTTTTTTTTTTCCTTAAGACCATTTTGAATATCTTAATAGAATACAGTACTATATTTGTTTTATCATATAATACGTTATAACAGTTTGGTTTATTACATAAAAATGCGTGCGCATTTGTTAGAATGTTTGCAGTGTGTGTAAGTGTGAGTTGGCATGCGTGGGAGCCATGTGGGAGTGTGTGCATGCGTGGGCATAGTAGTGCGCTCAGAAGTGTTTGTGAATTTCCTTGGGTGAGTTTATAACTGGCTGAGTGAGGTATTGCTGATTTGTGGGTGCTATTTTATTGTGAAGGTTGCATGCTGATAGTTGGAACCTGTGCTGTGGTGTATGTAGATATCTGTGATATTATGTTTAGATGTTTACTGTTTTTATGAATAGCTTGTAACGTACTTGAATTTCTGTGTATTTGAGAGAAAAAAAAGTAGTTGAATTTGACTTTAGTAGTGTGCATAAAATATTTTGTGTGTTTGTGTGATTTATTTCCTTGCTTGGTATTATGTTGTCTTGTATTGCCATGATCTGTCCACCCCTTGTTTATTGTTTCATTGTCCTAATATTTTCACATTCTTTAAACACACACACAGTTATCTTTTTTTTTCATTTGTTTGACACTGTGTTCAGTTGCAACTCATTTTTGCACATATGTTAGAAAACTGTCATAAACATGGAATGTTGTACTCCTGTTATGATTTGTGCCAGGTTGTTGATGATGTGTGTGTTTGTTGACAAACTTTACACTGCGAGAAGGTTGAAGACAGAGAAATAGGCATAGGAGGCTTGACACAAGGAATTGAAGTTGGCATGTAAGTAACAATTCCTTTGTGTGTGGTTTTGTTAGTGTATACTTTTCTGTGTTTGAAGAACGTGGGTTCCTATGTATGCTTGGTTTGGTGTAATTAATTTATGCTTTATTCGGATGTATCCTTATTTCTGTATTTGATGTGTGTATGTTTGAGATCTTCAGTGGTGCCCCATGGTCTACAAGGACGAAATAGGTGAAATAAAGGTGTTTTTGATGTCTTGTCGTTTATGTATGATTGCTGAAATCCTGGTTTTGATATACACTTGCTTGTTCAAATTAACGTCAGTTCACTCTCAGTGATATTAGATACACTTGCTTCTGTGTGTTTGATGTTTGTATTTTTCTGATGTGTATGGTGTGTGTGTTTAATAGAAGTGTGTTTCTGATGCCTATTTCTGTGTGTGCAGAGGGGGGTGAAGATATCTCTGAAGGAAAGCAGGATGGATGTTTCAGAGTTTCTACACCAATGGACAGGAGGCATCAGTCGTGGATATTTTTTTGGAAAAGGTACAAAAGTCGCTGTGATTTTCCTGACGCATCATTCAGAATTGTTAGAGAAAAGTGTTTTTTTTTATCATGGTTTTTAAAAGAAATAGTTTGTACTTTTTATGATTGTTAAGAATTTGCCTGTGCAATTGCTAGTGTATATTTTTATGGCTTGTTTTTGTATTTACATGAGTGTGTACACAAGTGTTAAAGTGTAAGTATACAAATCCTTTCTCAAACCACATTTATTGCCTACCGAAGGTCTTCCCCCTCACAATCTGCCTGTACTCTTCTAAAACCACCTCTGTCTTCACCACCTGCCTGCGAGTGCTGTGTTTGAGTATGCATGCGCATGTATGTGCGTGCTGTGTGGGTGCGCGAACATGTCCATGCATGCATGTGTGTGTTCATTCCCCTTGCCTGTTGTGTGATGTTTGTTGTGCTCTTCTTTGATGATGCAGACATTGTCACAGCTGTTTTGTCGTAACGTTGCCTGGTTGTATTGCCCTGATACACTGATCCCTGGTTGATTGTTTTTCCTTTGTTGTTTCTAATATCTTATCAAGCTTTAAACACTTTCACTCAGTTATCCTTTTCATTTTTTATCTTTTTAACATGATGTTGAGCTCTAACTCATTTTTGCGCATCTGTAAGAATATTCATGAATAAGACTTTGCCATGTTGTACACATGATATGATTTGTGCCAAGTTGTTGTGAATGAATGAAATTGTGTTTGGAGCATAAAAACAAAGAGCTGATCATGTGTGTGTTTGTTCACAGAGTTTGTGTGCACTGCAAGAGGGCTGAAGATGGAGAAATAGGCATAGGAGACTGGACACAAGGAATTGAAGTTGGCATGTAAGTTGCGATTCATTTGTGTGTGAACATTTTTGGTGTACACTTGTTTGTGTGTGTTTGAAGAATACTGGTTCCTAATGTGTAGTTGCTTTGGTGTTTTTAATGAATGTGTGTTTTTGATGTACACTTATTTTTGTATTTAATGATTATATGTTTGTGATCTTCAGGGGTGCCCCCATGGTCTACAAGAATGAGATAGGTGAAGTGAAGGTGTTTCTGTCTTGTTGTTTTTGATGTGCTTTATGAGTGCCTATTTCTGATGCAAGTATATTTGGGATGTGATGTGTGTTTTTTGTGTGATGTGTGTTTCTGCTGTAGGCTTGTTTCTGTGTTTGATGTATGTGTGTTCTGCTGTAGGCTTGTTTCTGTGTTTGATGTATGTATATTTCTGATGTAGGCTTGTTTCTGTGTTTGATGTGTGTATATTCTGATGTAGGCTTGTTTCTGTGTTTGATGTGTGTATATTTCTGATACCTGTATCTGTGTGTGCAGAGTGGGGATGAACACAGCCCTAAGGGGAATCCTGATGGATGTTCCAGAGTTGCTACACAACTGGATGGGAAGCGAGGAGTGTGGACATTTCTCACCAAGGTAACAAAACTCACTGTGATTCTCCTCGCACATCATTCAGAATTTTTAGAGAAGAGTCATTTTCATGCTGGTCTTTGAAAAGGAATACTTTGTACTTTTCTTTTTTTAAGGTCTTGTCATCTATTCCTACTCGCTCCAAATGTGACACTCCACCATGTAAGGAGTCACATTGCACCAGACGCCAATTTTTAGTTTTTGGCATGTTATTAATTTCAAATAAAATTGCTATACAATACAAAAAACAGGTTGAAAATCGAACAATTCTATCAAAAGTTATTGCAGATTGAAATGATAGACTGCAGGTAATGACAAAATGAGAAATTCACAAGTGTAGCATTCTAATAGGTGGTCAGAATTAGGGCTTGGCTATTTTCAAAACATGTTTAAAGACAAAAGGAAACAAAATTGTGCTTTGATATTTCACTACAAGGTAGAATGAGTGCTATAGTTTTATAATCCATCAAAATCTCAAAATCGACAACCTCGCACCCACCCGCCTAAAATGGCTCCTAGCGGAAAAGTGAGTTATGTGCTAAGTGATTCATTTCGTGGTTGAGCGTCACAAATGGTTTACTCATGTGATAGCTCAGTGCTGTGATAGTTCAGTGACTGACATGTGTCAATTATGATTCTGTGTGCAGGCAGTATCCATAATGGAAGAGACCCAGGCATTGGCAGCCACCGGCCACAAGAACTGATGTTCACATTGTGCCCTGATAACCCCTGTTATGGACTGGTGTAGTGCTGTGTAACTGTTGTGTTATGGACTGGTGTAGTGCAGTGTACTGTTGTGTTATGGACTGGTGTAGTGTAGTGTACTGTAGTGTAATGTAGACATGCAGTGTTGTATAGTAGTGCAGTGCACTGTATTGTAAAGTTGTGTATGCCATCTGTCCCCCACCTCCACTCCTGAAATAAAAGAAATCTGCTTTATAACCACAACCACACACCCCCCTCAACTTTCACTTGATGTGCTCATTATATAAACGTTGAACAACTTTGTGTATAAGTTTCTGTACAGGGGGTTCATGCAAACACCTTTCACATGCGTTATTGTGTTGACATGGGTTTTTGTGTTTCTGAGTGAGTATGTGTGTTTGTGTGTGTTGTGTATGTGTGTGGTGAGTATGTGTGTGTGTTGTGCGTGTGTGCGTTGTGAGACGGAGAATCAGGAAGTCCTACATGTAGGTTTTCCACATCAGAATCAAAAGTGAGGTAATACCAATCCCCCACAACCATCTGTATTCTACTGCTATTCTTCAGCTGCCTGTATCCAGATGTCTGTAAATCAAAGGTGGAGGATTGGAAAAGTGGTTTTTAGGCTGGGTTTTTTCTACCCTTAAGAGCTCCATTGGTGAGATTTTGTGTCTGAGCATTTGCCACCAGTAAGTTGGCGACATTCCAACTTCAGAGATGGTGTTGAAATATACCAGTGTGTGCGTTTTCTACATTTGTCGACGCTTCATACTAGCACATAGTGGCCTAGTCTTCTAAAAGACAGAACAGGTTTTAATGTGGGCACAAAATGATCTGCAGACTTGAGTGTATTGTCTCGTCAGAAAGATTTTGGGGAGTCGAGTCAGCACTGAAGTTAAGTCCAGAAGGAAAATGCCCAGGAACAGCTGTCTGTCTGTCTGTCTGCTGTCAGTGGTGGCTGTAACCTGCCGTCAGATCACACACAGTCAGAACTCTCTTCAGTTCACCACTAGGCTACCTTACCCTGCCCTGCCCCTAGAGTTGTGGGTTATTTTTATTTTTATTTTTTTTGTAAGATAATATTTGTGATTTATTGCCCACGACCTTTAGTTGGGGCAATTCCTCTGCAGGAAATTTGGACTGATGTAAAAAGCACACCAGTGCTCATACCATTATCCGTGGAATTAAAATAAAGAATGAAGAAGCATTGGAGTATAGGCTTCAAAAGTAAAGACATCTGATTACAGACATCTGAATACAGGCTTCTAGAATACAGATATCCAAGATTCATACATATAAATGGAAAAAAATCAACAGTATAAACGTATAATAGGGTGTACAAATATCCAAAATTCTTGGATCATTTCTAATGTAAAAATGTGATGATCCAACACATAATGAGTCGCATTGCGCCTGAGGTTAATTTTTAGTTACTGAAATGTTATTAATCTGTGATAAAGAGGCTATCCAAAACAAAATATAGATTGAACATCGGATGATTCTATGAAAAGTTATTGCAAATTGAAATGATGAACTGCAGGACGTGACAAAGTAAGAAATGGACCAGTTAAGCATTGTTATACGTGGTCAGAATGAGGGCTTGGGTATTTTAAAAATACATTTAAAAGGAAACAAATATGTGCCTTGATATTTCATTACAGGGTAGAATAAAGGATACTTTTATGAATCAAAATCGACAACCTGACCCTAAATGCTGTACATGGCTCCAAGCAGAAAAATAGTTCAGGTGCTAAGTGACTCATTTTGTGCTGGAGCAACACAAATGCATTTAAACACAGAAATTTGAAACAAAAAGACCCCAGTAATCATTACCCACATGTAAATACTGGCATAACTACAGACATAAAATATCACATATCCAAAGTAAAAATACTTGCACGTTAACAAGATCTTTTGAAGAAAAGTTTCTACGTTGGGTAAATCAAATTCAGATGACAAAATATCATTGAAAAGACATAACCAAAGAAATTGGAGTTAATGGTTTTTTTTAATCTGAATTTGGTCCCAGAAAAATAAGCATCTGAATGTGGACATTTAACAAGACCTGTTCAATAGAAGTTTTTACATAAAGTAAATCGGACACTAAAGATAATTGAATATTGATAAAAAGCAAAGACATAAGAAAGCAGAGTGAATATATAAAAAATTAATTAGAAAATAATAAACATTTGAAAGTGAACATTTAAAGATGAGTATAATACTAAGACCTTTATAAAAAATTTTTTGGAAAACCCCGAACAGGAAGAGTGCACATTGATAACGAGCTTTCAAATACCGACTTCAAATAGATGTAGTATACCAATGTCAGAAATGTAGGCCTTTCGAATACCAATTTCAAATATATATATACTAGATGTATATTCGGACGAGACTGTAAACTAAAGCCCCGTGTGCGAATGCATAAAAAATTGCGCACACTTTAAAAACCCCCTGTTCCGCCTTTCGGAAGGGTAGGCCCTTTGTGTGCCTGTAGGAGCAGTTTGACAAAAATGATTTTTTAAAAAACCCTTGCACACACAGGTGTTGTTTTTGGGGACCCTTTCCCGGGGGAAAAAAAAAAAAGGGGAAAGGCGCTGCACTTGTTGGCCCGACCCCCTTCCCCTGGGGAGGCCAGCCCGAATTTCATGCAGAAAAAATCTGTTGTAATATAAAAGTGGTTTGAAATAAAATAAAATAAAATCTGACATCAAAAATTGTACATTTGGTACAAATTCAGAAAAAATTGGCTACAATTTGTTTGGAATTTCTTGGGCCATATAAGACATCAAAAATCTTTTTTTAAAGGTTTTTTAATTTTTGTTGCCCCCCCCCAAAAAAAAAAAAAACAACAACAAAAAAACAACAAAATTTCAAAAAATTTCCCCCGGCTTTTAAATTGGCGAAGGAAGGGGTGGGGGGGGTTTTTTTGGGGTTTTTAAAAGGGGGGGAGGGGGGTTAAAGGGGGGCCTGTGGGGGGGGGGTAAGGGGGGGGGTTTTTTTTTTTTTTTGGGGGGGAATCCCCCCCTCCGGGGGGAAAGGGGGGGGGGGTTTCTTGGGGGGGGGGGGTCCCCGGGGGGCACCTGTGCTTAATTTCTGCTTTTGGGGGGGGGAAAAAAGGGGGGGCCCCGGGGGTTGGGGGGGGGGGGTTGGGGGTTGGGGGGGGGTTTGGGGGGTGGGGGGGGGTTAAGGGGGGGACAAAATGGGGGGGCCCAGGGGGGGGGGTTTAGGGGGTTTTGGGGGGGGTTTAAAAAATTTGGGGGGGTTGGGGGGGGTTGGGGGGGGGGGGGGGGTTGGGGGGGGGTTTGGGGGGGTTTATTCGGGGGGGAACTGGTGGGGGGGGGCTAAAAGGGGGGAGGGGGGGGGAGGGGGGGTTTTCCGGGGCCCCCGGGGTTTTTATATTAGGCGGGTTTTTGGGGGGCCCCCTTCCTTTTGGTTGGGGGGTTTGGGGGGGGGGGGGCGTTTGGGGTTTGGGGGGGTGGTTGGGGGGGGGGGGAATTAACTTTTGTAAGGTTTGTGGTTTTTTTTTAGGGTTTTTGGTGGGTTTTTTTTGGGGGCTTTTTTTTTTTTGGTTTTTTTTTTTTGGGGTTCCTGTTTTTTCCCCATTTTAAATTTTTTTTTTTGTTTATTTGGGGCCCGGAAATAGGGAATACAGCGAGGGAAAAGGAGGTCAGCTCTGCCCCTTTAACATGCTGGGGCCCTGGGAAAAAAAATTTGGGGGTTTTCTTGTCCCCAAAGGGCTGCATTAGCATGGAACACCTTTTTCCCCACCCTTTTCTTTACCAAAGGATTTTGGGGTTAAAATACAACGACTATTAAGTTAAAGTGACGTACAGGAAAATTTCCGGGCTTGTTTGAACTACCATGATTTTGCCCACTTGAAGGGTTTTTCCCTCCGAGTTGACACAAACAAAATTTTTACCCTCTAAATGTTTTAAAAAATCGACATCTGAAATAGAAGGGAATTTATCCATTTAAGCGGAAGGGTGACAGTACAAAATAAAGATGTTCACCCTTTGGGTAAACAGGGAAATTTGGGTTTTTGGGTTTTTTGTTTTTTTTGCCTGCCCTTCCCCAAATTTGCTAAAAACAAAAATTTCCCAAATCCCTTGGAAAGAGACCCCGGGAAACAATTTCATGCAGGAAAAAAACTTTGGGGGGCCCCCCCAATTTAAACCCCTTCTGCCATCTGGAAAAAAATTTGGCCCAAATTTTTGCTTGGTAGGAAAAAAGATGACAAAAATTTATAAAATGAAAGGTGGGGATATGCCAAAAAAACTTTGCCTTTGGTTAATGTTGGAGCTTTAAAAAGGGAAAGAGGACGTAATCAAGAATATATTTAAAAATAAGACATGCAATTTAGGCATTTTTGGGAAAAGTGGACATATGAAATGGGATTTCCCGAGCATTAGGAATTTCCCCTACATAAACCCAAAATTGAGATAAAAATAAAGGTTTTTGGGCCCTTAACCCAGGGGGGGGAGGCCTTTTTTAAACCACGCTTCTCTAGGGCTTTCCCTTTACTGCTTTTTCCTTCCCTGACCCTAAAAAGGGGCAGGTACCCTTTACGCTGGGGGGGGGCGGTTTCTGAAACAAAGGGGTTTTTTAAACATTTACCCCTCCAATTTTGGGGCACCCCTCCCATTTGGGGAGCCTGGGTCTACGCCAAGTTTAACTTGAGGTGGGGGATTAAAGGGGGCGCTTGACCACTGAGCCAAAACCCCCCCCCGAAAATATTTTAATTTTTCTAATATATACATAATTTATATATACCTTAAAAGCCCTTAAGATGTTTTGACATCTTCATTTAGGTTCAGTATTTGGAAAAAGTGTTGCTGATAAAAAAAATGCCCAAAATAGAAATTTCCCCAAACATAAGGAAAAGGCCTCTAAAAATTTCCCGGAACAAATTTTCAGATGCATCCCATTGGGTTTTTTCCAAAAACCCCACTTTTCCCAAAAATTTTTAAAGTTTTAAATTTAATCCCGGGATTTAAAGTCCTATTTGGGGGAAAGGGTTTTTCTAAAATAAAGGTTAAAAATATCCAAGAAAGACGCATCTGGTTACAGAGTGTAAAGGGGCCTCTAAAAATTTCCTGGGTTTTAAGGTTTTAAAAACGGGGGATCCCCAAAAAACAGGCCCTTTTAAAAAGTTTTCAACCTTTTTATTTTAAAAGATATGGGGGGTTTTAGGGGTTGGGGTTGTACTTTTTACCCCAGATGGGAGGGAAAGTGATTAAAATACAGGGGATTCTAAAGCCCAAATTCTTGAAATATAGAACCCCCAATTCACGGAAAATTTCACCTTTTCCCCTCTAAATTGCCCAAACGATTGGAATTTAAAAAAAAAAAGAAAAAAACAAAAATAAAGACACCGGGAAATATTTAAAAAATCTGGAAACCAAAAACCCTGATAAAAGGACATCTAGCAAAGAAAGACTTTGTTGGGAAAAATACAATACCTATATTAGTAACCGACTTAACCAAATTTCAAAACATGCTAGAAAAAGGCGCCCTTTTTCCCCCCATGCTGAAAGAAAAATTTTTCGGGGCCCTTCTTCTTTAAAAGGGGACGCCTTAAAACACTGGAAAATGCTATTTAATGCAAAACTACCCAAAAAAAACAATTTATACAAAAAAGGCCCCACACAATTGGCCCAACCGGGAAAAAATACATTGAAAAAAAACCCTTTTAAAAAACATTTTTAAAAAGGTCCAAACCCCCCACACAAAGAAAAATATTTTTAACCCCATTTACCAAGTGGAAAACATTTTTCCCAAAAGGGCAGCTTTATAAAATGAGATTTTCCATGTCTTTAACACAAATTTTCTATGAACCATTTTCAGCACCTCAAAACCCGTGATAAAAAACGTTTTAAACAAAATATTAACCAAAAAGAGAGCTAGGTAACCGGCAGGAAAACCCAAAAATTTTTTGGTCTTTTAACTTCAATTTTTTTTGTATTTTTAAAAATATACAAAAGGGTACGGGAGCCCCAAAAAAAAATTTAAAAACCAATTGAAAATTTTTCTGTAAACACATTTTGAGTGGATGCCTACACTTTTGGAACAAACGTTTTCCAAAAAAACCCCATTCCTTTTTTAAACACCATTTTTTTAATTTAACCTGAAAACCCCCATTTTCTTTTCAATGGAACAAACCCCTTTTCCCCCAAAAAACCCAAAAAAAACAATTTTTTGGGAAAGGCTTTTACCCAATGAAACACATTCTAACCCAAGGGGCCTTAATTTCCAAAAACCAGCGTACCGGGAAAATTTCCTTTTTTGGGGGCAGGGCAATTGGGGTCACCAAAATTTGGGCAAACCCCCGTTTTGATTTCCCCCCCTTCAAAGGAATTTTTTATCCTGGTTTTTTTAACTTTAGTTTTTTGAAACCCCCCCTCCCACCCACGTCCTTTGCATGGAAGACCAAAAACCCAAAAGGCCCCCCTGTGCGAAACCCACGCAGAACTTTTTGGCCCCCACCCCGTGAAAAACCCCTTGGTTTTCCGCTTTTCGGTAAAAAGAAAGGCCAACGTTTGTGCGGTTTGGGACCAGGGTGGACCCCTTACCAAAAAACTGCCCTTAAAAAAACAAAGGGTTTCGGAAAGTATAAAAGTTTTTACGGGAAAACTTTTTCCCTTATCCCGTTTTAAAAGAATTTAAAAAAGATAAAATTTTTTAAATAAGGGGAAAACCCAACTAACTAAAAAAAAACAAACATTCTGAAACCATTTACAATTGGGAAAAACCCTTCTTACAAAAGGGGCCAGGCCCTACGCATTGGCCCCCAAGATTTGTCTGAACCCCAATTTCCTAGGAGAAACACCCACACATTTCAGAAAAAAACATGTCTAGAAAAGTCTTAAAAGGGATAAACCACAATACCCTGCTTTTTATATTGGGAAAACCCCACAGATTTCTGAATTACAAGTTTTTAAAAATTTATTATTTTAACATACCCTACAGAAAGAACAACCCTTTGCAAGACCCCTTTGGGGTTTGGGGTGGGTCAGTGGTCTAGGGGGCTGGTTTCCCCAGCCAGGTTAATTAAGCAAGGCCTTTGGAACCCCAAATTTGGATTTGGGGGGGCCCCTTTTGGGCCTTTGGGGTCAGCAAGTCCCCCGTGGGAAAATTTTGGGACCCTTTGCTTTTAGGGTTTGGGAAGGTTTTAAAACCGCAAGGGGGAGGAGTTTGGGGGCCCCCTCAAATGCGGGCCCCCTAGGAAGCTGAGGTTCTAATACCCCGTCCCCTTTGTCCCAACGGTTAAGGGAAAAACCTTTTTCCTTTTAATGGGTTTAAATTCACAACTGAATTTTTATGTCTAGAACTCCTGCTTATTTCCCCCTCTAAGTTGGTTTTCCAAACAATTTCTTTCAAACTTTAGGGGAGGCTCACTAAGAATTTCATGAGGGGGGGGAAAAATTAAAAAAATTTTCTTGAAAAAAAAAACAAAAAAAAACGGGGCTGGGTTTGGGGAGAAAAAAATTTTGGGCAAAAGAAAAGGGGAAAAAAAAATTTTTGGGGGGAATTGGGAAAAAAAACCCAAGGGAAAAGGAAATTTCCTTTTGCACCTATTTTGGGAGGAAGAGGGGGTGCCATTTTTTCGAAAGAGTTTGGCAAACACAGGGTTTAAAGTACAGAATTTTTGCCTGTTTTGGGGTTTGCGGGTTTGTGTCCCGTCCATGCAGGGGGTTTATTCGGTTTTTAGATATTTGTTTTTTTGAAGATTGTTAGCCTGATTTTTCTCCAAAAAATAAAATCAAAAATAACTTTTTTGAAAAAAGATGAAAATACCCTTTTTATCCCCTGTAATTCTGTTTTACCCCCCCATCAAGATTGCCCCCCACCCAAGTGGGAAAGGGCCAAAAACCCCCGGGATTTTTTTTTTTTCTTCACAAAATTTCCCGAATCACAACCCACGGTTTTTATTACAGTTTAGGGGAATTTAAAAAACCCCCATTTTTCCCATCTTTTTTGCTTTTTAAGTCGTTTTATCCCCCAATTTTGGGAAAAAAAGTCCCATTTTGGAAAAAGTTTTCCGTCCCAAACAAATTAAAAGCAAAAACAATTTAAAAACCAAAAAATTTGGGCCTGAAAAACCCCTGTTTTTTAGCCCCAATTTTGAGCTAAAATGTTTGTTTTTTTTGAAGTTGTTTCCCCTTTGCTGTTTCAAGGGGGAAAACTAGTTGTTTTACCCGGAAATTTTTACGGGGTTTTTAAAAGTGCCCATTTCACACCCCCAAATTTTGCAAATCTAGGGAATTTTATTTAAATTTCCCAGCCCTGGGGAAAAAGTTGAGATTTCATTTAAAAACCCTTTAAAACCCAAAGTCTGTCTGGAACCCCCCTTTTATTTTGGGGGCATCCTCTTTTTCCCAACTTTATCGTTTTTTTTTTTTCCCAGTTTTCTTTTCAGTTGGGGCTTCCCTTTTTCTGTTTTTTTTAACCCTTTAATCATTTTAAACTTGCATCCCAAAAAAAAAATGTTTGGGTTTCAGCAAAAATTTGGAAAAAGAGATAAATTGATGTGATTTTGGGGTTAGAAAGGGGCCAAATTGTATGGTTAAAAAGAAATTATTGTGGGTTTTATCTGAAACAAAATATTATTGTTTCTTCTTTTTTAAAAAATGCCTTTCCAAAAAATTCCAAAAAATTTTTTAGTTCAAATGTTTTCTTTCCAAATTTTAAGCTATCGGGTGATGTTGCTTCCCGATTTTGTTTTGTTGCAAACTGTTGTGTAATCTGAATAAACACAGATTTAAATGCAAATCATGATAAGTGGTTTTTGGTGTTTTTGGGGTGGTTGGGGGTGTGTGTTGTGTGTGTGTGTTTTGTGGTTGGTTTTGGTGGGTGTGTGTGTTTTGTTATGTGTGTGTGTGTGTGTGTGTGTGTGTGTTTGTGGTGTGATGTGTGTTAAAAAAAGAGAGGAGCCCGGGGTTTTTTTTTTTTTCTTTTATTCTTTTATACCAAAGATTTAAAAGGAAAAAAAGCTCTCATTTTGGGTTAAAAATTTTTTTTTTTACCAAACCAGTTCCCCCTGTGTATGCTCTGTTCCCCCGGCAACCCCAAAGGCCCACTCTTTTGAAAACGGGAAAAAGAATTTAATGTGGTGAGCCCAAAATGTTTTTGCGTGTGTTCGCACCCTCGCACCTGGGTTTACTATCTCCTCCCAAAAAAGGAAATTTGGGGGGAGAGTGGGTTTATATGACTCTTTTAAAAACCCGGGAAAAATATTTCCCTTTAAAAAAGATTCAAACCCGGGTAAACAGATTGCAAAAAAGGGAATTTTTCTGACCACCCAAAGGGGTATTCGCCCCGTTCGTGTGTGGGGTGTGTGGGGTGTGTTTGTGTGTGGTTTTGGTGTGTGTGTGGGGTGTGTGTGTGGGGTGTTGTGTTGTGGGTGTGGGGATAAATTTCTGGGCTGTAGATTTTTTGGTTCATCTCCCGTGTTTTCCAATTTGTTTACAACCCTTAAAAAAAATCAAGCAGACAATTTAAACGAAAAAAAAGAGGGGGGGGGGGGGGGGAACAAAAAAGAGAAAAGGAGTAAGACATGGGGAAAGGGGGGGACAAAACCCGGGAGAAAGACCGGAAAAAACGAGAGAGAGAAAGGGGGAGGAGAGGAGAGAGAGAGAGGGGGGGAGAGAGGGGGGGGATAGAGGAGGAGAGCGAGAGAAAAGATGGGGGAGAAGGGGGGGATGGAGAGAGGAGGGAGGGGGAGAGCGAAAAGGGGAGAGAGAGAGAGAGAGGGGGAAATGAAAGAGGGAAGACAAGGGCAGGAGGAAGGGCACCCAACCCCGAAAAAAAGGGATGAAAGAGATGGACAGGACAGGAAGGATAAAAAGTCGAGAGAGGGGGAAGGGGGGGGAAGGGGGTTTTTGGGGGACCCGGTCTCACAAAAAAGAACACAGGGTTAAAAAAACCACCGGTATACGTAAACAAAAATTTATGTTTTTTCATCGAAAGAAATTGTCCAAAAAATTTATAACACTGGAAAGAGAAAAAAAAATTCGGAAATTTATTTGAGTTTTTTTTTTCATCAGCAAAAATTGGGGTAAAAATTATAACCCTGTAATGGAAAAAAACAAAGGTTTTTATTTCTTTCATCCCGTTTTTAAAGAAAATTATGCCCAAAAAAAACCCCCACAAATGTAAAAAAATGGTTGTTTTTATTTTTTAAAAAAAAATTTAAAAGTTTAAACATAACAAGAATCAAAGATGGGAAAAAAATGGGGCCCCTTGTTTAGGTCTTCATCACAAACAGGGCCCATAAAAAAAAAGAACAAAATTTCAGGGGACTGGTTTTCACACCCCCCCCCCCGCCCGAAAATCAAATCCATAGACTTTCAACAATTACCCAATAAAAACCAAAATGATGGGCACACTTTTCTCTGTAGCCCCCCCTTTTTCGCGCGCGCGCGGCGGGGCGCGCGCCCCGTTGTGGTTTTGGGTGTGGTGTGTGGGTTTGGGGGGGGGGGGTGTGTGTGGGTGTTGTGGTGTTGTGTGTGTTGTTGTGTGTGTTTTTGTGTGTCCCCATCCCAAAATGGCCCTTTTTCTACGATTTTCCAAAGGGCCGCTTTTTCCCAGCATTGTGGGTTGTTTTACATGGGACTTAATGCCTGGGGGCTCACAGGGGCCTCCCCCTTTACCTTCTCCTTCCCTCAGGGTTTGGCCCATAAATTTGATGACCCATGGTTTCAACACACATTTAGTAAAAAACCTCCAATTTTCCCTTTTTCATCTCACTCCGTTTAGACGGTTAAATAGATGACCCCGGTCAACAAAACATTTTAAATAAAAAGGGCCTCCATTTAAACCTTTTCATCTCACTCGGAATTTGGTAAATTAAAATGAACCCATAAAACACCCCACATTTAAGTCAAAGGGGCCCCCATTTACCTTTTCTCCCCTCAGATTGCGATAAAATAGATGACCCCGGGACAAAAACACCCTTTAGGGGCAAGTTTAAAGAACCCCCCAATCCCCGGAGGGGCTGAAGTCCGTAAAATAAAGCCTCTTTCATGGGGACACACACACACACACCCCCCACACACACCCCACACCACCCCCCCACACCACACCACCCCACCCCACACACGCTTTCAGGAAAAAAAAAAAAAAGTGGTGCTACTCTAGCGCCCGAATCCCCCCCCTCTCCCCTGGGGGCAGCAAACCAGGCCCCTTTGGGCCCGAAGAGGGGACTGCGTGACCCCAAAAAGGTGGGCAACCCCAGGCAACCCAAACCAGCAACAGGAACAAAAAAAATAGTCACCTTTCCCCTACCAAAAACCCCCATCCCATGTGAAAAAACCATTAATAACCCGTGGTTTAGGACTGGCGTTACACATGATTCCCCGCACTGAAAACTCCCTGAAACTTTAAAAAGAAATTGGGTTTGTTTGGGGTTAAAAATTTAAGTCCCCGTCCCGAGCCTAAGGCTCATCAGGCCCGGGGCCCTTTTTCCCCGGGGGTTTTGTGGCGTTAAGGGACTTTAGAGTCAAAGATTTCCCCCGGATGGGGGCCCCGGGCTATTGGGAGGGTTAACCCCCGCAAGGTTTTGGGGTTTTTCCCCCTTTTTCACCTGGGTTGGGGGGAGGAAAATAGCCGTTTAAAATGGGAAAAGGGGGCACTGACACAGAAATAATTCCTCCCCTTGAATTTCTCGGGGTTTTTTGTTTGATTCCTAAAACTTGGAAGGGCCAAAAACCCTTGTTGTGAAGCCCCTGGGAGGATGGGGCCCCACAGCTGCTTGCTCCCTGTGGGCGCAAAAAAAGACCCGGTCAGGAAAGGGGAAGGCTGACACCACAGCGCCCCCACCCCCTTTAAACATCAAGGAAACATTTTTTCCCCATTTAAAAAACAGGGTTTTTAAAACCCAAGTTGACCAACGGTGCCCAAACCAAATTTTTTTTCTTTTCATTTAGGGGAAAAAAAAGGGCCCTTTTTAAAAAACCCGCAAAACAATACATTCTTATAGTCAGTCACCCCTTTCCCTTTCCCCTGCTATGAAAGGGAAAAAAAGGGGAAAAAGAAAAAAAAAAATTTTTCTTTTACTTTGAGGATTTTTTGGAAGGGGCATCAAAAATAAAAGAAAAATTTTAAAAAAAAATTCCTTTGGGGCTGCATTCTGACTTCAAGTTTACTGAAAGTTTAATGAAAAATTGGGGGGTCCTTCAAAATCCTATTTTTGAGAAAACCCAAAACCCCTACACTTTAAAAGAAAAAAGTTTCTGCAAAATACCCCTTTCACTAAATTTATCCTAAAATTTTCCCGTTACACCGCACTACAGTACACTACCAAAATAAGGGGGTTTCAGGACAGCACTTTACCCCATACACTACAATTTTTAAAAACATTTTAACCAAAAACCCAAAACAAAATACCCCCTACCAAAACACTACCCTAAATTTTCATAGACCCAATAAAAATTTTACCACCCCTAATAAAACCCCTACAATTTTTTAGGGCCACAATACCGTACATATAATACACTTTCCCAATTTTAAAACCAAAAGTACAGCACAAGGGGCACACAATTTTCCCAACCCCGCATAGAAAAAATGCCATTCTCCAATTTTCCTGTCTGGCGGGTTTTCTGTCTGTTTTTGGGCTGTCTGGGTTTTCGGGCTGTCTGCTATTTTTTCTGCAGTCTTCCTTTCCCCACTGTGCTGATGTCCGTTTCCCCCTGCCCCGGCCCCCGTGGGCCCGACGTAAAAAAACACAGCACTCACATGGGCCCCCCCCCAATACCCTGCCCCACCCCACCCCCCCCCCCTTAAAAAAACTCCTTTAAAGACAACTTCTTTTAGGTTCCTGCGTGGAGGGGAAAAAGGCCAAGACAAATGAAAAGAAAACCCAAAACTCACAAATTCCCCACAGAAACATAGCAAATTTCAAGTTTAAAACCCTTTGACTTTTTTGGGATTGTTTCATTACCCGACAAAATACACGGTTCTTTTAAATTTCCATTCTTAACACGGCAATCACCAATGGGACCCCTTCTCTAATTCCCTCTTAACACGTCAATCACCAAAGCCAACCCCTTCTCAATTCCAAATCTTTTTCAACCGGGCAATTTAACCCCAAAGCCCCCCCTTTTTCTAAAATTTTCCCCTCTTAAAAACGTCAAAATCCCAAAGCACACTTCTCTAATTCCCCTCTTTAAAACGTCCCCTTTACCAAATTTCAAAATTTCTCTAAATGCCCCTTTTGCCCCTTAGCCCCCCCAAAACTGGGGCCTTTTGTGTTTGGGTTTGTAAAAAAAATTTCCCCCAAACCATCTTCATATTTTAGTGAAAAGCCCCGGGGTCAGTAGTAACCCTTTCGTTTGGTGCGGGGAAAATTTCCACTTTTTTTTCATCTTTCAAAAAACAAAATACCTACTTTTTTTCGAAATTTTTTTAAATTTTTTTACATACTGAAAAGATATGTTTAATATAAAACTTTGAATATGATCAGAATTTATACACCCCTGATGAAAACCTATTTTATTATAACATAAATCTATGCTACTGTAAAAAATTTAAAACCCGTTTTGAAAACCCGATTGGCCCCTTTTGGGTTTAAAGAATTCTCTGAAAAGCCCCTTTTTTCTCGGAAAAGGGGAAAAAACATGGAGCCTAAATATCCAACAGTTAAAACCCCATGACCAAAAAACGACTTTTGGCAATACTTTTTAAATTTAAAATGTTTTGACTTGATTGACTTGGTTGAGGTTAAAAGCTGAATTGTATTTTTTGGTTTTTAGCGCATCATAAACACTGGAAAACTGCCCCAAATATATCTTACGATTAAAAAAAAAGTACAAAACCCAACTGCTCCCGGGGTTTGGGGAAACAGGTCGTTTTTCCCCTTTGGGTTTTTATCATTTTTTCAGCCCTATGGTTTTAAAAATTTTTGGAAAAATTGTCTGCCGGGCCAAGAAAAAAAAAAAATCATTATGTATGCTTCAAACCCCTGACAGAAGTGCCTAATTTTCTAAAAGGTAAAAAAAAGCTGATTACTTGACTTATGCCTGGTTTTTAAATTTCCCTTTGGGGGAAAAATGGATGAAAACACCCCCCCAAACAGACCCGTTCCCGGGGGGGATCCCCCCTTCAGTGGGGCCCCTGCCTTTTATTTTTTGGGTCCCCTTCATTTTCGGGGTTCCCCATCCTTGGGGGTGTGAAAAACAAAACTTTACTTGATAAAAATTTTGGGCTATTTTTTGCTTTTAGATTTTCCCCAGTCAGTGTTTCATTTTTGGGTTTTTTAAAAACCCCCTTTTTCCCCGAGACTTAAAAATGGGTTTTTTTTAAAAAAGGGGGGAAAAGGAAAAAGGGGGCGGGGGAAATCCCCAAAAAGGGCCAAAAAAATTTTCACTTTGTATAACCCACCGGGGTTTCCCCTTTTAACCCCCTTACTTAAAAACCCCCACCACGGGTGTTTTCCAGCCTGCCATTTTTTAAAAAACCCGAAACAGTAATCATAAAATTCCAAAAGAAAAAAAGGAAAAAAACATGAAATTTTTTCCCAAAAATGAGGGGAAGGGGGCCCCTGTACTTTACCCCCTTTTTTTGGAATGCCCAAAAATTTTAAAAAATTTCGAAACCCCAAAAATTTTTTTGGAAAATTTAAAAAAAACCCCCCAAAATTTTTAAAAAATTAGAATATTTTAGGGGAAAAAGGGCAAAGAAAAAAAAAAAACCCCAATTTTCCCCCATTTTTTTTTTAAAAAACCCCAAAACCCAAAATTTTTGGAATTTTTTTTAAAAATTTTTTGCTCAACAATTTTTAATTTTTCCAGTCAACTTTTTTTTGTATTTTAATTGGGGTTTTAAGTTTTAAATCGGAAAAATCCCTTTGATCGCACCCGCAACACAGACGCCGAAAAACACACACGCCCGCACAAAAACCCCACAAACCACCCCAACACACACACACCCCCCACAAAACGCCACACACCCCACCCCCCACCCCACACACACACCCAAAACCACAAAACACACACCCCGCAAACACAAAACCCCACCCCCCACACACCCCCCCCCACACACCAAAACACACACCACACACCCCAGAGTCCGAAAAAAAACCCCCGGGCTCTTAGGGGTTTTAAACCCCCCCCCCTTTTCCATTTGGGAAATAAAAAAGGCCCCTAACCCCTTCGCGGGGGGGGGGCTTTACCCTTTTTTTAAATTTTGTTTTTTTTTTCCCCCTACCCCCTTTGATTTTTTCCCCCGAAAAATCCCCGGAAAATAACCCCAGAAAAATTTGCAGATTTTCTCCTTCAGGTAAAAGGGACCCAAAAATTCTATTTTTTTCCCTTTTTTTTTGCAAAAAGCAGTTTTTTTTCCCGGGGTTTGATTGTTGGGGGGGTCATTTAAAATTGACTTCGGCATGTAAATTTCCCCCGGGGGAAAAAAAAAATTTCCCCCAACAAACCCCTCCAACGGGGGCTCTTTTTCCCCGGGGGACCCCCTTTCCCCCGGCCCCACGTCTTTCCCCGGGTCCCTTTTTGTCTCTGCTTTCAATGCTTCGCCCCCGGTTTTGTTTTGGGTTTCGACCAAATTTTTTCCCCCCCCTTTTTGGGGGGGTCCATTTCAAAAGGGGGCCCAGGTAAAATTTAAAAAGGGGGGTGGGGGGAATGATTTATTCGGGGAAAATTTTTTTTTTTAATGTTTAGCCTTAGTTTTTTTCTTTTTTTATTTGGGCCCATGGGGGGGTGATGCCCTTTTTTATTTAAATTTGGGTCATTTTTCCCCTTTTTCATTTTTGCAAAATTTAAGTTTTGCTGTCTCTCTTTTTTCATTTTTAGATCCCTTTGTGCTAAAAAGGCCTGAAAAAAAATTTTTTTCCCTCTTTTAGGTTCTTCCCCCCAAAAAAGCGAAAACCCCTGTTTAATTAATTTTTTTTAAAATTTATTTTTCTTTTGGGGGACTTGCTTTTGGGCTTTTTCTCTTTTTTTCCCCTCTTTTTATTTTATTGAATTAAAAGTTTGTTTTTTTTTTTCTTTTACCCCCAAAAAATTTTAAAGGGGAATTTTTCTATTGTAAATTTTTGGGGAATTTAGAAAAAGGGTTTTTAAAAACCCTTAATTTGTTTTTGGCCATTTTTTTTTTTTTTTAAACCAAAAAAAAAGGGGAAAATGTGTGCACGCTGGGGTGTGTGTTTGTGTTTTTGGGGGGGGCGGCGCGCCCACAAAAAAGGCTTTTTTTAACAATTTTGGGGAGCAAAATTTTTTTTTTGGGGGGATTTTTTGGGGTTCCCCAAGTTTTTTTTTTCATTTTTTTCTTTGGTTGCCCCTTTATCTTTAACGTTTTTTCTTTTTCTTTTATAATAAAAAACCCCTTTTTTGTGGCTTTTGTTTTTTGGGGCTTTGAATGTGTGCATTTTTATTTTTATTATGAAATAATTTTCCCTTTTTCCCTTTTTTGTTGTTTGGTTCTGCATATTTTTTACTGTTTAGTACTTTTTATCTTTATGTTACCCCAAAAAAAGGGGGGGGGGACTGGATTTTTAAAAAAAAAACCCCTGGGTGCTTTTTCTTTTACCCCGGGAAAAAAAGAATTTTGCCCCCCCCCCTTTTCCTTCCCTTTGGGGCCCTTTCCGCGTGTGTGTGTTCGCGCGGGGTGGTGTGTTTTTTTTGGGGTTTTCTTGCGTGTGTTTTTGCTTGGGGGGGCCCCGCTGTTTTATGTGTGTGTGTTTTTTTTTTTGTGCGGGGGGTGTGGGGGCGCGGGGCGTTTTGGGGGTTTTTTCCCCATTTTTTGGTGCGTGGTGTGGGGGACTTTCAAACCCAAAAACTTTTCCCCCAAAACCCCCAAAAAAAATTTGAACACAAAAAAAAAAATTTAAAAAACCCAAGCAAAACCCAAAAAAAACATGGACCCCCTGCCAACTTAACTTACACGAGAGATTTAAAATTTTAAAAAAACCCGGGGAACCGGAAAACCCAAATGTTTTTTTAATTTGTACAATAAGACAGACAGACGCCCGGGGACAGAGGAGGGAGAGAGGAAAAGAAAAGAGGGGGAAAAAGAGGGGAGAGAGGGGAGAGGGACAGGAAAGAGAGATGAAGGGGAAAAGGGAGGGGAGAGGGGGGAAAGAGGGAAAAAGGGAAGAAGAGGGGAGAGGGGGAAAAAACGAGACTAGGGGGGAAGGGGGGAGAGCGGGGAAGGGGAAAAGGAGAGATGAGTGAGAGGGGAAGAAGAGAGAGGGGGGGGGGAAAGAGGGGGGGAAAAAAAGAGGGGAGAGGGGGGAAAAAAAAAAGGGGAAAAGGGAAACAAAAAAAAACCCCCAAAAACACACCCCCCCCAAGCCCCCCCAATACGACTCGCCCCCCACGGGGTATTTTGCGGGCGCGCGCGCACGCGCGCGCGGGGGGCCCACCCCCCCCCAAAACACCAAAAAAAACGTACGCACGAAAATGCACGCAGGGGGCCCCGGCCCGCCCTGGACTACCCCACGGGGCCTTTTGGATGTTTCTTTGCCGGGGGAGGAAGGCGGGAAAGGAAAGGAAGGAAGGGGGGGGGGGAAGGGGGGGGTGGGGTGGGGTGGGGGCTCCCCCTTTTTGGTTTTTAGGGGCCCCCCCTCTCTCCGTTTTAAAAACCCCACGGAGTTGGCCCCCGGGCCGGGGGGTTTAATTTGGGCTTGCCCCCGGGGGGGTTTTACCGGATGCTTTCCTTTTGGGGGTTGCCTTTCTTGAGTTGCTTCGGCTGCCAGGGAAAAAGGCCCGAGGGTCCCCCTTAGGGTGACCCCTGGGCGGCCCTCGTTGCCCAAAAAGAGTGAAAAGGGATTTGCCCTTAGCTTCGGGAGAAAGCGGGAAAACGCCTTTTTGGCCCAACACAAATTCCACCTCCTCTTCTCCTTCTCCACCTCCTCTTCCTCCTTCTCCACCTCCTCTTCCTCCACCTCCTCTTCCTCCACCTCCTCCTCCTCTTCCTCCACTCCTCTTCCTCCTCCACCTGTTCTTCCTCCACCTCCTCTTCCTCCTCCACCTTCTCCTCTTCCTCCACATCATCTTCCTCCACCCCCTCCTCTTTCTCCACCTCCTCTTCCTTCTCTTCCCCCACCTCCTCTTCCTCCACCTCCTCTTCCTCCACCTCCCCCACCTCTTCCTGACTGTCAAAAAGAAGAAGTATGTCATCCGTCGCCATCTCAAAGCCATAGACATTCAAACTTTCTCTCCACAAGCTGCTGTACGCCCATCACGAACCACTGACCACACTGACCCCTCTAAACATTACACAACATTGTTCTCAGCTTGACGAGCACACACCTCCCACTGACCATTTCCTGCCTGACAGGCCTTAGACACTATGACATCCTCCAATCCAATCCAATCCAATCATGTTGTTTATAGCCCTGCTGACCACACAGATCATATCGGGGCTGTCACCTCGTCAAATTTAAAACTCAAAATACGACTGTACAATTATATACAGATTAAAACGAGGTATAAAACCAACTTGACTGTCCTTGCTTGTATCGACGCCCTGGTCAACCATAAGGGTCTGCCCAGGACAGCCACCGCGTTGTGGGAAAACCCACATCGATCACACATAAAATGAGATAAAACCAAAACCAGATTCCTTAAAACAACCTTGTCCGTAGAGACCGACTATACCACTTTCACTCATATCAGACGGAAAAAGGCCTGCTGCTTTCAAGATATCCAAAACTGGATGATATAGAACAAACTACAGCTAAACACAAATAAAACTGAAGCCATGCTTGTAGAGGCCAAACACAAACTGTCTCCATCACAACAGCTTCAACAGAATTGCTGTAAAGTATCTAGGGGTGGTAATCGACAACACACTCACTATGCAAAAATATATCACCCAGACCACCACCACCACCACCACCACCACCATCATCATCATCATCATCATCACCATATCATCATCATCATCATTACCACCACCACCACCACCACCACCATCATCATTATCACTACTACTACTACTTCTACTACTACTACTACTACTACTACTTACTACTACTACTACTACTACTACTACTACTACTACTACTACTACCACTACTTCTTCTTCTTCTTCTTCTTTTCCGCAATTCTTCTTTTTCCTTTGCAATTTTTTCCTCTTCGCAATTCTTCTTCTTTGCGGTTTCCTCTTCTTCTTTCTTAATTCTTCTTCGTAAGTCTTTCATGAAGAGATGAAAGGAATGAAGAGAGAGAGAGAGAGAGAGAGAGAGAGAGAGAGAGAGAGAGAGAGAGAGAGAGAGAGAGAAGAGAGAGAGAGAGAGAGAGAGAGAGAGAGAGAGAGAGAGAGAGAATGACATGACAATAACAATGACAATGACAATGACAAAGATTTATTGTGTTAGGTTTTTTCAACCCACTCACAAACGGGTAGAAGGGGGATCTTCGCGAGTGGTAATCAAACCGCGGTATTGTTTACACATAGTTTATATGAATGTCACTGGTAATAACTGGCTGATAACCGATGTGGAAGCAGGGATCGAGGAACTGTCACAGAGCGGCATTAGCCATGTGGTTGTACTGCTGGCTGGTCACTGGACGTGTCCGGAAGATTCCCGTCTTCAGCTGCTTTCATTATTGACTGGAAGCCCCTGTCCATTGTGTTTGAAAGTGTTTTGTACAAGTTCCATCAACATCCTGTAATCCTCGCCGGACACAGTGGTGCTGTCTCTTGCTTCCTTGACGGCAGTTGTTCTTTCTGTATTCGTTTTGAATGGTTTCCCTCTCTTGCTGTTCTCTGTCACATCTTCTGTAGAGCTGCATGTACTCTGTCAGTGTCACAGGCGGTATTGTTGGCGCGTGACAACACATAGTTATGACACCTTCATTGTCAATATCCTTGTCAGTGTCACAGTCGTAACTCCAGTCTTCAAGCGCCAATTCGCACTGTCACTGACACTGGGTCAACATCACACAGACCAGACGGCTGGCCGTGTTGCACGTGCGAATTGAACAGTACCGCGAAGAGTGCCAGTGGGCGTGTCATCTTTGAATGTGTCCATGGCAATTTCATTTTCAGTGTTATTAAATAAAGTAAACGGTGTCGGGAGAAAGAAAGAAAGAAAGAAAGAGAGAGAGAGAGAGAGAGAGAGGAGAGAGAGAGAGAGAGAGGAGAGAGAGAGAGAGAGAGAGAGAGAGAGCTGTACAGTGAAAGGATTTTGTAGTTCGGCCTATGGCCACAATACAATTCAAATGGGAGAAGAAAAAAATGACGAAAATAAAAAACAAATTCACGTAATCTTTGATAAGGGTTTGCCATAATTATACACCTTGGCATGTACCCAAAAAGAGAGCAGCTTAGTATGCATATTCCAAAAATCATGAATAAAGTGCTACCTTAAACCAAACAATTCAAACAGTTCTTAGCTCAAGGCTACAGAACAAAACAATGCTCAAAGCACATCTGGCACCAAAGTTGATAATAATAGAGTTATACCTGACAATGTCAACACAAGCATTCAGAATACAATCATCAAGTGTGCAGCGTACAGCTAAAAGCTGAAATCCTTCATCAAACTAATGTATTTTCAGAAGAGTTCTATCTATCTATCTATCTATCTATCTATCTATCTATCTATCTATCTATCTATCTATCTATCTATCTATCTATCTATCTATCCATCTATCTATCGTTCTATCTATCCCTTAGTCTGGCGACCGTGGGGGCACCCCTGAAGACTTGACAACCAGTTCCCTCCATTCATCTCTCTGTTCTGCCTTTCTCAAAGTTTTGTTGAGTTCTAGGCTTGTTCATTCGCTGATGTTGTCCTTCCATCTCTTCTTTGGTCTGCCTCTTTTTCTTCCTCCTTGGACAGTGCCTTGCAGTATTGTTTTTGCAAGTCCTTTTGATCTTGTTACATGCCCGTACCATTTAAGGTTCTTTACGATTGATAGAAAGTTTTCGTAGGGACCAATAGTTCGCTGAATTCTGTTATGCACGTCTTTGTTGTTTATGTGGTCTCTGTAAGAGATGCCAAGGAGTCTCCGGAAGCATCTCATCTCTACCGCCTGTACTCTTCTCTCCAAATAAGCAGTCAAGGTCTACGATTCACAGGCATACAGGAATATGGATATGACAAGGGAGTGCATTA
>CM060331.1:29418292-29423292 GCA_030674155.1 Stramonita haemastoma | reverse complement strand
AGAGAGAGAGAGAGAGAGAGAGGTGTAGATACAGATCAGGTTGAGTGTTTCTGGTCTTCTTCTTGTCCTTTTGGTGCTCTTTCGTGTTTATCTTTCTGTCTTTGTTTTCCTTTTTTTTTCTTTCTTTTCATCTTCTTCTTTCTTTTTCTTTTCTTCTACTTCGAAGATTCCTTCTTTTTTCCTCTCTCCTCTTCTTCCTTCTTTCCCTTATTCTACTTCGAAGATTCCTTCTTTTCTTAATATTTTTTCTCTCTCCTTTTTGTTCTTTCTTTTCTTCTTCTGCTTCTAAGATTCCTTTTCTTTTCCTTCTTTTTTTCTTTTCCTCTTCTTCTACTTCCAGGAGTCCTTCTTTTTTTTTTCTCCTCTTCTTCTTTTTCTTCCTTTTCATCGTCTTCCACTTCAAAAATTCCTTCTTTTCTTTCCTTTTTTTCTCTCCTTTTTCCTTTCTTTTCCTCTTCTTCTATTAAATTTTCTAAGATTCCTCTCTTTTCCTTCTCCTTTTTGCTCGTTGTTGATATCTTTGTCTTTTTTTCTTTGTTTTCTTTCTCCTTTTTTTTATCTTTGTCTTTTCTTCTTTGCTTTATTCTCCTTTTTTTATCTTTGTCTTTTCTTCTTTGCTTTCTGTCTCCTTTTTTCGTCTTCGTGGTCTTCATCCCCTCTCTGAACTTGTCTCCTCACGTTGTTTCTTCCTGGTGTCCTGGAGGGCTTTGTTTTGCCGCTGTGGAGTTTTTTTTTTTCATTCTCCTTGTCAGGAAAGTTTTTCCTCTCTTTCCCCCCTCCTCCTTTGTCTGCGTCTTTGTCTGTGTTATCTTCTATTTCTTTGTCTGTCTGTGTTGTCTTCTATTTCTTTGTCTGTGTGTGTTGTCTTCTATTTCTTTGTCTGTGTTGTGTTGTCTTCTACTTTGTTTTCTCCTTGCTTGGTTTAGGTTGATTTTAGAATCGTCTCCTTTTGGCACTGTCTTCTTTTGGCATTGTCTTCTTTTGGCATTGTCTTTTTTGGCACTGACTTCTTTTGGCACTGTCTTCTTTGGCACTGTCTTCTTTGCCATCATCTATTTTGGCACTGTCTTCTTTGGAATTTTCTTCTTTGTTGTGACCTACTTTTTATTAATTTATAGAAATCTTCTTTGTCGTCTTCAATATCTTATGCATGGTCCTCTTTGACTGCATACACACGGGGACTGGATGTAAAAAAAACGCACATGAGTGTTTATTCCATTATCCTCGATATAAAAGAATATAAACACACACATACACACACACACACACACCACGCGCGCGCGCGCGCGCACGCACACACACAAACACAAGCATACACAGACACAGACACACACAGACACAGACACAGACACAGACACAGACACACACACAAACACACACACACACAGACACACACAGACACACAGACACACACACACACACACACACACACACACACAAACACACACACACACCTGCATGCATGCATGCATGGACACTGACAACCACACAAATGGAGACGGTTTACTCACCGGCACTGTCTTCCCCCTCCTCCTCCTGTTTCACAGCTTGTCTTCATCTGTTTTGCCTTCTTCTTCTTCTTCTTCTTCTTCTTCTTCTTCTTCTTCTTCTCCTTCTTCTTCTCCTTCTCCCTCTTATTCGCCTCCTCCTCCTTCTTCTTCTTCCTCTTCTTCTTCCTTTCTTCTTCTTCTTGAATGTTGTTGTTGCTGATGTTGTTGTTGTTGAATGCTTTTTTCTTCTTCATCTTGGTGATTTTTCCCCTCAATTTATTTTTGTCGTTGTGTCTTTCTCCTCTCGTGCCTTGCATTTTCCTCTATGTCGTCTTCTCTGCTTTCTTCATCATTGTTAGCGCTGCAGCCCTGTTTTATTTTGAGGGTGAGTTTTTTTTTTCTTCTGTACTTGACCAAGATTTGTTGGCCGTTTTCTTCTTTTTCTCCTCTCATCTATTTGAGTTCCTTGCTGTTCTTGTTGTTGTTGTTGCTGTTGTTGTCGGTGTTGTTGTAATTGTTGTTGTTGAAGTTCTTCTTTTTGTTGTTGTTGTTGTTGATGTTGTCGTTATTGGCGTAACTGTTCTTGAAGTTCTTTTTGTTGTTGTTGTTGTTGTTGTCGGTGTTGTTGTAATTGTTGTTGAAGTTCTTCTTTTTGTTGTTGTTGATGTTGTCATTATTGGCGTAACTGTTTTGAAGTTCTTCTTTTTGTTTTTGTTGTTGTTGTTGTTGTCGGTGTTGCTGTAATTGTTGTTGAAGTTTTTTTGTTGCTGTTTTTGTTGTTGTTGATGTCCTCCTTTTCCTCCTCCTCCTCTTTTCCCGTCTGCTACCTGTTTTTGACAGGTTGTCTTCATCTGTTTTTTTTCCTTCTTCCTTTTCTTCTCTTTGTTTTTGTTGTTCTTGTTGATTTTCTTGTCGTTGCTCTTGTTGTTCTTGTTGTATATTTTTTCTGTTCGTTTTCTTTTCTTGTCGTTCTTTTTCTTCTTGTTCCTGTCGTTTTTGTTCTGGTTGTTCTTCTTGCTGTATTTTCTGTTGTTCTTGTGTGTTGTTCTTCTATTTTTTGTTTCCTCTTGTTCTTTTTCTTCTTGTTTTTGTTTTTCTTCTTGTTTTTCTTGGTCTCGATGCTTTTTTTGTTCTGTTGTTATTTTTGCGGTCGTTGTTGTTTTTTGTTGTTCAGTTGTTGTTGCTCTTCTCCTTCTTGCTGTTTTGTTTGTTTTTCTTTTGTGCTGTTCTTTTTTCTTGCTCTTTTTTTCCCTTCTTGTTTTGTTCTGGTTCTTTTTCGTTTTTGTTTTCTTTTTGTTCTTGTTCTGTTGTTGTTCTTCTTTTGTTGTTGTTGTTCTCCGTTTTGTTTTCTTGTTGTTGCTGTTGTTGTTCTTCTTCTTTTGTTGTCATTCTACTTGTTGTTGTTGTTGTTGTTTTTCTTGTTCTTGCGCTCCTTGTTGTTGTTCTCCTTAATATTCTTCTTCTTCTTTTTTTATTGTTGTCCTTCATCTTGTTGATGTTCATATTCTTCTTGTACTTCTTGTCGTCCTTGTAATTTTTGTTGTTGCTATTGTTGTTGTTGTTCTCCTTTTCCTACAGCATGTTGTTGTTGTTGTCATCGTCGTTCTTCTTCTTCTTTTCAGAATGTTGTTGCTGTTGTTCTTCCTCTTCTTCTTTGTTTTGTTGTTGTTCTTGTTACTGTTTTTTTCTTCTTTTTGTTGTTCTGGTTCATCTTGTTGTTTTTCTGTTTTTTCGCTGTTGTTCTTCTTGTTGTTTGTCTTGTTGATGGTGCTGTTCTTTATCTTCTTGTTGTTCTTGTTGTTGCTGTTTTTTTTTCTTCTTCTTCTTGTTCCTCTTGTTGTTGTTTTTGTTGTATTCCCCTCCTTCTTGTTTCTTCTTTTCCTCCTCCTCCCCCTATTTCTTCTTTTGCAATTCCTCTTCGTCTTCCTTGCAATTCTTCTTCTTCTTCAGCTTGTTGTCGTTGTTGTTCTTGTCCATGTTGTTCTTCTTCTTGTTCTTCTTCTTTGTGTTGTTGTTCTTGTTTGTTGTTTTTCGTCTTGTTGTTGTTGCTCATATGTTGTTGTTCTGTTTCTTGTTGTTGTTGTTCTTTTCGTTGTCTTGTTGTTCTTCTATTTCTTGTTTTTCTTCTTCTTGTTCTTTTTTTCCCCTTTGTTGTTGTTGTTGCTCTTCTTTTTCTTCTTGTTGTTGTTCTTCTTTTTGCTGTTGTTGTTAATCATGTTGTTGTATTTTCTTCTTCTTCTTCTTCTGTTTGTTCTTGTTGCTTTTTTCTTTTTCTTGTTATTGTTGTTGTTCTTCTTGTTGATCTCGTTCTTGTTTTCTTTTCTTGTTATTTTTGTTGTTCTTCTTCACCTTTATACTGTTGTTGTTGTTGTTGCTGTTTTTTTCTTCTTCTTCTTCTTGTTTGGTCATGTGTTGTTCTTGTTGTTGGTCTTTTTCATGTTGTTCGTCTTGTTGTTCTTTTTTGTTGTTCTTTTTCTTATCACTGTTGTTCTTGTTCTTGTCTTGTTCTTCTCCTTCTTCTTCTTCCTCTAGTTCATTGTCGTCTTCTTTTTGTTGTTGTTGCTGTTGTTCTTTGTCATCTTGTAGTTGCTTTTGTTGTTGTTTGTCTTCTTCTCCTTTATGTTGTAGTTCTTGTTATTGCTATTGTTGTTCATCTTGTTGTTGTTGTTCATCTTCTTGTTGTTGTTCTTCTTCATCTTATTGTTCTCCTTGTTGTTTGATGTTTTCTTTTTGTTCTTCTTGTTTTTGTAGTTCTTCCTCTAATTTTTATCTTTGACTTGTTGTATTCTGTCTTTTCTCATTCTGTTTCATCTTTCTTCGTCTCTTTTGTCCTTTGGCTGTTTGGTATTTTCTTCATCTTCTCCTTTCTGTCCATTCTGTTTTCAGCCATGTCTTTTTCGCCCTCATCTTTGCTGTGGTCCTCATCTTCTTTGCCATGTGTTGTCTCCTTTCTCTGTGTTCATCTTTGATCTTTTTCTTTTTTCCTTTGTCTTTTTTTCTTCTTTTTGCTTTCTTGCGTTTTCTTTTATTGTCGTCTTTTTCTGTTTTATTTTTGGTCTTTTTCCTCTGCATCTTCTTCTCTCTTTTCTCGTTTTCTTTCAGGATTTTCTGTGTTAGATTTTTGTCCTTTCTATGTTTTCTACATCTTCAACGTCTTTGGTTTTGTTTTGTTTTTCTTCCTGCCGGCGTTTTTTCTTTTCTTCATCAGTGTTGCCAACTTCTCCTTTGTAGTTGTAATTTTCATCATCAACTACAATCTCGTCTGCTCAGTTTCTTCTTCTTCCTCTTTTTTTTTTTTTCGTTTTCTGATGTTTATTTTCCCTGTTGGTCGACATTGCTGTGTTTTTCTTTGTAACAAACATTTTTCTTTCTTTTTGTTTTTCTTTCTTTTTCTCCTTCATTGTTCTCCTCCTCTTTTTGTCCTTCTTTTTCATGGTCTTCTTGGTAATTGTTGTTGTTGTTGCTCTTCTTTTGTCTTTTTTTTTCTTCTCTTCTTCTTCTTTCTTCTTC
>CM060331.1:29411234-29418192 GCA_030674155.1 Stramonita haemastoma | reverse complement strand
GGAGGGGGGTATGCTGCGCGCGTGCGCGCGTTCGCTGGTGTTGGTGTGTGCGGTTTTTTTTTGTTTTTGGGGGCGTTGGAGGGGACCCTGCAGTTCCCCTGGTGCATGAATTGTGTGATATTACCCTTTGATGGGCGTTGTGGGGGTCGTTTTTCCCTACACTGTCCCTGTTTCTAGGCGAGAAACTTGGCTGTGTACAAGGGGGGTTGCCATCTTCGGGGCTGTGGTGCGCACGTTCCAGTCCCACAACATCAAAAATGCTTGTAAAATTGTATGCATAGTAGAATCGGTTAGGTGCCTGGGGCCGGAACTGCGGAAAAAAGTGGGGGGCAAGGGCCCAAAAAAGGGCCCCCTTTCCGTGCATCTTTGGGAAACTGCTTTTTTAGCTTATGCTTGGGGGGGGGGTATGCATGCGCGCGTGCGCGCGTTCGCGGGGGTTTTGGGTGTGTGGGGTTTTGTTGTGTTTGGGGTTGGGGGGGACCCTGCAGTTGCCCTGGTGCATAATTTATTTTTGATATTATCTTTGATGGGGTTGTAGGGGTCGTTTTTGCCTACACGTCCCATGTTTCTAGGCGAGAAATTGGCTGGTACAAGCGGGGTTGCCATCTTCGGGGCTGTGGTTCCCCACGTTCCGTCCCACACACATCAAAAATGCTTGTAAAGTTGTAGTAGAGTAGTAGGGTTTTAGGTCCCCTGGGGTCGGAACTGCGGAAAAAGTGCGGGGGGCAAGGGTCCAAAAAAGGGCCTTCCGTCGCATCTTTCGGAACGCTTTTTTAGTTTATGCTGGGGGGTGGGGTATGCAGGGCGCGTGCGCGCGTTCGCTGGTGTTGGTTTTGTTGCGGTTGTTTGTGTTTGGGCGTGTGGAGGGGACCTGCAGTTCCCCTGGTGATGATATTTTGTGATTTTCCTTTGATGGGGCTTTGTGGGGTCGTTTTTTTGCCTACACTGTCCCTGTTTCTAGGCGGGGGAAACTTGGTGTTTTAAAAGCGGGGTTGCCTCTTCGGGGCTGTGGGGTCGCCACATTTCCCCAGTGCCACACACATCAAAAATGCTTGTAAAGATTGTATGCATAGAGTAGAATACGGTCTAGGTGCCCTGGGGTCCGGAACTGCGGAAAAGTGCGGGGGCAAGGGTCCGAAAACGGCCTTCCGTCGCATCTTTCGGAACTGCTTCTTTAGCTTATGCATGGGAGGGTGGGTATGCATGCGCGCGTGCGCGCGTTCGCTGGTGTGTGTGGTGGGTTGTTTGTGTTTGGGCGTGTGGAGGGGACCCTGCAGATTGCCCTGGTGCATGATATTGTGTGATATTATCCTTTGATGGGCGTTGTAGGGGTCGTTTTGCCTACACTGTACCATGTTTCTAGGCGAGAAACTTGGCTGTGTACAAGCGGGGTTGCCATCTTCGGGGCTGTGGTGTCGCCACAGTTCCAGTGCCACACACATCAAAAATGCTTGTAAAGATTGTATGCATAGAGTAGAATACGGTCTAGGTGCCCTGGGGTCCGGAACTGCGGAAAAGTGCGGGGGGCAAGGGTCCGAAAACGGCCTTCCGTCGCATCTTTCGGAACTGCTTCTTTAGCTTATGCATGGGAGGGTGGGTATGCATGCGCGCGTGCGCGCGTTCGCTGGTGTTGGTGTGTGCGGTTGTTTGTGTTTGGGCGTGTGGAGGGGACCCTGCAGATTGCCCTGGTGCATGATATTGTGTGATATTATCCTTTGATGGGCGTTGTAGGGGTCGTTTTTGCCTACACTGTACCATGTTTCTAGGCGAGAAACTTGGCTGTGTACAAGCGGGTTGCCATCTTCGGGGCTGTGGTGTCGCCACAGTTCCAGTGCCACACACATCAAAAATGCTTGTAAAGATTGTATGCATAGAGTAGAATACGGTCTAGGTGCCCTGGGTCCGGAACTGCGGAAAAGTGCGGGGGGCAAGGTCCGAAAACGGCCTTCCGTCGCATCTTTCGGAACTGCTTCTTTAGCTTATGCATGGGAGGGTGGGTATGCATGCGCGCGTGCGCGCGTTCGCTGGTGTTGGTGTGTGCGGTTGTTTGTGTTTGGGCGTGTGGAGGGGACCCTGCAGATTGCCCTGGTGCATGATATTGTGTGATATTATCCTTTGATGGGCGTTGTAGGGGTCGTTTTTGCCTACACTGTACCATGTTTCTAGGCGAGAAACTTGGCTGTGTACAAGCGGGGTTGCCATCTTCGGGGCTGTGGTGTCGCCACAGTTCCAGTGCCACACACATCAAAAATGCTTGTAAAGATTGTATGCATAGAGTAGAATACGGTCTAGGTGCCCTGGGGTCCGGAACTGCGGAAAAGTGCGGGGGCAAGGGTCCGAAAACGGCCTTCCGTCGCATCTTTCGGAACTGCTTCTTTAGCTTATGCATGGGAGGGTGGGTATGCATGCGCGCGTGCGCGCGTTCGCTGGTGTTGGTGTGTGCGGTTGTTTGTGTTTGGGCGTGTGGAGGGGACCCTGCAGATTGCCCTGGTGCATGATATTGTGTGATATTATCTTTGATGGGCGTTGTAGGGGTCGTTTTGCCTACACTGTACCATGTTTCTAGGCGAGAAACTTGGCTGTGTACAAGCGGGGTTGCCATCTTCGGGCTGTGGTGTCGCCACAGTTCCAGTGCCACACACATCAAAAATGCTTGTAAAGATTGTATGCATAGAGTAGATACGGTCTAGGTGCCCTGGGGTCCGGAACTGCGGAAAAGTGCGGGGGGCAAGGGTCCGAAAACGGCCTTCCGTCGCATCTTTCGGAACTGCTTCTTTAGCTTATGCATGGGAGGGTGGGTATGCATGCGCGCGTGCGCGCGTTCGCTGTGTTGTGTGTGCGTTGTTTGTGTTTGGGCGGTGGAGGACCCTGCAGATTGCCTGTGATGATATTGTTGATATTATCCTTTGATGGGCGTTGTAGGGTCGTTTTTGCCTACACTGTACCATGTTTCTAGGCGAGAAACTTGGCTGTGTACAAGCGGGGTTGCATCTTCGGGGCTGTGGTGTCGCCACAGTTCATGCCACACACATCAAAAATGCTTGTAAAGATTGTATGCATAGAGTAGATACGGTCTAGGTGCCCTGGGGTCCGAACTGCGGAAAAGTCGGGGGGCAAGGGTCCGAAAACGGCCTTCCGTCGCATCTTTCGGAACTGCTTCTTTAGCTATGCATGGGAGGGTGGGTATGCATGCGCGCGTGCGCGCGTTCGCTGGTGTTGGTGTGTGCGGTTGTTTGTGTTTGGGCGTGTGGAGGGACCCTGCAGATTGCCCTGGTGCATGATATTGTGTGATTTATCCTTTGATGGCGTTGTAGGGTCGTTTTTGCCTACACTGTACCATGTTCTAGGCGAGAAAACTTGGCTGTGTACAAGCGGGGTTGCCATCTTCGGGGCTGTGGTGTCGCCACAGTTCCAGTGCCACACACATCAAAAATGCTTGTAAAGATTGTATGCATAGAGTAGAATACGGTCTAGGTGCCCTGGGGTCCGGAACTGCGGAAAAGTGCGGGGGCAAGGGTCCGAAAACGGCCTTCCGTCGCATCTCTTCGGAACTGCTTCTTTAGCTTATGCATGGGAGGGTGGGTATGCATGCGCGCGTGCGCGCGTTCGCTGGTGTTGGTGTGTGCGGTTGTTTGTGTTTGGGCGTGTGGAGGGGACCCTGCAGATTGCCCTGGTGCATGATATTGTGTGATATTATCCTTTGATGGGCGTTTGTAGGGGTCGTTTTTGCCTACACTGTACCATGTTTCTAGGCGAGAAACTTGGCTGTGTACAAGCGGGGTTGCCATCTTCGGGGCTGTGGTGTCGCCACAGTTCCAGTGCCACACACATCAAAAATGCTTGTAAAGATTGTATGCATAGAGTAGAATACGGTCTAGGTGCCCTGGGGTCCGGAACTGCGGAAAAGTGCGGGGGGCAAGGGTCCGAAAACGGCCTTCCGTCGCATCTTTTCGGAACTGCTTCTTTAGCTTATGCATGGGAGGGTGGGTATGCATGCGCGCGTGCGCGCGTTCGCTGGTGTTGGTGTGTGCGGTTGTTTGTGTTTGGGCGTGTGGAGGGGACCCTGCAGATTGCCCTGGTGCATGATATTGTGTGATATTATCCTTTGATGGGGCGTTGTAGGGGTCGTTTTTGCCTACACTGTACCATGTTTCTAGGCGAGAAACTTGGCTGTGTACAAGCGGGGTTGCCATCTTCGGGGCTGTGGTGTCGCCACAGTTCCAGTGCCACACACATCAAAAATGCTTGTAAAGATTGTATGCATAGAGTAGAATACGGTCTAGGTGCCCTGGGGTCCGGAACTGCGGAAAAGTGCGGGGGCAAGGGTCCGAAAACGGCCTTCCGTCGCATCTTTCGGAACTGCTTCTTTAGCTTATGCATGGGAGGGTGGGTATGCATGCGCGCGTGCGCGCGTTCGCTGGTGTTGGTGTGTGCGGTTGTTTGTGTTTGGGCGTGTGGAGGGGACCCTGCAGATTGCCCTGGTGCATGATATTGTGTGATATTATCCTTTGATGGGCGTTGTAGGGGTCGTTTTTGCCTACACTGTAGGTCGTTTGCTACACTGACCAGTCTAGCGAGAAATTGCTGTGACAGCGGTGCATCTCGGGCTGTGTGTCGCCACATTCCTGCCACACACATCAAAGCTGTAAATTGTAGCATAGAGTAATAGGTCAGGCCCTGGGTCCGACGCGAAGTGCGGGCAGGGTCGAACGGCCTCCGTCGATCTTTCGATGCTTCTTAGCTTATGCATGAGGTGGTATCATCGCGCGTGCCCTTCGTGTTTGTGTGGCGTGTTGTGTTGGCTTGAGGACCTGCATGCCCTGTCATGATATTGTGTGATATTATCCTTTGATGGGCTTGAGGTGTTTTGCCTACACTGTACCATGTTCTAGCGAGAAACTTGCTGTGTACAAGCGGGTTGCCATCTTCGGCTGGTGTCGCCACAGTTCCAGTGCACACACATCAAATCTGTAAAGATTGATGCATAGAGTAGAATACGGTCTAGTGCCCTGGGGTCCGGAACTGCGGAAAAGTGCGGGGGCAAGGGTCCGAAAACGGCCTTCCGCGCATCTTCGGAACTGCTTCTTTAGCTATGCATGGAGGGTGGTATCATGCGCGCGTGCGCGCGTTCGCTGTGTTGGTGTGTGCGGTTGTTGTGTTTGGCGTGTGGAGGGACCCTGCAGATTGCCCTGGTGCATGATATTGTTGATATTATCCTTTGATGGCGTTGTAGGGGTCTTTTGCCTACACGACATGTTCTAGCGGAACTGCTGTGTACAAGCGGGTTGCACTTCGGGCTGTGGTGTCGCCACAGTCCATGCCACACACATCAAAATGCTTGTAAAGATTGTATGCAAGAGTAAATACGGTCTAGTGCCCTGGTCCGGAACTGCGGAAAAGTGCGGGGCAAGGTCCGAAAACGCCTTCCGTGCATCTTTCGGAACTGCTTCTTTACTATGCAGGGAGGGTGGTATCATGCGCGCTGCGCGCGTCGCTGTGTTGGTGTGTGCGGTGTTTGTGTTGGCGTGTGAGGGACCCTGCAGATTGCCCTGGGCATGATATGTGTGATATTACCTTGATGGCGTGTAGGGGTCGTTTGCTACACTTCCATGTTTCTAGCGAGAAACTGCTGGTACAAGCGGGGTGCCATCTTCGGCTGTGTGTCGCCACAGTTCCAGTGCCACACACATCAAAAATGCTTGTAAAGATTGTATCATAAGTAGATACGGTCTAGGTGCCTGGGGTCCGGAACTGCGAAGTGCGGGCAAGGTCCGAAAACGCCTTCGTCGCATCTTCGGAACTGCTTCTTTAGCTTAGCATGAGGGTGGTATGCATGCGCGCGGCGCGCGTTCGCTGTGTTGGTGTGGCGTTTTGTGTTGGCGTGTGGAGGGACCCTGCAGATTGCCCTGGTGCTGATATTTGTGATATATCCTTTGATGGGCGTTGTAGGTCGTTTTGCCTACACTGTAAAAAAAAAAAAAAAAAAAAACCTGGTCCGGAACTGCGGAAAAGCGGGGGGCAAGGCCGACGGCTTCGTCGCATCTCTTCGAACCTCTTAGCATGCATGGAGGTGTATGCATGCGCGCGTGCGCGCGTTCGCTGGTGTTGGTGGTGCGTTGTTTGTGTTGGGCGTGTGGGGACCCTGCAGATTGCCTTGCATGAATTGTGGATATCCTTGATGGCGTTGTAGGGGCGTTTTTTTGCCTCACTGTACCATGTTCTAGGCGAGAACTGGCTGACAGCGGGGTTCCATCTTGGGCTGGGTGTCGCCACAGTCCAGTGCCACACACAAAAAAATGCTTGTAAAGAGTTGCATAGAGTAGATACGGTCAGTGCCCGGTCCGAACTGCGGAAAAGTGCGGGGCAAGGTGAAAACGGCCTTCCGTCGCATTTTCGAACTGTTCTTAGCATGCATGGGGGGTGGTAGCATGCGCGCGTCGGCTTCGCTGGTGTTGGGTGGGTTGTTTGTGTTTTGGCGTGTGGGGGGACCCTGCAATTGCCTGGTGCATGATATTGTGTGATATTATCCTTGATGGCGTTGTAGGGGTCGTTTTTGCCTACAACTTCCATGTTATCTAGGCGAGAATTTGGGCTGTGTACAGGGGGGTTGCCATCTTCGGGCCAGGGTCAGCCACATTCCAAGTGCCACACACAGTCAAAAATGCTTGAAAGATTGATGCATAGAGTAAATCGGAAGGTCCCGGGGTCCGGAACGCGGAAAAGTGCTGGGGGCAAGGTCCAAAATCGGCTTCCGTGCATCTGCTTCGGAGACTGGCTTCTTTAGCTTATGCATGGGAGGGTGGGTTGCATGGGCGCGTGCGCGCGTTCGCTGGTGTTTGTGGTGTGTTGTTTGGTTGGCGCGTGTGGAGGGACCCTTGAGAACTTGGCTGTGTACAAGCGGGGTTGCCATCTTCGGGGCTGTGGTGTCGCCACAGTTCCAGTGCCACACACATCAAAA
>CM060331.1:29403734-29406234 GCA_030674155.1 Stramonita haemastoma | reverse complement strand
ACAGAAATATTGTCCCTTGCAAAATTCTGTTGGAGACCCCCCACTACTTACAAGGAAACAAACACAGGAAAAGATTTTCAAAAAGGGAGGGTGGGGGGGGGGAAGTGCCATTGTTCATGTGGTGACGTGTTCTTCTTGTGGGGGGTGGGGGGGGGGGCAGCCTGAATTTTATACAGAGAAATATGCTGTAATTGAAAGTAGTATACAATGCAAATCAATCCACAGACACAGACACAGACAGACAGACAGACAGACAGACACACACACACACACACACTCTATCTGTCTGTCTGTCTGTCTGTCTGTCTGTCTGTCTGTCTGTCTGTCTGTCGTCCCTCCGTCGTCGTCCCTCCCTCCCTCCCTCCCCCCTTTCTCTCTCTCTCATTCTCTCCACCCCCCCCCCCCTTCTCTCTCTCTCTCATCTCTCCCTCTCCCCCCTCTCTCTCTCTCTCTCTCTCTCTCTCTCTCTCTCTCTCTCTCTCTCTCTCTCTCTCTCTCTCTCTCCTCTCTCTCGGTATTAACGTGCTTAGTTGAAGATAACTGCATTGTTTGCTCAGATTAAAAAAAATATTGAGCAGTCAAGAATTAAATCAAACAAAGAAACAACAAACAAAATCGAAAAATAATCCCCCCAACCCCCCCCCCCCCCCTCCAACCAACCAACCAACAAGAAAGAGGAAAAACAAACTGAACACAAATAAATCCTTGTTTGAAATTTTCCCAATTTTTTTAAATTTTTGCAATAATGACAGGAGTAAACCCTATCATACCATTGTCGGTTCCTACAGGTTCTTCACTCTCCATTTCCTTACCTCAGATAATGTGAAAGGCACCAGAATCCCTGCCACTCTTGCTAAGGTGTTGCAATAGCCGTAACCGATATTTCTGTGCAAATCAAGTATACCAACATCATCATGATGAGTAATACTAGCAGTAGCAGTAGAAGTAGTGGCAGCAGTGGCAGCAGCAGCAGCAGCAATGACACTGAAAGTTACATTAGTAGTAGCAGCAACAGCAGAGGCATCTGCAGCAGCAGCAGCAGCAGCAGCAGCAGCAGCAGCAGCAGCAGCAGCAGTAGTAGTAGTAGTAGTAGTAGTAGTAGTAGTAGTAGTAGTAGTAGTAGTAGTAGTGGTCGTAGTAGTAGTGCTAGAAGTAGTGCAGCAGCAGCAGCAGAGAAGCAGCAGCAGAAGCAGCAGCAGCAGTAGTAGTAGCAGTGACAGCAACAGCTGTAGCAGTAGTGAAAGAAGTAGCAGCAGCAGCAACAGCAGCAGCAGCAGTAGCAGCAGTAGAAGTAGCTGCGAGAGAGGTAGTAGAAGTAACAGCAGCAGCAGCAGCAGCAGCGCAGTAGCAGCAGTAGAAGTAGCTGCGAGAGAGGTAGTAGAAGTAACAGCAGCAGCAGCAGCAGCAGTAGCAGCAGTAGAAGTAGCTGCGAGAGAGGTAGTAGAAGTAACAGCAGCAGCAGCAACAGCAGCAGTAGCAGCAGTAGAAGTAGCTGCGAGAGAGGTAGTAGAAGTAACAGCAGCAGCAGCAGCAGCAGCAGTAGAAGCAGTAGAAGTAGCTGCTAGAGAGGTAGTAGAAGTAACAGCAGCAGCAGCAACAGCAGCAGTAGCAGCAGTAGAAGTAGCTGCGAGAGGTAGTAGAAGTAACAGTAGTAGCAGCAGCAGCAGTAGAAGTAGCTGCGAGAGAGGTAGTAGAAGTAACAGCAGCAGCAGCAGCAGCAGTAGAAGTAGCTGCGAGAGAGGTAGTAGAAGTAACAGCAGCAGCAGCAGCAGTAGCCATGGTAGAAACAACAGCGACACAGCATCAACCATAAGAATAGCACAGGTAGCAGCATGGATCAGCATGGAGCATCAGCAACATGGAGCAGCATGGAGCAGCATGAAGCAGTAGCATGAAGTAGCATGGAGCAGCAGAACGAAGCAGCATTGAGCTGCAGCAGCATGGAGCAGCATGGAGCAACAGCAGCATGAAGCAGCAGCATGAAGCAGCAGCATGAAGCAGCAGCATGAAGCAGCATGGAGCAGCAGCACGGAGCATTAGGAGCAGCATGAAGCAGCAGTGTAATCAGGATGAAGCAGCAGCAGCATGAAGCAGCAGTGTAATTGGGATAAAGCAGCAGCATAGAGCAGTAGCAGCATGGAGCAGCAGCATGGAGCAGCAGCATCGTGGAGCAGCATGGAGCAGCAGCAGCATGAAACAGCAGTGTAATCAGGCTGAAGGTTGTAGGTACCTGACGACAGTAGGGAACAGTTCTGCAGTGTACAGGTTCATGACAGCCCAGCACAGGACGATCAGTCCCCGCCACACAATGACCGTGATGTTGATGTAACTGGCAGCCTCCTCATCCGTTACTGCACACGTTTTCTGACCACTCAACAAATGTGCAGCACCAGAAAGCAATGGCGGCGACATTATGATATCTATCTATCTATCTATCTATCTATCTATCTATCTATCTATCTATCTATCTATCTATCTATCTATCTATCTATCTATCTAT
>CM060331.1:29383734-29393734 GCA_030674155.1 Stramonita haemastoma | reverse complement strand
CTGTACCGAAGCCAAGGTGCGCATAACGGTCACCCATCCACTTGGTAACCATGCTCGATGCTGTGTAACCGTAGCTTAGGGTAAAGCAGTGCTCTGACCTCTGAGCTAGCTATTTATCGAGTGATGATGATAAGTAATAAAACCTTTTAAGTGATGAGCGCTGTTAGCACATCTAGAAATAAGCAAATGAAACGATTATTCCGTAACTTTTACAACCACTAAAAACCCCCAACCTATATTAAATATAAAAAGAGAAACAAAACTAACGGCAGAAGCGACCAGATTGAACGTTAACAGGTAAAAGGTGTACCCATAACCTATGCAGTCATTTAAGGAAGCAAAGTGTCAGAGACCTCAGCTTCTCCAGGGGTCAGCATTTTGAGGATGGCACCCATCTCCTCTCAGTCACTGCTTTACCTTCCCTGACCCTAAAGAGGGCAGGTACTCATTTACAGCTGGGTGGACTGTGCTACAACTACAACTACTAATAATTATATGGAATTTATATAGCGCTCTATCATATCAAAACAAATCAAAGCGCTTGCATTCTGAAGCAAAGGCGCAGGAATGGTCACCCACGTACCGCGTTACTACTGGAACACAGAAAAACAACAACTCGCACTCATCTTGACCAAAACAGTGAAAACGACCTTCTTACCACATAGAACCAAGTGGAACACACACAAAAAAATAAAACTTACACTCATCTAGACCAAAATAATTAAAACGAGACCTTCTTACCACATAGCACCAATTATAATAGAAATCTTCAGCATCCGCCAAGTGGAGAATAGGTGGTAGTAGCTGTACTTGGGCTGAGTCCGGGTTTTTCCTGAACACAGCGCCTCCACTGAACTGATACTGGGAGGTTTCCGTCCATTCCACCTCGCCATTTGGCACAGCACCTGATGCGTTTCCGCCACGTGACCTTTCACAGCCAACCAGCGCACGCTCTCTGGAAGAAATCTAAATACAGAGAGAGATCGAATCAAATCAAATCAAATCAAACCAAAATTTTATTTCCAGATGGTACATTGAGTAAGCAATAAATTTGCTTTTTTTTCATTTAGCCATCTATCGAGCAAAGACAAAAAACAAATATAAAAGAGAGAGAGAAAGAGAGGGAGAGGGAGAGAGAGAGAGAGAGAGAGGAGAGAGAGAGAGAGAGAGAGAGAGAGAGAGAGAGAGAGAGAGAGAGAGAGAGAGAGAGAGAGACAGAGACAGAGAGAGACAGAGAGAGACAGAGAGAGACAGAGAGAGACAGAGAGAGACAGAGAGAGACAGAGAGAGACAGAGACAGAGAGAGAGACAGAGAGAGAGACAGAGAGAGAGAGACAGACAGACAGACAGACAGACAGACAGACAGACAGAGACACAGACAGAGAGATTGTTGTAGTTTCCTTTTCTGTTGTTGTTAAGTATTGCTGATTCTGTGTGTGTTTGTTGTCATTTTTGTTGAGTTTTTCTTTGCCTTGTTGTGGTAGAACCATCCTGACATTTTCAACTGTCAGTTTTGTAATGTAAAAACAAGATGAGGCCACCGAAAAGGTAGAAAAAGGGTATAAAATACAAATGGTTTCACTTTAGAAAATATTGAAAAGATCTCCCATTTCAATGAGAATGTTGAACTCATTTCACAGCGATGGAAATAGTTGAAAGAACCTCAATGACTCCTGGATGTTTGGACGAATATAATTTTTTTTCTTTTGTTCAGAATATTAAACGAGCTGTCATAAAAACGGTCGATACCTCTGCATTTACTTTTCAGGAAATATTGAAGTGTGTAACAGAGAGGTACGGAGGGAACTGGTTGCCAAGTCTTCGGGGGTGCCTCCTCGGTCGCCAGACCACGGGATAGGTAGATAGATAGAGAGATAGAGAGATAGATAGAAAGATAGAGATAGATAGATAGATAGATAGATAGAGAGAGAGAGAGAGAGAGAGAGAGAGAGAGATAGATAGATAGATAGATAGATAGATAGATAGATAGATAGATAGATAGATAAAAAGATATTTATTTATTTATTTATTTATTCTTTTATATCGAGGATAACAGAATAAGCAATCATGTGCTTTTTTTCATCCGGTCCCCGTGTGTATGCAGTTTTTGTAAATATTGTCATCTGTTCCCACCGGCACACGATGGCCTACTCTTACGAAAAGCGGAACAGGATTTAACGTGTGCGCAAGATGTTCTGCGTGCGTTCGCACACGGGGCCTCGGTTTAAAGTCTCATCCGAAGGACTTTTTGTAATGTAAAAACAAGATGAGACCACCGAAAAGATAGAGATAGATAGAGAGATAGAGAGATAGATAGATAAATAGATAGATAAATAGATAGATAGATAGATAGATAGATAGATAGACAGACAGACAGACAGACAGATAGATAGATAGACAGACAGACAGACAGACAGACAGACAGATAGATAGATAGATAGATAGATAGATAGATAAATAGATAGATAGATAGATAGATAGATAGATAGATAGATAGATAGATAGATAGATAGATAGATAGATAGATAGATAGATAGATAGATAGATAGATAGATAGATAGATATACAGAGAGGTAGGAAAACACGTAAGGCTATTCGATGCGCCTAATCTCTTTTAAGAAAGCTCTAAGCACTTACAAAACAGATGCATAAAACTAATACAGTTTAGCGAACAAACAGAACGAAATATATGCACAGCCACACACACACACACACACACACACACACACACACACACACACACAAAATGCAAAACATGAACTACGAGCTCACATTGCATCGAAAATGGACACACTGCACTCCCTCAATGACTCCCTGAAGACTGAGATCTCTCAGTTAGACAAAGAAGTAAATGTCCTGAAGAAGGAAAACCATGCCCTGAAAAGTGAAGTGGGAAGCATCCGTGCAGACCTAAAAAAATACAAGCCTGCACGTTCATGCGATGCCTTCACACAGTGTGACAGCAAAGGACTGAAGCCTGCAGCTGATAACAAGGCCGGTTCTGTGCTACCCACCGAGACAACTGCCACTACCACCATGCTGTCTTGCAGTTCTTCACCTCCATCTACAACTAAGCAGCAAGATGGCCACAATGTCAACCCCTGTGACAATACCCAGAACGAACCAGACTCCCTGCTGTCAGATCTACCACAGAAGATCTCTTCATTAGCGGCCTGTGAAAATCAAACTGTGCCCGTGGAATCTAATCTTGATGTTATGCAGAACAATTATTGTGACAGGAAGAATATATACAATGTTCAGACAGCAAACCGCTTTCACCCCTTGAGTGAGGAAGCCAGTGCTGAACAAACCTCTGTGAACAACAAGGGTCGTGTGACAGACTGTCCTAGTGCTACCCCAGACCCAGCTCCAAGAGACAAAAAACTTAATCGAAAACCAAGCGAGATTCTCTCTTCTCGCTCTGTTCCCAACAAAAGTTCTGCTCTGCTGATTGGGGATTCAGTCATCAGGGACATAGACCTACGAAGAATAACAAAACAGCATGATTCTTCAAGAATCTGTGTTAGTGGCATGTCAGCAGCTGATCTGTCTAATTGGTTGCAGCAACAAAGTGGTTCTCCTCATCTCAAATGTTTAATTATACATGTTGGTGTCAATGACTGTAGAACCACAGGACAAGTGGCCAGAGATACTTGGTGTGACCTTATTCACCTGGCCAGTCAGGTGTTCCCCAACGCCAGGATTATTCTTAGCTCAATAATCCCAGCCCGTGGCAAACACCATCTCAATACGCTGATATCGCCTTCTAACCACAACATGCAAAAGGCTTGTGAACTGCTGAACACAGAGTTCATTGACAACACACCCACCTTCACAACCCACACTGGTGGTCCAAAGTTAGCTCTGTATGCTAACCTCATTCACCCTAGTCTTGCAGGCACAGCCAAACTGGCTCTGAAATTAAAGCCATTTTTATCTCCCTCTCGTTCTCATGTCAGTGACCACAGACGAAATGAAACCATGCTACCCAACCAAAACCCTACATCCCCTCATAGTGACTACCCCCCTGTAGACTCCATGACCCATTATCCAAACCTGAACAGGGGTGATAGTGCTAGCACTAATTCCAACAGGGGTGACAGTGCTAACACTAATTCCAAACAAATTGCAAGCGCCTCTGATCGTGCCTTCCCCCCACCCCCCTTCCCATTGCATGACGTCAGGCAGTCTAGTCAAGGGAATCGCATCAACGGCGTTAGGCCTGATGCGAGCAGTGTTAGGCCTAATGCGAGCCCTGCCCCACATACTGAGTGGACCACTGAGCCAGTCTACTACCCGCCCCATCCCCCACTGAATAGGCCTAGGCCTAGCGCCATGCAGCCTAGTCAGTCAGCCCTCAACCAGTGGTATTCCCCACATCAAGGAATGACCACAGCAGTCACTGGCCAAGCTGGCATCTGGCATAGATCAACGCCGGCTCCTATCAACCCTTACGATCAGATTTTTGCTAACCTAATGGCTTACATGAACTCCCAACGCCAACTGTATGCATAGGCCTAGTCCTCTTTACTCATTATCATGCATAATTATGTTTTAGGGTTTGAAAATGCTTGCCCTGTGTGTGTGTGTGTGTGTGTGTGTGTGTGTGTGTGTGTGTGTGTGTGTGTGTGTGTGTGTGTGTGTGTGTGTGTTAGAGAGAGAGAGAGAGGGTGTTGTGGTGTGTGTGTGTGTGTGTGTGTGTGTGTGTGTGTGTGTATGGGTGAGAGAGAGAGAGAGAGAGAGAGAGAGAGAGAGAGAGAGAGAGGAGAGAGAGAGAGAGAGAGAGAGAGAGAGAGAGAGAGAGAGAGAGAGAGAGAGTGCAAAGTTGTAAGTATGTGAATGAATGTGTTGCGGCATGCTGATGGTGGATGCAGATTACCATTTTCTATCACTGATATTGTCTTGGCTAGTGCAGTACTTGCTGGCCAAGTTGTAAGGGTTGTGTCCAGTGCCTTTCTACACATATTAAGCGAATTTTATTTGTTCCAGTACTTGACTGTATATATATATATATATATATATATATATATATATATATATATATATATATATTATATGTATATATATATACACACACACACACACTTATTCTACCCCTTGTTTGTTGACTTGATTGATGATTATGCTTTAGTCACAATTAGTGACTGGTAGGTAGTCACATTGTTGTAGTAAGTTTGTCCTTTATTTGAAATTTTGATTGTACTGACTGATGATTGTGCTTTATTGACTGGTGTTACTTACATTACTTACATAGTAAATTTGTCCTTTGTTTTAAATTTGATTGTTGATTGACTGATTTTGTGCTTTATTGACTGGTATTAGTTACATTACTGTACTAAATTTTTCCCTTTTGTCTTAAAATTTTCATTGTTGGTTGACTGATAATAGTGCTTTATTGGTCGGTGTCAGTTACATTACTATACCTAGTTTTTCCTTCCATTTTGTTTTGTATTTGATTGTTGATTTGACTGATGATGGTGCCTTACTGACTTGTGGTTACATGGCTGCACCAACTTTCTCACTTTTTTGTTTATTCTAAATTTTGTACTACTTTGATTGTTGTTCTTTACCTTTTGATAATTTTCCTTGTTTGCCTAATTTTTGATTGTTGATCTGATTGATGATTGTGCTTCGCTGATTGGTTGATAGTACATTACCATATTCAGTTCTTCTTTCTCTTGTTCTGCATTCTTTTCTTTTTTTTTTCTTTTTTTTTTTTCTTTTTTTCAATGATTGTGCTTTATTGACTGGTGTTACTTACATTACTTACATAGTAAGACTGTCCTTTGTTTTCACTTTGATTGTTGACTGCTTTTGTGCTTTATTGACTGGTGTTAATCACATTACTGTACTAAATTTTTCCCTTTTGTCTTAAAATTTTCATTGTTGGTTGACTGAAATAGTGCTTTATTGGTCAGTGTCAGTTACATTACTATACCAAGTTCTTCCTTCCATTTTGTTGTATTTGATTGTTGATTTGACTGATGATGGTGCCTTACTGACTTGTGGTTACATCGCTGCACCAACTTTCTCTCTTTTTTGTTTACTCTAAATTTTGTACTACTTTGATTGTTGTTCTTTACCTTTTGATAATTTTCCTTGTTTGCCTAAATTTTGATTGTTGATCTGATTGATGATTGTGTTTCACTGATTGGTTGATTGTTGATTGCTTTTGTGCTGTATTGACTGGTGTTAGTTACATCACTGTACTAAATTTTTCCCTTTTGTCTTAAAATTTTCATTGTTGGTTGACTGATAATAGTGCTTTATTGGTCGGTGTCAGTTACATTACTATACCAAGTTCTTCCTTCCATTTTGTTGTATTTTGATTGTTGATTTGACTGATGATTGTGCTTCACTGATTGGTTGATAGTACATTATCGTTCCCAGTTTTCTTTCTCTTGTCCTGCAATTTTTTTTTATTTTTTTTTTATATATTATTATTATTATTTTTTTAATACTATGTCTTCCACTCTAGATACATGGCCCTCTCAGGAAGGACTTCGTGTAGGATACCTAAATATCAATAGTGCCAGGAACAAAACTGAGGAAATATCATCAATTATAGACAATAAAGGAACTAGCTTTCATATATTTTGTGTAGCTGAATCGAGACTCAACAACTTAATTTCTGATTCAGATATGTATATCCCAGGTTATGACACTGTACGACTTGATCCAGTAAGTGTCAGATCTACCGGTTTGCTTTTATACTGTGCGACTTCTTTGTCGTGGAAAAGACTAACGCATCTTGAACAGTTTCATGTAGAATCTATATGGGTAGAAATCACGTTTAGACGCTGTAAATCGATTATACTTGGCTTCATCTACAGGAACCCAGCTGAAACAATTGACTGGTATGATAAATTCAATTCAATGATGGATGCCGCAATTCTAGAGTCCAAAGAAATCTTTCTTATGGGAGATTTCAATATAGATCTGACAGTCCCTGGATCAAAGTGGAATATTAATTATGCCATGTATGGTTTAGAACAAATAATTGATCGTCCAACTCGCATTACTAATAACACTAGCACCCTCATTGATCACATTTACACTACTTCAAAAGCCAACATAGCAGAAACATGCTCAGTGCAGACAGGTTGTAGCGATCACTCTTCCATTTGTTTTACATGGCGGAAAAAAGGAATAAAGATACCCAAATCAGGACACAAGGAGATATCCTACCGCTCCTTTAGACATTTTGATAAAGATGCCTTTATAAATGATATTCTTAATTCAAACTTAGACTATGTTTATCAGATTACAAATCCAGATGATGCTGTTAACTATTGGATAGAGACATTTATAGCTACCTATGATAAACATGCTCCATTTATTAAGAAAAGAATAAAATATTTCATGAAACCTCCATGGTTAACAAAAGAAATTGAAAACGAAATGAATCTAAGAGACTATTTATTAAAATCAAAGCAAAAAGATGAATATAAAAAGCAAAGAAACAAAGTTAATTCATTGAAGCGCAAAGCCAAAACAAAATACTTTCAAGATTTGCTGTCTTCAGCCCAAAATCCAAAAGCAATTTGGAAAGCCATTAATACCTTAACTAATAAATCAAGACATAACTCCCAAAAAGTCATAAAAGAAATATCAGCAGAAAACCTTAATTCTCACTTTGCAAACATTGCTGACTCTATAATATCTAATGATAAAACAAATACAAACGAGCTGATAGAATTAAAACAATACTGTTCATCAAAGAACATCTCATCTGATTTTGTTATACCCCCAATAACAGTAACAGAAGTGCTAAATAGTATACTCAGATTGAAACAGTCAAGATCAAAAGACCTTGATAAAATCGATAGTCAAATATTAAAAATCAGTGCATATGCCATAACTGACACCCTAACCTACATATTTAACTTGTGTATTGACAAAAATTACTTCCCAATGAAGTTCAAACGAGCAAAAGTAATACCCTTACACAAAGCAGGAGACCCAACCAATCCGTCGAACTACAGACCAATCTCCATACTATCAGTCCTATCTAAACTATTAGAAAAACATATACAATTTCACTTACACTCTCATTTTAAAATATATAATCTAATTAATGAAAACCAGTCAGGTTTTCGTGAAAACCATTCTTGCCATACAGCCTTAATACAACTAATTGAGCATTGTCTTTTGAATATCAATAACAATGAAATCACTGGAGTCCTTTTTCTAGACTTTGCTAAAGCCTTTGACGTTATTAGCCACTCTCTCCTCATCAAAAAATTAAAATGCTATAAAATTTCCGACCAAGCATTATCATTTTTAGACTCATTTCTCAGTAATCGTTATCAACTTGTTGAAATCGGGCCTAGGAGATCAACCTTATTACCCGTGAAATATGGAATACCACAGGGATCAATACTAGGACCACTTCTTTTCTCCATTTATATTAATGACCTACCTCTGCATATCCATTGTTCATGTCAAATGTTTGCCGATGATACATCAATTCAATGTAACAACGATGATTCAAACCAGCTTGTGAAAGATATGCAGGCAGATATCAATAAACTTACCCAATGGACAGAACTCAATCATATGTCTCTTAATTCTAATAAAACAAAATGTATGTTTATAACCACTCGACAAAAAAGACAGAAATTGCGTTCTCCATTCGAGCCAATTTATATCCATGGACAACAAATTGAAGAAGTAGTCTCACACAAAGTACTAGGTGCAGTAATCGACAACGATTTGTCTTGGTCAGATCACATAGCCACATTAGGAAAACGAATCTCAGTAAGATTGTATCAACTTAGAAAAATCAAAAATTTTCTAAATTTACAGTCACGAAAACTATTTTTTCACGCCCATATTCTATCTCTTATAAACTATGTTTCTACCTTATGGGACAGTGCAAGTGAAACAAACCTAAAGCATATAAACCGCCTACATAAAAGAGCTGTTAAACTAATCCGATTGAATCCTAATACGCTGACCATCACCAACTACAAAGAACTAGACATTCTTCCACTCAAAGACAGACTGCAGTTCAACAAGTATCTATGTATGTTCAATATATTAAACGGAAAAGCCCCAAAGAAAATTGTGGAAAAATTTGCTGTCAATAAAAATAGGCCTACCCATAGACTGTTACTGCCCAGGCCCCATAATAATCTCTATAAATCAAGCCTTGCTTATTCAGGAAGAACATTGTGGAATAGCCTACCCCCTTTTCTAAAATCAGTTCCTTCAAAACAAATGTTTAAGAAACTTTTGAAGAAACATTTGATGGACAAACTATAGTCCGCATTTATGTTTGATACTACCTCACATTTGGCTGCTTGTTGTTATTCATGCCCATGTTATATAGTATTTGTATCATTTGTATGTATGATGTGAGCTTATGTTGTACTGTCTTGGGTTTGTTTTTGTTTTTGTTTTTTATCTTGAGAGATTTGTTGGAAAATAATCCTGATTTATTTTAGTTTTTTCAACAAAGGTTGATATTTGTTTTTGAATGTTTTAGAAGTCAATTTACATGATTTTTTTTTGTGAGGGCAGGATGAAAAAAAGTTGTGTAAACTTAATCTTTTACCCTCAATAAAGATCATTTTGACTTGACTTGACTTGACTTGACTTGACACACACACACACACACACACACACACACACACACACACACACACACACACACACACACACACACACACACACACACACACACACACACACACACACACTACAAAACACACACACACACTACAAAACACACACACACTACAAAACACACACACACACAATATATACACACACGTACACCCCCCCCCCCTCCACACACACACACACAACATCCACACCCACACAAACACACTTACAAACACCAACACCCACACTGACTCACCCACCCACCCACGCTAGCATCCTAACCCTGTGGGTAGGAACAGGTGACAAGATTTCCAAAAACTGGATACACACGGGGACTAGATGTAAAAAAACAACACACGAGTGCTTATTCCATTATCCTTGATATAAAAGA
>CM060331.1:29366234-29378734 GCA_030674155.1 Stramonita haemastoma | reverse complement strand
TAATGAACATAATTATTCAGCTTACTTGAGAATTAAAAAATTATACAAAATCAACTGCATTCAACACGTGATTATTAAATAGTACGAAAAGTGAATAAAGTATTTCTCAATATGGATGATAGCATGTTTAGGCAACGAGAGAGAGAGAGAGAGAGAGAGAGAGAGAGAGAGAGAGAGAGAGAGAGAGAGAGAGAGAGAGAGAGAGAGAGAGAGAGAGAGAGAGAGAAGAGAGAGAGAGAGAGTACACAGTACATTTTTAGCCAGGTAGTATTGCGCACAATTTTCAACTGACCAATAATATCATCACTTAACACTTCCTATCTTTTACTTATGCATATATAAAGAATATACTATATGATAAATGTGACATGAAAATAAAATATTAAAAATTTACTCTTTGAAATCAGTTACAAGTGCACAAAGATAAGATACATATAAGATACATTTAAACCACACACACACACACACACACACACACACACACACACACACACACACACACACACACACACACACACACACACACACAGAAGAGAGAGAAAGGGGGAGAATTATATATAGCCAACAGGATGAGTACTGGTTCATTAGTTTTGATGCATCAAGTGCATTAGGTGATTTTTGAAGGTCGACAATGATTGGTGCTGTTTAATTGAATCGGGAAGGGAGTTCCACAGTACAGGGCCTGAGTATAGTAAACTGGACTTGAACAAGTCTATTCTTGGGATTGGGATACTTGGCTTTTCAGTATTTCTGGAACGATTCATTGGGAACTTATCTCTTAAGGATGTGGGGACAGCTCCTGCCATTATCTTAAACATCAGGATGCCCTTGTTATATTTTAGTCTTTGTTGTAGGGGGAGAATACTTAACTGAGTATAATCCACGTCAAGTAATGTTGTTTTCTTCAGGAGGATAAGTTTGAGAGCACGTTTATACAGACTTGATAAGGGTTTCATAGTGTTTGCACTGGCAGAATCCCATAGGGTTGAGGCATAGTCTATTGAGGATTGTATATAAGCTTGAAAGAATAATTTCCTTGAATGGTAGTCAAGGAAGTGTTTAATTTTAGTCAACTGGTATACTCTTTGGGACAAGTATTTGCATAGGTGAGATATGTGGTAGATCCAGCTGAGATTTTCATCAATTGTCACTCCTAGAACTTTGTGATGAGAGGTTTGTTCGATTGCTTCCTTTTTTATATGTATTGGAAACTGATTATGAGGTAAATTTTGTCGCTTTTGTCTGGTGGTGATAAGCATGCATTTTGTTTTTTGGGGGTGAATAGACATGTGGTTCAGATCTGTCCATTTGACAAGATCATTACAGCTTTGTTGTAATATGGTTGCAAGAGAGTCAATGTCATTATGGCTTGTATGTATGGTTGTGTCATCAGCAAATAGTTCACATTTGGATGCAATATGTAGAGGAAGGTCATTTATGTATAAAGAAAAGAGAATTGGTCCTAGTATAGATCCCTGTGGTACTCCGTAATGAATGGGTTTTAGATTGGATGTGGATGTAGTTATTGAAACACACTGTTGTCTGTTCTTGAGATAAGAAGCAAGTAGTTCTAGACTATTTGACGATATATTGTACAGGTCTAGCTTTCTGATGAGAAGTGTGTGGTCAATTGTATCAAATGCTTTTTTGAAATCTACAAATAATACTCCACAAAATTTATTTTCATTAATGTTTGTTAGCCAATTGTCTATGAGACTAGTCAGTGCAGTATGACACGAGTGATTTTGTCTGAATCCTGACTGATTAGGGTGGAGTAGGTTGTTAGTTTCTATATGACTGACTAAGTGTTTATTTATATGTTTTTCCAGGGGTTTTGAAAGAAGGGATATAATAGAGATTGGCCTATAATTTGAGGGATCTGAAGTGTCACCAGATTTGTAGATGGGGATCACTTTAGCAGTTTTGAAGGCATTGGGAAAATAGTTCTTTTCAAGACATTGGTTATATATATATGTGAGAGTGTCTGTGATAACTGGAGCTGAAAGTTTTAGAATTCTGCTGTCTATTCCATCAAGACCTCGTGTCCTTGACTGTTTGAGGTGAATCATGTAATTATGGACCTCAAAAACAGAAATAAATGGTATGTGGAGTTTTGAGGGAATATGCTTTTCTTGGCAGTATTGTTTTAATGTGTTTAGGTTATTGGATTTTGAATTGTCATTGCTTACAACATTAGTAGAAACGTTTATGAAGTGATTGTTGAGTTGTTCAGCAGTAACATCTTTGATTACATTTGATTTGGAAGATGATTGTTTGTTTGTTATTTGATTAATGGCCCTCCAAATGATTTTTGAGTTTTGTTTGGAAGATAGTAAATCTTGGAAATATTTCTTTTTTTCTCGACGTTTCTGTGAGTTTATGGCGTTTCGTAATCTTTTTGACTCTTCATGGTATTTATGTTTTTTTAAGAAATCTCTAAGATAGCATGCTTCTTCTAGTTCTTTTGTGAGCCAAGGCGGTTTGGGGACATGTTTGACCCTTATGGTTTTAAGTGGAGCATGTTTATTGTAAATTTCAGTGAAAGTTTTTATCCAAAACTCGATGGCCGAGTCTGGATCAGTAATGTTGAATGTTTCTGAGAGCATTGAGTTACTTAGTTCAAGAAGGAAAAGCTTTTCATTAAATTTTGCAAAGGAACGATATGTTATGTTTTTATGGCCAGGTTTGGGAATTTTTGTTCCTTTTTTTGACCATGTAGTACATACTGGGTAGTGATCACTGCAGTTATAGACAGGGACACATGTTTCTATGATGTTTTTAGGATTTGATACGTAGATGTGATCAATTATTGTGCTTGAGTTTTGTGTGACTCTCGTGGGTAAACTAACTAGTTGGTGAAGGTTGAATGAATTAGTAATTTGCGTCCATGCATTATTTACTTTTGTTAGATCAATATTAAAATCACCTAGTAGTATTACTTCCCTGGATTCTAATAAGACTACGTTCATCATTGCATCAAACTTGTCAATCCAATTTTTTCTTTCTGCTGGATTCCTATAGCAGAATCCCATTGCAATAGGTGGTGAACCTTTTATTGACACTTCAAACCAGACGGATTCTACATCATAATGTTCTAGATGGATGAGACGCTTGAATGTTATAGATTCACTGATGTATATGATGATTCCTGTTTCTTTTTGCTTTTGTGGATCCTTTCGTATGAATTTATATCCAGGGATATATAAATCAGTGTCAACTATGTGCTTCGAAAGTCTTGATTCCGATAAGCCTAGTATGTGAAATGGTTTGCCATGGTTTCTAATAAGTGTTGATATGTCGTCAATTTTATTAACTGCATGATTTATGTTTAAGTGGCAAATTCGTAGACCTTCCTTAGAGGGCCACATGTTGTGTCTTGAATGCATCAATGTGTGTTGGTTTTAGCTGTAAATGTGTGTGTTAGAGAGAGAGGGGGGGGGGGAGATAATAAGTAAGAAGAAACAATCAAAACAACAACTGGAAATAACCCCCCCAAATATAGATAGGTAAAGTGATTCAACTACTCAAAATTGACAATACAGAGACACAGAAAGACAGAGACACAGAGAGACAGACAGAGACAGAGAGAGAGACAGACAGAGGGAGAGAGACAGACAGACAGAGAGAGACAGAGAGTCACCTGAGAACAGCAAACATCTGCCAGGAGACAGAGAAGGCAGAAATCAGGTTGAATAATGCATGCAGGACTGTGAAGGCCACCATGGTTTTCTTCCTGCCTATACTGTCCGCCAGCTGTCCTGGTGGTATACAGCACACACACACACACACACACACACACACACACACACACACACACGCGCGCGCGCGCGCGCGCGCACGCACGCACGCACGCACAAAACACACACACACGTCTAATATCACAACTTGTGAAAAGACGCTAAATGAATTTGAACACACACACACACACGCACGCACGTACACACACACGCACGCACGCACGCATGCACGTACACACACACGCACGCACGCACGCATGCACGCACACACACATACACACAAACGCACGCACACACACACAGAACGCGCGGGCGTGTGCGCCCCTACAGCATTACGCGTGGTTATCTTACCAAGTGGATGGGTGACTTTCTGCGCGTTTTAGCTCCAGCACAGTACCCCCCCCCCCCCTCCCCCTATTTTCCTGTTTTACCCTCCGTGACCCTAAATAGGAAATGTACCCATTTACGGATGGGTGAACTAGGGGACTGCACTGAAGCCAAGGCGTGTAGAGGGTCACCCATCCACTTGGTAACCACACTCCTCACCTTACCTACCCTGTCCCGTAGTCCCGTGGACCGTGGGAGCACAACTGAAGATTTTGCAACCAGGTTCCTCCACACCCCACGGTCCTCCGCCCTCCGTAGTAGGTCGTTCCACCAAAGGCATGTCTACTCTCTGATGTTGTCTTCCCATCGTTTCCTCTGTCTGCCTCTTCATCTCCCTCCCCATATTGTTCCCTGTAAGACTGTCTTGACCAGTGCAGTTGATCGTGTGACGTACCCGTACCACCTTAGCTTGCGTTTTTTCACTGTAGTTAGGAGCTCTTTATATGGACCGGTGGCATTCTTTATTCTAGTTTCCACTTCTTTATTACTGATGTGTTCTCTGTATGAAATGCCAAGGAGTTTGCGAAGGCATCTCGTGTCCATTGTCTGTATCCTTCTTTCAATGTCTGCTGTTATGGTCCATGTTTCACATGCGTACAAATATATGGACATGATCAGGGAACGCATCAGTCTGATTTTGAATCTGATGGCTATGTTCTTATCATTTCAGAGGACTTTAAGTTTGGTCATTGCAGCTGTGGTCTGGGCTATCCTGGAGAGAATTTCATGTTTTGATCCTTCATCTAATACTCTCGATCCCAGATATTTATTTATTTATCTTATTTATTTATTCTTTTATATCGAGGATAATGGAATAAGCACTCATGTGCTTTTTTCATCCAGTCCCCGTGTGTATGCAGTTTTGTAAATATTGTCATCTGTTCCCACCGGCACAACTGGAGGAAGCTGGATATTTGAAGCTATGGACGATCCCGATTTTCTTACCATCTATAATTACGTCATTGCTGATGCCATTAGCACTTTTTGTCATCAGCTGGGTTTTCTCTGCACCAATCTGCATGATATATGCTGAAGAGGCTTCATCAAGGTGATTTACCAGGCTGACTAGCTCTTGTTCTTCTTCAGCTAGGCCGTCGATGTCATCGGCAAAACGTAAGTTTGTGATTGTCCTGCCTCTAATACTGACTGTTCCCTCGTGATTTTCAAGTGCATCAGCCATTATTCTTTCTAAGAAGACGTTGAAGAGGGTGGGAGAGAGCAGGCATCCTTGGCGTACTCCAATTGCAGTTCGGAACCAATCTCCTAGGTTGGCATTGATGTTATGCAACCTCATGGTTGACCACAGAGCTGCATGCCGGACTCAATGCTGCTTAACATTTGCTGGGGGAAAGCGAGTGCTCTGACCACTGGGCTATCTCGTCCCCAGTTGTGTGTTTTCTTATTTTAAAAAAAAAACATTAGATCTATTTTGATTTTGGATTTTTTTCATATTGAGTATAAGCACGCATTTGCTTTTTTACGTCCAGTCCCCGTATGTATGCAGTTTTCTAATTTTGTCATCGGTTTCCACAGGCACACAATGGCCTACCCTTCCGAAAAATGGAACGGGTGTTAACGTGTACGCAAAATGATCCTCGTGCGGTTGCACACGGGATCTCGGTTTATAGTCTCATCCAAAGCATTTGGGGGGGGGGGGGGGGGGGGGGGGGGGGCGGGGTGGAGTCGGCACTGATGTTAACTCCAGAGGAAATATCCTCTTGAACGAGTGTGTGTGTGTGTGTGTGTGTGTGTGTGTGTGTGTGTGTGTGTGTGTGTGTGTGTGTGTGTGTGTATGTGTGTGCATGTGTATGTGTATGTGTATGTGTGTTTATGTGTGTATGTGTGTGTGTGTGTTTGTGTGTGTGTATATGAGTGTGTGTGTTTATGTGTGTGTGCGTGTGTGCGTGCGTGCGTGTGTGTGTATGTGTGTATATGTGTGTGTTTGTGTGTGTGTGTGTGCGTGCGTGTGTGTGTATGTGTATGTGTGTGTGTGTTTATGTGTGTGTGCGTGCGTGCGTGTGTGTCTATGTGTGTATATGTGTGTTTGTGTGTGTGTGTGTGTGCGTGTGTGTGTATGTGTATGTGTGTATGAGTTTGTGTAATTCCTACCTGCTATTATGCTTCCAACCAGAATGCCAGCCATTGAGACAGAAATAAACATGGAAGGGACCCAGTCAAGATCACAGATCAGCTGAAACTACACACACACACACACACACACACACACACACACACACACACACACAACACACACCACCACACACACACACACACACACACACACACACAAAACAGGCACAAACACACACACACACAAACAAGGCACACACACATACACACACGCGCACGCACGCACACACTCAAGTACACACACACACACACACACACACACACACACACACACACACACACACACACACACACACACACACACACACACACACTGTAACCTGTTCTGTATACCTCTCCAACTGCCCCCCCTCCCCCCGCCCCTAACTTAACGACATTATATAAATCATCATGTGTAAACGTATTCAAAGTCCAAAATGTTCTTTATGTTATAGTTCCTATTGTTAGTTGCGACGGTTTTTTTTTCTACTTGTTATTATTGACTGGTTGCAGATTTTTGAAAAAAAAATGTTCTTGATTTGTTTCCCTTATAGTCCAACAACATACTTAAAGCTAAGCTACGCCCCCCCCCCCCCCCCCCCCCGGTCTCCTAAGTACTTTGTGTCAAAGGCTGTTATATCGTCATACAGACACAGACACAGACACAGACACATACACACACACACACACACACACACACACACACACACGCACACACGCACACACACGCACACACACGCACCCCCCCCCCCTCATACACACACTCAAACACACACACACTCACTTTCCTGTCAGATATTTCTATTTAGTGGAAGGAAGTCAACCTGAACAACACACCAAAATATACGACGTAATTATGTATATGTCTATCTATCTCTATCTGTTATATATATATATATATATATATATATATATATATATATATATATATATATATATGTATATATGTATATATATATATATATATATATATATATATAAATAACTCGACAAACATGTAAATATGCAAAATTTCATCTGATTAAATTTCTCTCTGATTAAACTGTCTCTCGTCTTTCTCCCACTGTCTGTCTCTTTTCTCTCTATCTCTGTCTATTCTCTCTCTCTCTCCCCACCCCCCCTTCTCTGTCTCTCTCCCCGAGACAGCTTCCTCGTTGCCATGGATACTGCAGTGTGAAGGAACCCACTGGATGACTGACTGTATGCTCAGTGAACTGCTGCAGGGCAACAAGAGCGGAGGCAATGGCGTTAAGGTCCTTGTTCTGTGAGTTCTGAGTGGCTTGAAGCACAGACAGCGCATTCTGAGAGGAGATGACAACTCTGGTGTGAACTGCCTCTCTGTTTGTGAAGTGTATGTTAACCACTTTCAACAGTGCCTTCTGCTTCAGCCCTGAGGTTTGTTGAGAATTTTCCAGGTGGAACTAATTGGCGGATTTTTGTGCCATCTTTTCATATAAAGAAGACTCCCTTTGATAGGTCTTGTCCATATTCTTCTTCTTCTTCTTCTTCTTCTTCTTCTTCTTCTTCTTCTTCTTCTTCTTCTTCTTCTTCTTCTATCCCGTAGTCTATTTAGACCGTAGGGGCGCCACGGAAGACCTCGCAACCAGCTCTCTCCATTTCCCTCTGTCCTCGACCTTTCTCAGGGTGTCACTCAGCCTGAGGCCCGTCCACTCTCGGATGTTGTCCTCCCATCTCTTTCTCTGCCTGCCTCTCCTTCTCCCGCCTTCCATAGTTCCTTGCAGAATCGTCTTGGTAAGCCCTGTTGATCTTGCGACGTGCCCGTACCACTTCAGTTTGCGTTTTTGACTGTGGTCGGGAGATCTTCCAAGGGTCCGCATAGTTTAGCGTTGTTTTTTTTTTCTCACCTGCACTGATGGTGTTCCTGTTAGTTAGGTGCCAGGAGCTGTGTCTCTGATTTCTGGCAACTTCTGCGTTCTCTTCCAAGCACGGGATAGCCTGGTTGGTTAGAGTGATGCGCATTGCGCTAGTGATCTGCTGACCTGGGTTCGAATCTCGTCCAAGAGCAATTTTCCTCTGGAGTTAACATCAATGACGACTCTCTCTCTCTCTCCCCTCTCTCCTCTCTCTCTCTCTCTCTCTCTCTCTCTCTCTCTCTCTCTTCTCTCTATCTCTCTCTCTCTCTCTCGGAGTGACTTCCCTTGCTTGGCTACCAGCAGGATGGAATTTCAACACTGCGTTCATTAACTTACGAAGTTTGTACAAAACAGTGGACAATATGCCAGTGATAGGTTTGCCTTCTCGTCTGGAACATATTCTGAATGACCTCCTGCAAGATATGTGCCTGTCATCATTTAAAATTGACGGTAGGGAGAGACAAATGGTGGTAGTTCTGCGCCTGTCAACAACATGTCAACCGCCAGTAACACACAGTCAGCCTGTTCAAAACGACAGTGTTGTGTACAGGAAGAAAAGTGCAGCACATGTGGCCAGGGACAAAAGAAGAACAGAGACTTACAATACCTCTCGAGTACAAAGACAAGAGGTAAATGTTTCATTGCCATCTGGCCTGTTTCTCCCTACCCTTCCCACTATAATTTATAAACAAGAAAATGACACTAGCCCCGACATGTTGGCCAAGCCTGTTGACAGTCCTTGCCATGAAGGCCAGACTGCACGTGCAGTGCGTTCTGCCCACCCATTTCTGACAACACTGGCTGACGTCAACCCCCAGTCTGTGACAGTGCCCTACAGTGAATTGACGCTGGATGGAAAGACCGCGCTGGATGGACAGACCTCGGAGTGTTACGAACACAGCGATGGTGGTGAAAGGGATGACAGTGGTTCTGAGGAATGCGATGACAAACCTGCCACATCGTGTGTAACACTGACGTATGACAACACAGAAGCAGACGGGACAGAGGACTGGAGCACTGAAAAAGAAGTCGGCGTAACTTCATCTACCAAACGATCCCAAGCCGCCCTTCCGTCAGATGAATATTTCAGGAAATTCCAGGAACGTTTGGAACAGTTAAATCAGAACATAGGCAGAGTCAGTGACAGTTCAAGAGTGAAGAAAAAAGATGGACATTTCGGCAAAACAGTTGAGAGCAAAAATATTGTTGACAAATCCATGGCACAGCACACATCTCTGCCACACAGATAATAATAGATCGGGAGTGATCACAATGACAGCGTTCAGTACTGTTTCCGTGTGGGTGTGACGATGATAATACAACTATTGAACATTTCCGAGATATGGTTTCCAATCGCGATGATTTGATGTGAATTGTTTATGGTTCGATTTTGATTGTTTTATTTGATTTCCTTCCTGATGTGAATGGGCTGTAAAGCTTACACATTAAAATAATTGTCATTGTCATTCTCTCTCTCTCTCTCTCTCTCTCTCTCTCTCTCTCTCTGCCTCTCTCTCTGTCTCTGCCTCTCTCTCTGTCTCTGCCTCTCTCTCTGTCTGTCTGTCTCTCTCTCTTCACCCATCCCCCCCCCCCCCTCTCTCCTCTCTCTCTCTCTCTCTCTCTCTCTCTCTCTCTCTCTCTCTCTCTCTCTGTCAAGTCCCTTACCTCAGAAACCAGCGTTTTCATCTCAGAGGCAAACACCACGCTTCCACACATTGCACCATCCTCAACTTTCAGCAAGGAACAGCCTGTAAGAGTGACATTCCACAGATCACTCCGGTTCCCCCGCTCCCCTCCCCATACCCCTGCAGCAGAACTCCCAGTAACGTTGTCAGAGCTCAAACCGGGGAGTCCCTCCTGAGCACCGGGATGTATCGGACCCGCTGATTGGTCCGTCAAGCTTCGAACTGATTGGTTGGCGAGGGGGTCACGTGGTACGCACCACCAATCAGGGCTGACGACGCCGAAGATCATGTACATGATGCTCCAGACGGTCAGGACGGGGGAGATGAAGGTCCCTGCCAGCAGCAGGTGTTGGAAGCGGCCAAAGGAACCAACTTCCTCCACAAGGCTTTCCAGGCCAGAGTCCATGATTCTGTGGAGATGATGGGGAGAATGTCAGAATATGCAGAGAAAAATTTTTAAAATGAGGAGAAACCAGAAGAAAGAAAATACGAGGAAAAGAAAAGAAAGAAGAGGTAGATCTAGAAGTAGTAGGCACCCATCAGTCTCGGAAGACTATGGAGTTGCACTCTAGTCTTTAGAGCACAAAGCCTGGGTAAGTAAGTATATAGGGCAAGCTGTTACCCATGCAGCAGACCCTTCCCTCTCCATGCCACTGGAATGATCCATTGGAAAGGCAATCGCCGATACGAATGATTCCAGTACCGTCGCAGGAGCCGTCAGAACGTTGCCATACACAGCCCCGAACCGCCCTGGGACTCCAACGTCCCGGTTTTTCCTCAGGGATGGTGTCTAACCACGACACCTGTGTGTATGTTGGTTTTTTAAAAGATAATTTTGTCATCCACTCATACCGGCACATAATAGCCTGCTCTTCCCAAAGGCGGAACGGGGCTTTAACGTGTGCGTAAATTGTTCTGCATGCGTTCGCACACGGGGCCTCGGTTTATAGTCTAATCCGAATGAAGAAAAAGAGGTAGTAGTAGTAGAAAGAAGAGGAGGAGGAAGAAAAAGTAGTAGTATTATTGGTGGGAGTGGTGGTGGTGGTGGTGGTGGTAGTGGTAGTAGTAGTAGTAGTAGTAGTAGTAGTAGTAGTAGTAGTAGTAGTAGTAGTAGTAGTTAGTAGTAGTAGTAGTAATGGAGAAGAGAAGAAGAAGAAGAAGAAGAAGAAGAAGAAGAAGAAGAAGAAGAAGAAGAAGAAGAAGAAGAAGAATGTGGAGATAGATAAAGAGTAAGATAAGTAAAGAGACAAGAAAGAAACAAGCCAATGAAATGCAAAACAACGAGTATTGCCACTCTATATATCATTAAAAAAGCATCAAAATGTCTCTTTTTTCATTGTTTTCTTTTCTTCTTTTTTATTTTATTTTTTAGCAAAATAGGCCCTTTTTGCGTTCCTTTGTCACTGCATCTTTTTCTGACTAAAAATGATCAACTACAACTTTATCGCAACACCAACCCCAACACCACAAAAAACCCAACAACAATTCTAATAAGCACAAAAAGTAAGGAAATGAAACCTAACTTTGGGGCAGAAAGAGATTGTCAGTTTATTCAAAATCTTCTTCAGGGTAAAGGACTAGCTAACCAAACAGTATCTTTTCTTTATGGAATGTTGTTATTACTTGTGTATGAGAATAAATTTTGATTAGTTTCTTTTTCTAAATGGTCCAAAAATGTTGACTAATACTTGACTGACCAAAACAGAGCGTAAAGGAAGTTTCTTCCTTTCAGTTTGACAAAAGTCACATTTACCTATTTGTTTTAGGTAGTATTACAATTGCAAAGATAATAAACCTATGAAAGTCTTATTGAAATGCTATCTTTTTTTTTGTATATGTATTTTCATACCGATATTTTTTTGGTGGTCTTGAGTCCAAAATCTCATTTCTTTGTCATGCTTATTATTTTATCAAAATATTGTTCACTTGTCCCTATTTTAATTACAGAATACCCCAAAGAACGCAAACCTTTAACAATGAGAGTATCTTTGCAGACTAACATTTGTTTTGTTATTCACAAGAACTTTATAATTATTTATTACCCAGCAGTTACAAAAATATAGAAATACATTAGATAAACAGATAAACCAGGTATTGTCTTCGATTCGACACCTCATAATAACACATTTTAGTAGCGCTATAATTTCCCTGTTTTTTTCACCATCGTTTCTTAATTAAGCGTTATTGATGGAGAGGTACCACTCTAAAACTCATATCCATACGTCGTCATCGTGCATATTTATAAAAGTAATAGTAATCATAAAAACAAGCGTGATAAATGCAATGCGTCTGCAAATTATTGCTGATGGTAGGATAAAAAAAGGATAAAGACGTGTATGCAGAGAAGATAGGCATACTTCGTGTCGCCATTGCGATCGAACATGTGCAAACGGTTCAAATAAAACTTTTAAAAAAAACCCCACAAAACCAACAATCTCATGAGATCCAAGATAGCAATTTCTACTGCACCTGGCTTGTCTTTTTTGTGTAAGCTTACATTGAAAATAAAAACACCTGTATTTTGGAGCATACCCACACTGTGCACTTGCTATCACAGATAACAATAACCGAACTATCAACCGAAATTGTATCTGTCACAGCGCGTAATATATGTTTATTGAGGGACAATAAAAGTATGAACATGGGTTTGGGGGATGGAAAAAGAAATGAGGGGGTTTAGATGGAAAAATGGGAGGTTGAGACGTTTC
>CM060331.1:29353734-29358734 GCA_030674155.1 Stramonita haemastoma | reverse complement strand
AAAGGAGACAAAGACAGAGACGGGGGGGGGGGGGGGGGGGGGGGGGAGAGAGAGAGGAGAGAGGAGGAGAGAGAGGAGAGAGAGAGAGAGAGAGAGAGAGGAGAAAACAGACGACAGACAACAGACAGACAGACAGACATACAGACGGGGGAGAGACGACAAGGGAGAGACAGACAGATAAAAAAAAGTAGTTTTTAAAGTAGATATATACAGAAGGGAAACAGACAGACGACAGACAGACAGCCAGACAACAAGACAGAGAGAGGGGGTGAAGAGAAAAAGGAAGGGAAAGAGAAAGAGGACAGAGCAGCCCAGAAAAAAGAGACAGATCGACGATCGATCGATTGATCGATCGATAATTAATCATAAAAACCAACCAACTAAACCAACCCAACCAACCTCTAATCAATCAATCAATCAATAAAATCAATCAATAATCAATCATTCAATCAATCAATCAATCAACATCAATCAATCAATAAAAATCAACGTCAATCAATGAATGTGGTATGCTTATTTAAATAAAAATAAAAGTATTTCATTAATTTAAAAAAAAAAAAAAAAAAAACCCCCCTAAAAAGAATCAAAAGATACCATAAAGGAAACACACCACCCACCAAACCACACCCGTACGCCGGCACGCACTAAATTTTAAAATTTAAAGGCTTTTACAAAGCACAGGCACGTACAATTCAGACATCTTGTCACCACAAGCACTTCATTATTTTCACCAGTCAGTGGTGAAACGTCAAGAAGTAATCTACACCCAAAGTATACTTTAAAAACATTGAAATGCTTTTCGAAATTCTAAGTTACACAACACACACCACACATACACACCACACACACACTACACACACACACAAAACCACACCCCCACCACACACACACACACACAACCCCCACACAACATTACACACACAACACACCACAACATAAAACACACACATACACACACAAACCCCACACACACATACACACACACAACATACACAAACACAAACTACACACACACACACATACACCCCACACAACATACGCACAAATTTATGTACAGTGAGTCTCATCAGAGATAGGATCATTGTATTTATCTTTTTGCATTTCCTTACTTCTTAACATAATCTGTGTTTGAGACAAACCTTTGTCACTCATCCGAAATTGGCAAACATATCAATAAAAGCTTCTCCTTTATCTGAGTTAGTAGGGAAATCATTATTTTTAATATTGATAGGATAACTAGGGTAAACAAATTCCATGCTTCATGTCATTAAAATTTTTTCCATACCTTTTGTAGATTTTTATGACTATTTTACTTCTTTATTTACAAAAGCCGCAAGAGGTCAAAGATGCCATTCAATCTCTTAGAAATAAAAAAACATCTGTAGGAAAGACGCAATATCAAATGAAATGTTAAAACATCTACCTGATAACTGGATTTTCACTGTTACATGAATTATTTCAAAAATGCTGGTGCAGAGGGCACACTTCCTCTACTATGGAAGCAGTCTGTAATTATTCCTATATTAAAACAAGGGAAAGCCAAAGAAGATATAAATAGCTATAGACCCCATTGCATTAACTTCACATACCAAAGGAAAACTTTTGGAAAAAATTATTTTAAATAATTGGTGTATTTTTGTGACAAAAATAAGTACTTCCCCCGTTAAAACAGGCAGGCTTCCGTAAAAGCAGATCAAGTATAGAACCATCTCGTTAAGCTTACAACACACATCAAACATTTAGTTTGCACGTAGAAAAAATATCCTTGCTACTTTTCTTTGATGTTCATAAAGCTTATGACCAAGTTTGGCATGCACGATTGTTATTTAAACTTAAATCTATATTGGCTTGTCTGGTCATATTTAATTTTATGTTAAAAATTTTCTTAGTGGCAGAAGTATCAAAGTAAAGATTGGAAATACATATTCTAACTCAAGATCTCCTAAAATGGGCATACCACAAGGTTTCTGTTATTGCTCCTTTTATCTCTTTAAACATTTTGGTTTATGACCTTCCTAGTTCATTGTCGAATAATTTGTCCTTTTTCAATATGCAGATAAACCCCTGCATGTGGATGAAGACAACTATGAAAAAGTCAACACCAAAAAGACACAAATTAATGTGAAGAAAGTTATACCAGCTTGAGCTTGATAATCTCAGTATTTACATGATAGAAAATGGGTTTTAAAAATGTCTCCAGAGAAAACTAACATTTTACTCTTCAACAATGGAGCCGATTCCCCTTCCCCTGCCAAAGTTCAAAACTCGAAACGCAGTTATCTTGATACAAACCTGTTGTTAAATTCCTGGGAAAAAAATTTTTTTTTTAAGGTTTTTCACTTTTAATGAATTTTTAAAAATGTGGTAGGGGTTTTTTTTTGGGCGTCTAAAATTTTCCCCTTAAAAAAAAGGGGGGCCTTTTAAATTTTATGCCCATTCCAAAAACTTCAAAAAAAATTTTGGGAAAAAATTTTTTAAATAAGGGATTTTTTAAAAAAAAAACCCCAAAAAAAAGGGAAAACCAAAAAACCAAAAAAACCAAAAACTTCCACAACAACATTTCCCCCTTTTAAACGTGAAAAAAAAAATTTTAACCCTTTTTTTAGAAAAAAAAACCAATTTCATGCAAAATTTTAAAAAATAAACAACCCCAAAAAAAAAAAAAAAAAAAAAAAAAGTTGGAATTTTTCAACCCAAAGTCTCCTTAGGGCAACCCAAATTTTTTAAAAACCCTTTTTCTTTAACCCCGTTTATCCTTCCATTCACAAATTTTTTGCCTTTAATAAATAACCCCTTTTTGGGAAAAGAAAAACAGAAAAAGCAACAAAAAAGCAAAAAAAGGAAAAAGGGCCCAGCGAGCGTAACCAGAAAACGGGGGAAAAAAAATGGAAAATTTAGAGAAAAAAAGAATAACAAAAGGGGAAAAACCCCCCGAAAAGAAAATAAAGGGAAAGGATTTGAAAAAAAGTTGAAAAGGGGGAAAAAAAATCCCCCAAAATTAAAAGGAAAACAAGGGAAAAAAAAAAACCCGAAACAAAAAAAAAAGGGGAAGAAAAACTGGGGGGGGTTTTTTTGGGTTTGTTTTTCTTTTTCCGGCCAAAATTTTTTTTAAAATGTAAATTTTTTAAAAAAAAAAAATTTTGGGTTTTTTTTTGTTTTGCCTTGGGGGGGGGCCCCCTTTGTTTTGGGGGTTTTTTTTTAAAAATAGGATTCCCCTTTGGGGAAATAGGCAAGGAGTGGCAAAATTTTTTTCCCCCTTTTCCCTTTTCAAAACCCCCTTTTCCCTCCCTTTTTCCCAAACCCCCAAAAATTTGTTTCTTCCTTTGGCCTTTCATTTTCTTTTAAAAAGCCCCTTTTTCCCCGGAAAATTTTTTTCCTCCCCTCTTTTTCTCCTTTCCTTTTTTCTTCAAAAATTTTTAAAAAAAAAATTTAGTAAAAAAAAAGAAAAGGGAAAAGGCCCAAAAATCCCAGTATCCAGGTAAAAGAGCAATAAACAGTTAAATTTAACCCCTTTTCACAATCTTTAAAAATCAAAAATAACCGAAGGTTTTTTTCTCTTTTCCCAAAAATATTCCTGATGGGGTGCACCCCTTCCCAAAATTTCCCCAATTCCCATCCATTTTAAAGGGAAAAAAAAAACCTTTTTACCATATTTGGAAAAGAATCCCCCTTTTTAATTTTTTACAGCAGGGGAAAACGGGCCCCCATTGTTTGGCCTTAAAAATTACTTAAATTTTTGTTTTTCCCTCTGAAAAATTTTAAGGTTTTTTTGTTTTTTTTTTGATTTTCAAAATCGGTTTTAAACAATCTTTTTAAAAATTTCGGGGGTTCCTAAATTTTTTAAAAAAGGGGATTTTTAAAACCGGGAAAATTAAACCATCTTTTTTTAAAATACCCTTTTTCTCATTTTAAGGGGGGCACTAGGGGTTCACCCTTTTTAGCATATTTGGGCGGGGGCCCCTTTTCATTGCAATAATTTTTTTTAAAAAAAAAAGGGTTTTAAAACAAAAGGAAAGTTAAAAAAGCAGCAGCTAAATTTCAAAAATCTGCGGCAACCCTTTGAATGAAACCCAATGTCTTCCATGAAATTATAACCTTGGGTTGGAAAAGTGCCTTTTTTTGGAAAACTTTAAAGGAAAAAAACAAGAAGATGGGGGGTTTTTCCTTTTGGGGTTGGGCGTTTTTTTAATTTTTGTTTTTAAAATTTTTTTTTTTTTCCAACTTTTTTCGTAAGGGTTTTGATTTATCCCCCCAAAAAAGGCCAGCCCAAAGTCTTTTTAATAGTTTTGAAGTTAAAGGGGTTTCCCTTTAAAATTTTTTCCCAGAAATTTGGCTTGTGTTTTGGTGGGTGGGGCAATCTTCAAAAATTTTTTCCATATTTTTTTTGGAAAATGCCCAAAGGGGGTTTAAAAAATTTCCTTCCCCCCCCAAATTAAATGAGGGGAAAATTTTGAAAGAAAGTGATTGAAATTTTTTGTAAATTGCTTTGAAAATTGCTATAGGTTAAAAGAGGTTGTGTTAAAAAATTTTTTAAAAAACCCAAGAAAATATGTCATTTTATTGTTTTTAAAGCAAAGGAAATTCTGCCCACCTTTGGCTAGTTTCGAAATTTTTTTCTCCACTTTTCTTTTAAACAGGGAATTAAAAAGGATTTTTTAATTTTAATGTTAAATAACTATATATATTATTATTATTAATAAAGAAAAAGGGTTTAAGTTTTTGAATAAAATATCCCTTTTATTCGGGTTGTAGTTACATTATTTTTAAAACAGTTACTTTTAAGGTGTCAATTTCAATTATTTCCCATTGGGTTTTTTTATGGTTTAAAGTTTTTTAGACAGTTTCCTTTTTTTTTTCTGAATTGTTTGTTTTTTTGGGTGTCAAATTTTCACTTTTTGAATAACGAAAAAGGGGAAGAACAACAACATACACAAAACCCCACATAAACACCACACACATACAACACCCCACACACACACCACAACAAACAAAACCCCACA
>CM060331.1:29350830-29353634 GCA_030674155.1 Stramonita haemastoma | reverse complement strand
AGAGACAGAGACAGACAGAGAGACAGACAGACAGAGACGGGGAGGGAGGGATGGAGGGAGGAGAGAGAGAGAGAGAGAGAGAGAGAGAGAGAGAGAGAGAGAGAGAGAGAGAGAGAGAGAGACAGACAGACAGACAGACAGACAGACAGACAGACATACAGACAGAGGGAGAGACAGACAGAGGGAGAGACAGACAGATAGAAAAAAAGATAGATAGATAGATAGATAGATATATACAGACAGACAGACAGACAGACAGACAGACAGACAGACAGACAGAGACAGAGAGAGAGTCAGACAGAGAGAGAGACAGAGAGAAAGACGGACAGAGACAGACAGAGACAGAGACAGATCGATCGATCGATCGATTGATCGATCGATCAATTAATCAATCAACCAACCAACTAACCAGCCAACCAACCATCTAATCAATCAATCAATCAATCAATCAATCAATCAATCAATCAATCAATCAATCAATCAATCAATCAATCAATCAATCAATCAAATCAACGATCAATCAATGAATCGTGGTATGCTTATGTAAATAAAAATACAAGTATTTCATTAACTTAAAAAAAAAAACCTCAAAAGAATCACATAGATACCATAAAGGACACACGCACCCACACATACACACACACCTACGTACGCACGCACGCACTCATATTAAATTAAGGCATATACAAACGCACAGGCACGTACAATTCAGACATCTTGTCACCACAAGCACTTCATTATTTTCACCAGATCAGTGGGTGAAAACGTCAAGAAGTAATCATACACGCAAAAGTATACTTTAAACATTGAAATGCTTTTCGACTTCTAAGTTACACACACACACACACACACATACACACACACACACACACACACACACACACAACACACACACACAACACACACACATCACACACACACATACACACACAACACACACACATACACACACACATACACACACAACACAACACACACATACACACACACAACATACACACACACACATACACACACACACATACACACACACAACATACGCACATTTATGTACAGTGAGTCATCAGAGATAGGATCATTGTATTTATCTTTTTGCATTTCCTTACTTCTTAACATAATCTGTGTTTGAGACAAACCTTTGTCACTCATCGTATTGGCAAACATATCAATAAAGCTTCTCCTTTATCTGAGTTAGTAGGGAAATCATTATTTTTAATATTGATAGGATACTAGGGTAAACAAATTCCATGCTTCATGTCATTAAATTTTTTCCATACCTTTTGTAGATTTTTATGACTATTTACTTCTTTATTACAGAAAGCCGCAAGAGGTCAAAGATGCCATTCAATCTCTTAGTAATAAAAAGACATCTGTAGGAGAAGACGCAATATCAAATGAAATGTTAAAACATCTACCTGATAACTGGATTTCACTGTTACATGAATTATTTCAAAAATGCTGTGCAGAGGGCACACTTCCTCTACTATGGAAGCAGTCTGTAATTATTCCTATATTAAAACAAGGGAAAGCCAAAGAAGATATAAATAGCTATAGACCCATTGCATTAACTTCACATACAGGAAAAACTTTTGGAAAAAATTATTTTAAATAGATTGGTGTATTTTTGTGACAAAAATAAAGTACTCCCAGTTAATCAGGCAGGCTTCCGTAAAAGCAGATCAAGTATAGACCATCTCGTTAAGCTTACAACACACATCAAACATCAGTTTGCACGTAGAAAAAATATCCTTGCTACTTTCTTTGATGTTCATAAAGCTTATGACCAAGTTTGGCATGCACGATTGTTATTTAAACTTAAATCTATTGGCTTGTCTGGTCATATTTACTTTTATGTTAAAAATTTTCTTAGTGGCAGAAGTATCAAAGTAAAGATTGGAAATACATATTCTAACTCAAGATCTCCTAAAATGGGCATACCACAAGGTTCTGTTATTGCTCCTTATCTCTTTAACATTTTGGTTTATGACCTTCCTAGTTCATTGTCGAATAATGTTGTCCTTGTTCAATATGCAGATGACCTCTGCATGTGGATGAAGACAACTATGAAAAAGTCAACACCAAAAAGACAACTAAATTATGTGAAGAAAGTATACCAGCTTGAGCTTGATAATCTCAGTATTTACATGATAGAAAATGGTTTTAAAACTGTCTCCAGAGAAAACTAACATTGTACTCTTCAACAATGGAGCCGATTCCCCTTCCCTGCCAAAGTTCAAACTCGAACGCAGGTATCTTGAGTACAAACCTGTTGTTAAATTCCTGGGTATAAATCTTACCTCAAAATTAAAATGGAATTATCATAGTGAATATTTGTTAAATAAAACCAGAAACATTAAACCTTTTAAAAGTAGTAAGTAAACAACAATGGGCACAAGACGCCACAGTTCTTAAACATCTATCCTTGGCTCTCGTTCGTTCTAAACTAACATACGGCCAACAAGTCTTTTTTAATGCTCCAAAATATTTACTGAAAAAACTTAGGAGTCTTGATTGTAAAGCCTTTCGCCTTGCTTTGGGTGTACCATCACATGCCTCATCCTTAGGTACCTACAAAGAAATAGGAGTTCTGCCTCTGGATGAATATCGCGAATTGATGCTGGCAAAGTACATAATAAGAAGCTCAGCTACTGAAAACAATGTTGATCATGAAATCTACCTGAGATCGGATGAGCATTTTCCGAACAGAGCCAAAAATATTTGTTCTCTTACTACAATTGGCACTTTCATAGCAGATCTTTTCGAAAAGTCAAAAGTTAATCCCAGAGTAATGAAACAGTCCTCGC
>CM060331.1:29318330-29345830 GCA_030674155.1 Stramonita haemastoma | reverse complement strand
AAATGTGTATAATTATGTAGATACTGTTGTCCATGAAATACAAAAACCAAACACAATATGTGAAAGCAATGCCTAAACTTATTAAAACTTATATAAGCACACAAAACCATAAGAGGGGACAAAGTAACAAATCAATCCTGTGTCAATGAACATAGTATCAATAGTACTGACCAGTTTAATACTGAGGAGACAAAACAATTTTTTTTTCACTTGCCGAACATTGGCACCAGTGAACATCTTTGGTTAGTTTGCAATAGATAGTTTATAAGCACCAAATAACATAAACTGATGGATAACTGCTATACAAACACTAACGCATAAAAATTAAAATCAAAACTGTCTCAGTGATGTACAAAAAATATTTCGTCTATGATCCATACTTACAGAGTTTTGCATGAGGACTCTCTCTCTCTCTCTCTCTCTCTCTCTCTCTCTCTCTCTCTCTCTCTCTCTCTCTCTCTCTCTCTCTCTCTCTCTCTTTCCCAACCCCGATATGGCCTGTGTGGTCGGTGCGGCTATAAACAACATGATTGGATTGGATTGGTCTCCCTCTCTGTCCGTCTCCCTCTCTGTCTCTCTCTGTTTGTGTGTGTGTGTGTGTGCGCGCACACACACACACACACACACACACACACACGCGCGCGCGCGCGCACACACACACACACACACACACACACACACACACACACACACACACAGACGCACACAATAAACCAATATTGCACGTTGACACTAAAATAGATAAAACAGTCAAACCTCCAACACATCCACTACAACTCTTGCCCTGTCCCCTCCCAGTCAAAAATTCCCCTCCTCTGTCCTCCTCACAACAGTCCTGCGTGTCTACAGCTGGCTGTGTCCCGGTATCCAGCCTTTAGGAAGCTGTGGCAAAGTCCACAAAGATCGCACAGGAACTGGGAGACACACTTCCGCACGAATCTTCCCGCGTTGGGGTTCCCACACGGTAAAACGACTCCTCTGCAGGAAGCGGAGATGACGTGTGTGGAAACGTATTTCCGCCATGAGGATGTTCCTTAAGCTCGTGGCGATGCTCTTCACGTGAGGGTCAAGATGAGTGTTGAGGTTCAAAAACTCGTACAGCCAGATTCCCTGTAAAATAAAAAGATTATGTTTTGTCTTAAGTTACCTGTAGGCAGGCATCCATCAGTCTCGGAAGACTATGGAGTTGCGTTGTAGGCGCCACAGTACAAAGCCTGGGTAAGTAAGTATAGAGGGCAAGCTGTTACCCATGCAGCAGAATCCCCCCCCCCCCCTCCACCTCCCTCCACGTCGCTGGAAATGCTATACAGGCATTCTATAGCTCTGATCAGGTTGGCATTGATGTTATACAACCTCATGGATGCCCACAGAGCTGCATGCCAGATTCTGTTGAACGCCTTCTTAAAGTCCACAAAGACGTGGTAAAGATCTTGTTGGTGTTGCAAGTGTTTCTCACAGTGTATGCTAAGGCTTGACTCTTTGCTCGACTGTGCTCCGTCCTGCTCTGAAACATGCCTTGCTTTCTTTGGTGGTCTCCTCAGCTTGAGACCTCAGTCTATTCATTCAATACGATGGCTCCCATACATTTAAAGCTATGGACATTCTCAATTTTCTTGCCGTCTGTACTAATATCAGTCCTCTCTCTCGTAGAAATAAGACAGTTCAAGTAAAAGAGTAAGTCTTCCCCTTTAAAGAAGAAAGCAAGCCTCTCTCTCTCTCTCTCTCTCTCTCTCTCTCTCTCTCTCTCTCTCTCTCTCTCTCTCTCTCTTGTCTCTCTCTCTCTCTCTCTCTCTCTCTCTCTGTCTGTCTGTCTGTCTGTCTGTCTGTCTGTCTGTCTGTCTGTCTGTCTGTCTGTCTGTCTGTCTGTCTGTCTCTCTCTCTCTCTCTCTCTCTCTCACACACACACACACACACACACACACACACACACACACACACACACACACACACCACACACACACACACACAACACACACACGTCTATCACCTGCTTGTAGATTTCCTTCGCACGAGCAGACACGCTGATGAAAGCGGTTGTGTTGGACAAGGGAGCTAACCACAGCTCTGCCCCCGCCCCCATAGTTTGTAGACCTCGCCACAGTGATTGCCCTTCTACCAGCTCCATGAGTTCGTCTATGTCGTGCTCCGTTAGAGCTAGGAAATAAATGAATACATAAATAAACCAACCAATAAATAAATAAATAAATAAATAAATAATTAAATAAATAAACAAAAAGAAAGAAAGAAAAACTACAGAAAAATAAATAAAAAATATACATGTATAAGATATCAAATACTATTTTCATCATCAACTTTCGATGTCAGCCACAGGAGTATCAAACATTCATGTGAATGCGATCGACAATTCTATATTCTGAAAAGTGTCTCGGTGTAAGGTACCACCGAGGGTAGAGATTTGATCACCACCACCTCTGACAAAATCTCATCCAAGAGCTGTGAGCTAGAGTAAAACGTGTTGTGCTGGCGTAAAGCACCTGACAAGACAGGCCCTGCGCGCCCAACTTCAGCGCGGGATAGAGTTCTCTTTTATGTCTTTATTAGGGGGAAAAGAGTCACGAGAAGGGACCAAGAAGGCAGAGAAGAGACAAGAAGGAGGTGACAGGAAGAAAAGAATCAAGGGAGAGAGGGATAGAAAAGAGGAAATTCCCAGCACAGTTTCAAGATAGGGATGGTATTCATACTGACAGGTCCCCGGCATCCCCGCAGGGGATATTAGTTTACAATACCAGATAATCAAGCTAAAGGTTAAGGTCCCCCTCATAGGTTATCTATGTGGTCGTAGGGAAGTGAGATGTAAGAGACCAGCCTCTCTAGGGGCCAGCATATTGAGGGAGGCGCCCATCTCCTCTCCCTCGCTGCTTTACTTTCACTGTCCCTAGAGAGGGCAGATACCCATTAACCATAGCTTCGGGAAAGTCGGTGCTCTGACCACGAACTATTCCGTTCCCATTACCAACCTACACCAATGTTAATGATAATAATATTGTGGGGTTTAAAAAGCCCTGAAACTCGTAAAGCAAACAGATCACGGTGCCTGCATTCAAATCATTTGCAAGCACTGAACCGTCCACAAATAATAGGATTAACAGATATGAAATGTGCACACACTCCCTCGCGCGCGCGCACACACACACACACACACACACACACACACACACGCACGCACGCACGCACGCACGCATGCAACACACACACACACACACACACATGGTAATAACCTGTCCCTACTTTTCAACAGCCATGTCCATCTCCACTGCCCTGTGTGTGTAAGTGCGCGTGTGCGTGTGTGTATGGGGTGGGTGGGTGGGTGTGCACGTTTGTGTGATCTCAGGTATGAAATAAATGCGTTCTGAGGCTGAATTTGAAAACATTATTATGTAAGCTTTTGGCAGAGAGACACAGACAGAAACACAGATAGCGAGGTCATTCCAGGAAGATGGACCAAAACAAAACCTAACCAAACAACAGAGAAGAAACTCAGGTAAACAGAACACTCACAGTAAAGCATGCTACCCAGCCCAGCTATCTGATCTGTAGCCAGCAGCAGGTACGTGCTGAGGTAGCGGTGAATCAGTTGCACCTGTTCTCTGCCTTGTCTCCGGGCCATCTGCACAGGGGGAAACAGATGCTGTCAGCTGCAGACCGCTACGCTATAGCCGAGTGGTAAAGACCATTCAACTTAAGTCCCGTGGGTTCGATCATAAAAGTCGTAGGTTTGAATCTCAGGCACCGTCCGGGGAAGTAAGGGTGGTGATTTTTTTTTTTACTATCTTCCAGGTCAAGTTCAAATGCAAACCTGCCAGTGCCTTAACTCCCTTCGTGTACACACGCACACACACATATACACCCCCCTTCACCCCCCCCCACAAAACACCCCCTCCTCCCCCACTCGCCCCCACCCCCACGTACACACACAGAGGAACCAGGGGGACAGAAAAACTAGCCCTACTCACGGCCAAGATAAGGGGTAGTCTGTCTATGAAGTCCTGGTAGACAAAGGCCATCCTAGAGTGCCGCACTCTCTTCACCCACCGGCCAAACCCCTCCACAGCTCGCAGGTAAGCCTCGCTGGATGCGGCATAGCTGACCCCGCTTCTGCAAACATAATAATAATAATAATAATAATAATTATTATATAATAATAATAATAATAATAATAATAATAATAATAATAATAATAATAATAATAATAATAATAATACATGGAATTTGTATAGCGCTATATCTTGTGAAAAAACAAAATCAAAGCGCTTGCATTCGACCTATACAACAATAATGAACATAATAATGGCTCAGTTTTTAGAGACAAGTCAGTACCGTAGAAACCAAATTAGGGTTTGTTTATTTTATTTGTTTTTTATTTAGTCTTTGATATCAAGGATCATGGAATAAGCACTCATGTGCTTTAATTTTTTTTTTTTTTTTTTTTTTTTTTACATCTAATCTCCTTGTGTATGCAGCTTTGTACATTTTGTCATCCATTCCCACCGGCATACAATGGCCTACTATTGCGAAAAGCGGAACAGGTATTAACGTGCACACAAGATATTCTGCAAGCGCTGGCATACGGTGCCTCGGTTTACAGTCTCACGCGAAGGACTTCTTAGGGGAGTGAAGTCAGCACTGATGTTAACTATAGGGGAAAATTCCCTTGAACGCAGGATTCGAACCCAGGTAGTCAGATTGCGAGCGCAATGTTCTAACCACTAGGCTATACCGTCCCGCGTCGGGGTGGGATAGCCAGCCCTCCTAGTGGTTAGAGTGCTGCGCTTGCATGATCTGTTGTATGGCCTGAGTTTGAGCTGTCTGAGGGAATTTCTCCTCTGCAGTTACTAACTCCAAAAGTCTTTCGGATGAGACTATAGACCGAGGTTTCTATTACAAACCCACACCGTTTATCTTGAAAGCCGGTCTACTCTTCGTAAGAGTCGGTAGGAGCGGATGACAATACTAAAAAAAGAAACCAATAACAACAACAAAAAAAACCAAGCAACAACACAACAAACCTACCACCGTGTCATGTTACAAAATCTGAATACACACCTAAGATGAAAAGGTCGCGTACGCTCTCTATGAACTTCCCTCCTCTCTCTCTCTCTCTCTCTCTCCTCTCTCTCTCTCTCTCTCCTCTCTCTCTCTCTCTCTCTCTCTCTCTCTCTCTTCTTTCCCTCCTCTCCTCCTCTCCTCTCTCCTCTCTCTCTCTTGCCTCTCCTCTCCTCCCCTCTCTCTCTTTCCCCTCTCTCTTCCCCATCCTCTCTCCTCTCTTCCCTCATCTCTCTCCCTCCCCTCACTCTCCCTCCTCCATCTCCCCCCTCTCTTCCCCCCTATCCCCCTCTCTCTCCCTCCCTCTCCCCCACCTCCATCTCTCCCCTCTCTCCCCCCTACCTCCATCTCTCCTCTCACTCCCCCACCTCCCTCTCTCCCACCCTCCCCCACCTCCCTCTCTCCCACCCTCCCTATCCCCCCCCCCCCCGGCTCTCTCTCCCTCTCTAACCCCTTTTCTCTCCCTCTCCTCTCGAGCTCGCTCACCTAACAGATTCACTCGCTTCCTCCAACAGAAAATCAAGGAATTCCAAAGTTTCGTTACTGATGGTGAACATCTCATTCAGGTCCCTCTGCAAATCGCTGCTCAGTTGATGCAACTGGACCAGTTCCGACACCATCAGATCCATTGTGGGCTGAAGGTCCTTTGCAGACTGGGTCCTCACGGCGCCCCATTTCTGTAGGATCTGGTCTTGCATGGTGCCAGAAGCTTGCCAGAAAGCGCGCCTGACTTGTGTGCGGTACTCGCGTAAGCGGGTTGCTGTTTCTTGTGCGATCATCTAAGCAGAAGAAGAAGAACGAAATGATATAGTTTTGTGGGTTTGAAGTTTTTATGTGTGTGTTTGTTTCTCTGTGTGTGTGTGTGTGTGTGTGTGTGTGTGTGTGTGTGTGTGTGTGTGTGTGTGTGTGTGTGTGTTGTGTGTGTGTGTGTGTTGTGTGTGTGTGTGTGTGTGTGTGTGTGTGTGTGTGTGTGTGTGTGTGTCTGTCTGTCTGTCTGTCTGTCTGTCTGTCTGTCTGTCTGTCTGTCTGTCTGTCTGTCTGTCTCTTCTCTCTCTCTCTCTCTCTCCTCTCTCTCTCTCTCTCTCTCTCTCTCTCTCTCTCTCTCTCTCTCTCCAAAATTCAGACTATTAGAAGAAGGAGTTTAAGAGAGGAAGCATGGTAATGGTTGTTCTGGGGAGGAGCATGAGGTGAATAGGTTTAGGGAAGAGGTTTCAGGGGGAGTATGCTGGGTGTAGGTATTTTGACTTTTTTGTTGACCATTTGAATCCAAGAGGAAATCTCCGGAACAAACAGGCAGATAGACGTTTTAGCTGAAGCAGCTATTATGAACTATTTTAGGAAACGGAGGATGAGGCTGTATATGCTCACTCTTATGACATACAGTTCATTGTTCGGAAATTTTCCATGTTTTCCTTTGTGTGCCTTTGTGTGTGAATTTTGTGTAGACTTTCTTTATCGTAATATTTGCTTCAGAAACTGCCAAGCCATTTAACATCTAAGCAGGTATTTCTAAATGTGTTGTGTTTTAAATCTTCTTTAAATGGGACAAGCTCTTAACATAACAATGTGTCCTCAGTGATTTTCATGCTGTTGTTAAGCTACGTACATAATAAATCGTAAACCTTGTTAACTTGTGTTTAAATTTGCAAACACGCTACGTATGTGTGATAAAATGTCATTCCATTTACTTTATTTTATATGTGTTTATGTTAGGGGGAAGAAGAGGATAGAATTAGAATGAGGAAGGGAGGGGGGTGGGGTCGGTTAGAAGGGGGTAGGAGCAGTTCAGGGTAGAAGAGGGGTAAAAAAGGGAGGGGAGGAAGGTTTGGGGGAGAGGAAGAAATTAAGGAAGGAAAGGGGTACGTTAGGAAAGGGGAGTGGTAGGTTTGGGGGAGGGAGGAGGTGAAGAAATGAGGAGGAGGAGGGGATAGGCTGGGGGTGGGAGGTTGGTTTGAGGGAGGAAGGGAGTCAGTTAGGGGAAAAGGGGACGGAATAGAATAGTGGAGGCTGTAGGAAGGGGGTCATATCTTTAATTAAGCATCAAATGGAATAGGAAACAGACGGCCAATATTGTAGAGGAGGGTCCAAAACATGTGTATGCTAAAAAAACCAATATCTTTTGCATTAGCCGCTAGACTACCATGGCCTAAATCTTGTATAAATCATTTAGTGTTATTATTTGTGTTTGTATTCGTTTTGATATTTGTGTTTGTATTCGTGTTTATGTTTGTGCTTGTATTCGTGTTTATTTTTGTGTTTGTATTCGTCTTTATATTCTTGTTTATATACGTGTTTGTGTTCGTGTTTGTACCCGAATTTATATTTGTGTTTGTATTCGTGTTTGTATTCGTGTCTGTATTCGTGTTTGTATTCGTGTTCGTGTTTGTATTCGTGTTTATATCCGTGTTTGTATTCGTGTTTATATCCGTGTTTGTATTCGTGTTTATATCCGTGTTTGTATTCGTGTTTATATCCGTGTTTGTATTCGTGTTTATATTTGATTGTATTCCTACTATATTTGTGTTTGTAATTGTGTTTGTATTTTCTCCAAAAAAGAAAATGTTCAGCCTGCCTTCAGTTCCTGGGGCAGTGGAGGCCGCCATGACAGGTCCACGTGCAGTAGAGAGGAGGAATTCAACTGCACGGAGAGGGCGCTGTCCGTTATACTTCCGGTCACGTGGGGTCTGTACACTTCCGCTCTAATGGCCGAGTCGTTGACGTACCAGGCTTCCATGGCTACGAACTTCTCTGGCGATTCTGTGACAGTTGATTCCAGTGAGGGTGTGTTTATGTATGTCTGTTTTCTGTCTGTACGTCTGCGTTTCTCTCTCTCTCTCTCTCTCTCTCTCTCTCTCTCTCTCTCTCTCTCTCTCTCTCTCTCTCTCTCTCTCTCTCTCTCTCTCCTCTCTCTCTCTCTCTCTTTGTGTGTTAAAAATTGATGTTATTATCATTAATTTTATCTGTCTGTACGTCTGTATTTCTATCTGTCTGTCTATCTGTCTCTCTGTCTGTCTGTTAAAAAATTGATCTCGTTATCATTAATTTTATCTATATATTACTTTTTTGCCTTTGTTTTTTTTGTTTGCCTGCTTGTCTGTCTCACATAATAATGTGCACGTTTTTCTCTTGTATTTGTTTGCATACGCGATGCTTGTCTGTTTCTGTCTGTTGTATGTTAACTATGTTCTATTGTGTGAAACTCTCTCTCTCTCACACACACACACACACACACACACACACACACACACACACACACACACACGCACACACACACACTCACAATCACCCCCACACACTCATATACACATACACGGCACTCTCTCTCTGTGTCTCTGTCTCTGTCTCTCTGTCTGTCTCTCTCTGTGTCTCTATCTGTGTCTCTCTCTGTCTCTCTGTCTCTCTGTCTCTCTGTCTGTCTCTCTCTCTCTCTCTCTCTCTCTCTCTCTCTCTCTCTCTCTCTCTCTCTCTCTTTCTTTCTTTCTTTCTCATCGTGTCTGTGCCACCAACACACACACACACACACACACACACACACACACACACACACACACACACACACGCACACACATACACACACACGTGTGTGTATGTGTATATACGTGTGTGTACCTACATTCACACACATGCGTGTGTGTGTGTGTGAGCGTGTGTCCATGCGCACACACATAATTATTACAAAAGCTCTGGGTCGACCCCATACCTGGATCATGGCTAACTCGAACGAGGACGGAGCGATGGAAAGGATCCACAGACATAAACAGCCCAAGCTGCTGCTGCTGCTGCCACGCCTTCTGCTTTTCCCAATCTCTGTCGTCAATGTCCATTGCAGCTGCATCAGCAGCAGCGACGGCAGTAGTGCTTCCCATCATTTCAATCTCGTACGATCTCTTGTTAGGCACTTCAGCCGTGAGTGACGACTTTCTGGTAGGTGTTAACATCTGTTGAGGCAAAAAGTACTCATGTACGGGTGGGTTTGTTTTTTTGGTTAGTATAAAGGCTACTACTACACGCCACAATAAGATTTTATCATTTTTTGGGTTTGTTTTCTTATAATTATCCTTGCATCATACTACTGCCCGTCCTCACCTCCCACAGCTGTCAGTTTCTCCCACTTTCAGCCCCTCTCGGCTGCTAATTAATCCAGCCCAGCCCAGCCCAGTTGAGGCCAGCTGGTGCTATTTATAGCAGGAGCTGACCACACATGGACTAGGTAAAAGGAAGGAGCGTGCTAAATTTAGCACTCTTGACTAGGCCCTACTGAGTGGTGTTGCATTTGTGCACTGTGCTTCCCCTGTGGGAATGCTGGGGTCCTCTCAGCATAAACAGAACCCCCACCTTTCTGGAAATTCTGTGCTAGGAAGTCCCTCTTTTCTATCTGTCTCTTTGTTTTTGACTCTTTCTTCCCCTGTCTTCTTTTTATTGCCTGTTTTCAGCCTTTGTTCTGTACATCCTCCTGCCTTTTATCTAGAGAGGTTTAAGATATAACAACTCTCTCCCATGCTGAAGTTGGATGTGCTCGGCCTGAAATTGTCAGGTGCTTAACGGCAGCTCAACACATTTTCGCTCTTATGACAGACAATAATAGTTGCTGTCCGAGCGTTTCACGACAAAGAAAATACTGCCCACACTAATGCACCCACAGCAGTTTTAAAAAAAAAGCACCACGCCTTTTGTATAAAGACTAGCCCTTGATTCAAAACTCATGGGGATTTGCACAAGTTTTGGTAGGTTTGAATTTTTAGAAATATTCTCCAGCTAAAACTGTACCTCCCTCAGTTTTTTTGTCGTCTGCTAGCTTCGTAACCGCAATATGTATGCGTCGGGGTCAACACTGTCGGAACACAAGCAATTTTCATTTGATGACCATTTCCAACTTCTCGTATTCCTTTCCTGGTATTGTTCTATGTCTTTAATTTTCTAAACCAACTACAGAGTGCATTTTTTCATACTTTAAATCACGTGCCAAAACCTTTTTCCTGACTTGCACTCTTTAAAAGACACGACATAACCCGGAAGCATGTAACCAAAACAGCCCCTTCTTCATTATCAACATCATAAACTTCCCCTCATAAAGAGTGACTTAACAGAATAATGTACCCATAGTTTGTGTTTACGCTAAGCCAAACCCACAATCTCTACACATTTTGATGAATAAAATGCCAAGAAAAGCGAAGCAATCCCCCCTCCTCAAACAAAATGAAAAAAGTATTCATAAGCAAACTAGAACCTTGAAGATGTCAGCAGGTAAACATACACACAGCAAAAACTCTGTAATTGCCAACTTTTACTGGACTTTCGTTTTTCAGTCCTCGGCTAGAGCTCCGAGGTTCACCAATAGTGAGAGTTTGCTTATGTGACCGCTTTTGCTCAGCATGAAGGTAGTTACATTTCGACTTTGGGGAGGTATGCTAGGTGTAATCGTGTTTCCGAAACCCATCGAACGCTGACATGAATGACAGGACCTTTAACATGCATGTTTGATCTTCTGTATGTGTATATACACAAAGGAAATAAAGGCACTGACAGGTCTCCGATTGAGCTGTCCTAGGAGATCGTAACAATCCCCAACCCCTAATTTACAACATGCCGCCGAGATTCGAACCTACAACTTCATGTACCAATGGAGTTAAATTCGAACGTTCCTAACCACTCGGTTATAGCATCCAGCTTATACTACTACGATCATGAATATCCAAAATTCTTCAATCGATACTGTTGATCCGTTAAAACAAAAACAAAAAAATTCAAAAAATATTCCATCTTCTGACATCTCACCGTCACTTCCAGAACTCTTCTCAAGCGATGGTAAGAGCCCAACAACTCCATCGTCTGCCTCCTGTTCTCAGCGGTCACAAACCAGCCTTTGGCAGACGAGGACAGCTGTGACTCTGAAACGTAAGCTCCGCAGATCATGCCCACGTTCAAGAACGAAGCCGGCTGGGTGAGCGAGGCCGTCAGGGTGTAGTTGATGCCCTCCTGAGGTCCTGGAGACCTCAGCATAGCCGTGGACACCGTCAGAGTCTTGGATGGATCAGGAGACAGGCTGAGGGATGTTGTGGAGTTCCAGACCATGCTACGAACCCCGAGGGCAAGGTCACTCTTCAGGCGGATCGTCTGCGTTGAAAAAAAGAACAGGGAGTGAGAGGAAGAACCGTTAGGAATAGATACGAGGAATAGTTACGAAAAAGTTGAGAGGAATAGTCACGAATAGGTTCATCAACGGTGAGATTTTTTTTTCTATTGACCATTAATTTTATGCCTACCATTGAGATAACTGCATTTCGACTTCAGGAATGGAGTCTAAACACCAATCCAGTGTGCATGCGGTTTTAAGGTGTTTTTTGTTTTGTCTTTGGTCATGCGTTCTTGCTGATATAATTGGCCTACTCTTCCTAACAGTAGATGATAATGATGATGATATATGGAATTCATATAGCGCTATAGATTGTAAAACAAAGCAAATCGGGCTTAACGTATGTGCAAGAGTTCTGCGTGTGTTTGCACTCTGGACCTCGGTTCATGGTCTCATTCGAAGGAAGATTGGTGGGAGTGGAATCAGTACTGATGTTAACACCAGGGGAAAATCCCCTTTAACGGGCATCTCGGTGGTGGCTCGAACCTAGGCTCGATCCCGGAGGCGTTAAATCACGAGCGCATCGCTCTAACCACTATGCTACCTCCCCCAACCCCCTCCCACCCCCACCCCCTCGGGAAAACTTATTCATCCTCTAAGCAATGGCTGACACTAGCTTTTTGAACAGATAGAAATACCTGACTAACAACAAACATGGTGGATAGAATGTCCCACGAAAGCTGAAAGACAGCATGGGGAAAAAATAATAACGATATGAAAGAAAAGAGAAGGTGACTGGCTACCAACCTGGGAAACAGGAGAAATGTGAACAGATACATCGGCACTGTTCGTCTCTCCCGTGGTCAGCCTGGTGGTCAGTTCTAACTGCTTCTGCAGATCCTGGTCAGCATCCCAGAAGAGAACGCCATACAGTGTATGCAGCTTGCGGTGTCTGTCATTATCAGCATCATGTTCAGGGCTGGCCAGTTCCGTTGCAGCCCATGACCCGTTCACCGCCATCGTTCTTAGTGGAATCCCCAGTCTGCAGTGTCCTTGGTAGCTGCGTTCTGATAATGTTGATGTATTGACCAAAGAGTAACTGTAATACATTTTCTTGTCACCTGTTGGATTTTCGTCCCAAGTCAGCTCACCTTCGCTGGACATCTCACTGGGTGTGGTTTTCAACGAACACGCTGCGGTCAGCGTTTTCCACGGATGGGTGATGTTCATGGAGAAACGTTTCATCTGCGTTTCCTCTGCCCTGTCTGAAGCTTTGTATTCAGTCAGTACATTGAGTTTGCAGTTGGGGTCTGTCAAGTTCCACCGGATGAAAATGTTCATGCGATGGGTAGGCTTCTCTGGAACTGGCCCCATGCCACCTCGTTGGAAGAAAGAAATCAAAGGTTGTCGAATTCCGAGACTGGATGGTTCAGCAGAATAAACCTCCATGTCCAGAACAGTTTGGCCGTTGACTTTAGCGGACACAGAGTTGTCGAGTTTGGTCAGGATCTTGCTACGTCTGATGCTGATCAACCCGTTCTGGAACTGCTGGAAAGGCGTGATGATGACAATGTCTGTCTGCCGTGCTGGTCCTAGGAGACTGGGCAGATGCTTGTGGGTGAGGTCCAGTGAGATCTGTCTGTAGGGAGCCCACCCCACGGTCATCAGGGCGTGATGGTCATCCTCCCCCGTGCTGAAGCTCTGTACAGCCAGGTTCCAGTTCTTTGCGTAAGGAAGTGGAGTTTTTACCACAACGTCAGTGTCCATATCAAACAGAGATATGTACCTCACGTTTGCTCTTATGTCGACTGGGTCTGCTTTTGAATGATTGAGAAAGAGGAGTGCTTTGACGTTGTCCTGATCTCTTTTGCAGTGGAACTTTATTTCTGATAGTTCTGGGAAAATGGCTGTTATATTACCTGGTCTTTTAACCTGCCCTGATATCTGTAAAAGGCCTTGCATGTTTGCGAGAAGAGTGAGATTGGCGTGGTTGTTCCAGAGTTTGGTATTAGAGATCACGCGATAGTAAGAAGATGGGTCACTGTCCGTGAAGGTAACATTGGTAGATGTTACCAGCGCTCTTGTGTTACCTGTACCAATTCCAAGACCAACAGAAACCGTTCTAGTGTCTTCGCCATCAAAACTGTCGACATAACTCCCATTGAAGCTTAACGTTCCATTCAACAGGGCAGAAGCATTGAGTGACAGTTTGTCCTGGTCACGCAAAAGCACCAGAGTTACATTATTTACGTAGTTGTTTTGACACGTGACAGAAGAATGATGGATGCGGTCGTTGTGCACGTGCTGAAGCTGTGACCTGAAAAACTGCTTGTCATTCACCTGGAGCTGCATGTCTCCAGAGAAATGTGCAGGGTTGCCAGTGCTGTGGAAACGGTAAGACACATTGTCAGTGTCTTTCAAGGCTGTTCTGATGTCTACAAGGGTTTCACACAAAGACGGCCCAGAGCTGTGTGAAATGTTGAAGAAGGCTCCATGGTGGTAGGTCTGAGGGGGTCCTGTCCACCCAATAAATCGCACAGCACATAGTGGCACGAGACAGATGGGTCCTGGTTTTGGTTTTCCCTCAGCCTGAATTTGTCTGCTACTTCAAGCCTCGGTCAATGTGTGTCTGGAAACCCACTTGATTATACTGCAGGAAAGGAGCGTGCGCTTCAACATTGAACGTAAATCCATCAACGGTCCCAAAGAAGCTATCTTCCAGTCTGTTTGATGGAAGGATGCTTTTTGTAAGATGGTCTGCTCACCCAGTTGTGGAGTTCTGTTTGAAAAGTCCATATATTTTGGCACTGAATGTGGTTCCATGCTTGATATGGTCGCATTACTAAGTAACATGTAATCCTGTCCATCACCGACAGACATTGCAAGAAATGCTTCTGTACCAGTTTTTGTCATATTTGAAGAAAAGATGGCTTTATCCACCAGACTGAAATCAAACTGAACTATTTTTTGTAAAGAACTTTCAGGATCACTGTAAAACATCAGCAGTTTGAAGTCCTCACTTGTTCGGAGTGATGTTTGATTCAAGCTTGACATCTGCAGATTTACCTTAGCTCTCTGCAAAGACCAGAAGTAATTCATTGCCTGAACCACAGCGCTCATGTGGGTGAAGCTAGTTCAGAAAACATGCTGTTCCCAAAGAGAGCTACGTGGCTGACCATTGATCTTTTCTCTGTTGTCATATTTCCTTCCAGCAACAACCCAGCTTCATCGTAAGAATAGAGGAAGGCTGCCCCGCAAGTTTCGAAACCAGGAATGGTGAGTCTACAGAGAAGGTACCCTGAACATGACCATCCATGTCAATGTGGCCCACAACTACAATGTCTTGGTCTTGGGGTAGTAAAATCTTCACGGAAAAGTCTCTGGAAAGGCCAAATGTATCTTGATGAAACTGCACAGCTGTGTAGTCCAAGGATCTGTGTGGAGTTTTAATGGAAAGTAGTACATCTTGAAGTGACTGCAATGTGTAGTTTGCCCTTAGTTCATTCACCGAGAAGGATGGTACTCCAGACAACAGAGGAGTGTCGGTACGAGTTCTCTATTTCACTGTTGTAGAAATTTGAACGTAGGTGAATTCTTGGAATGGAAAATCAATACGAAGTTTTCCTGAGAGGTTTGTGTCATGAACCAAATAAGAGAACTTTCGATTTTCTTGACAAGGGGATAGATTCTAAAGTCAGCATCAGCTGTGAGATTCCTCAGAGTTCCTTCAAACTGATAGCCTGTCTCCAACACACGGAACTGATCAAAGGGAGAAAGTATTCGAAATCTCATTTTCCCCCAGTCATGTCTTCTGAGAACATTTCTCATACTGAAAGTGTTGTGATTTCCATATTGGGCTTGTATCTCTGACACCAGATTTTCCTCCTCAACGGTGTTCACTATTTTTGCAGATATCCTTTTCAAAGCTTTGTTTGTGGTTTTCGCGTTCAAAGAGATCTGCAGGTCATCCCAGGTTTGTAGATCAGCAGTTCCTGTGACCGACACCCGGTGGCGCTGGCTCCAGTTGACCTCTGCTGTGCAGGTCATGGGGTAGTATCCGTGCTGCACCAGCACACTGCCAGCCAGCTTCTTTGTCCAGGGAGACACCATCATCACACCAGCGTCAGTGAACATTGAGGTCTGAACAAACGTGATCTGATGAGACAGTCTGATCTTTCCGTTCAGTCGGAACGTGGACTTGGACCGAAGCATCCCCCGACCTGTGTCATGAGCAATAGATGCCCTGAAATCTTTCAGTGGTTTCCACGGACTCTTCAGCATAACGTCCCCAAAGAAAGCCTGTGTCTGATTGCTTCTGCCCAAACGGCCACTCAGGTTGATCAGCATTTTCCGACGCTTGCTCCACGAGGTGAGACACGTTGTTCTGATAGAGGAGCCATCAAACTCGTGAGCGAATTCGGCTGCCAGGGTTTTCTTTGGCGTACTGACAATGATTTTACCACCACTGCGTTCCAGCCATTTGGCTACGTTGTCTCTGACTGACATTTCATAGGCGTAGTTCTGACCATTGTCTGCCAACGTGACATCCGTTTTGTGCCAGGGTCCTGTGTATGAGTGGGCAAAATTCCACGAATTGGATACCAAATCAACGAAAGAAGACTTCATGTCCAGTCCACCTTTAACACTGACCTTGGCTCGACTATCGTCATTCTTTTCGATGCTTTCCATGCTGAGTAGTTTAGCATACAGGCTCTCTATTTCATCTGCGCTATACGCTGGCTTGACAAACCCATAGTCTGAGCTGGCATGCCCGAACCTATCTTTGGATGACTCTGTGTAGTTCTGGAGTATCTTTGCTCCGCTGGCAAATGTCAGTAACCGGAGAGGCTTCAGAACGTCCACTTCAGACCATCCCCTGGTCAGGAGGGCAACATCCACAAGGTCAGCCAGAAGAGGGTGCATGGTGTGGGACAGTTCTGCCTCAAACTCCTGATACGTTCTGGAGTAAGGACTACCCTTACAAAACATCTGCAAGTGGCGGTGTGAAACTGGCTTCTTGATGCTCAGAACAGCGGAGAAATCTTTCTTCCTCTTTCCGGAATGAACGCCTGAAGTGATTTCGTAGCTGTCATCGCTTTCGGCCACTTTGATTTGCGCCTGGAAGTCGGCAGCGGATTTTCGTGAGCGTCCTTTGGCGTTTCGTTTGTACAGCTGGTCAGGGGAGCGAGGGAGGAAGAGTGTGGCTTGCCCACGATGACCAGGTGTTTGTTGCTCTTGTTGACCAGTGTGAGGTGGGCTTTGGTCTGCTGCTGTTTACCTGTGCTGAGAATCATCTTGGTCTGCAGGTCCTGGCTGCTGTGTCTGTGGCTGGCCTTCAGCTCCACGTTCATCTTCTGCACAGTGATTATAGTAATAGTAACAACAACAGCAACAACAACACTACTACTGCTAACTCTACTACTACTACTACTACTACTACTACTACTACTACTACTACTACTACTACTACTACTACTACTACTACAACAACAACAACAACTAACAACAACAACAACAATAATAATAATAATAATAATGATGATGATAATAATATAATAATAATAATAATAATAATAATAATAATAATAATAATAATAATATAATAATAATAATAAAACAACAACAACAACAACAAACAACAATAATGATAACAATATATGTATTTTTTATAGCGCTGAATCACACACAAGACATCACTTGGCGTAAATCTAAAAACTGGTGACATAACTTGACACAGTTTGCTAAATGTAAATGAAACCAACAGCTATAAACATCAAGATTGGATTGGACTGAACTGGACTAGATTGGACTGGATTGAACTGGCTTGGATTGGAGTTTAAACTTACTTGCGACGGCATCTTTGCCGTTGCCCTGATGGCCAGAATCATGCTGCCCAGACTCTTCACATCGTGTCTCATCTTGGATGTCAGGGCGACAGACTGGTCACTGGCCGAGGGGTCCGGACCGTAACCGTAGTAGGCATGCACGCGGCTGTTTGTGGGTTCAAATTCCGTCAGCAGCTTGACCTCCGTGTTGTGTTGGGAATAGGCTCTGGACTGTAATGACCTGCCACCACCGACATCAGTGCCTGTTGATAAACTCTTAAGTTTTAAAAGGTAAAAGGTGTTCCCATAACATATGTGGTCATTAGGGAGAGATGTGTTAAGAGACTTCGACTTCTCTAGGGGCCAGCATATTGAGGGCGGTGCCCATCTCCTCTACCTCGCTGCTTTACCTTTCCTGACCCTTAAGAAGGCAGGTATCCATTTACAGCTAAATGAATTGGTGGACTGTATTGAAGCCAAGGTGTATGAACGGTCAGTCACCATCCACATGGTAACAACACTCAACGCTGCTTAGCATTGCTGGCTTGGGGAAAGCGAGTGCTCTGACCACTGAAGTATACTACTATCCCCCGAAAGCCGAGACTGGTGTGATCAAACACAAAATCCAGACATGATAAGCTTCATTTTTTTTCCCTCCCTAACCAGATCCCCCTGATATACTGTTCAGCTATCTGCTGTGACCCAGTGGTTGTGACCAGTTGACTTTAATCCCCTCGGTCCATGAAGTCGCAGGGTTCGAATCTTGGCGGCGTCTGGTAAATTAAAGGTGGGAAATTTGTACCAACTCCCAGGTCAACTTCAAGTGCAGACCTGCTAGTGCCGTAAGTCCCTTCGTGTATAAATACTTGCAAAAGATCAAAACGCACGTTAAAGATCCCGTAATTAATGTCAGCGTATGGTGGGTTACGGAAACACAACAACCCAGCATACAACCTCGAAGTCGAAATGTGGCTACCTTCATAGTGGCCAAAAAAATGTACGGTCGCATAATTAAATACGAAATCTAGCCGAGGAACGAAAAAAAAAAAAAAACAAAAAAAAACAAAAAAAACCAGCCATTCGATCACCCCTCCCACCCCCCTCCTACTAAAAATTGATTCAGATTTCATTTTTTTTAAAAACACACACTGATAGCTGCCTGCTTACGCCTGCACAATGCCATTCCAGTACGCAGCCTTGCTCCGTTTGGCAAATTTGGTTGTCATGGAGACGGTATCCCTGGGAAGCAGGTGTGGGATGTCGTGGGTGACGCTGAGGCGAGTGAGGAGCATCTGCATCTGCCGGACATCTGCTCTGGCGCTGACGGAGACCAGAGCGCCTGAGGACCTGAACTCAGTGTCCAGTCTGTAGTGGGTCTGGGTTTTGGTTGAAGCTCTGGCCAGTTCGCCTGGAAATAGTACAGAAAGGCACAAGACGGTTCATTATTATTATATCATATCATTATTATCATTATTTTTTTTACCTTAGTGTGAAGCAGTGCCTTTGTCTTCTAGTGTATATATATTATATATATATTTATAAATATATATATATTTATATATACACACACACATATATAGATACATATATATAATATATAAAATAATTATATATATATATATATATATACACACACATACACCACACCACACACACATATATATATATATTTTATATATATTTATATGTGTGTGTATGTGTGTGTGTGTGAAATTCTTTTTATTTGAAATTATCTTGGCATGTTTAAACCAATATAAAAAGCTCATTTCTTGAGTCTCTTCGAGATCATGATTAATTATCAATGTGCCAGTCAGCATTGCAATTGCCCTACATGGGATGATCAAAGAGATTTTAAAAATCCTTTTATTTAATAATTGTTTGTTTTGTTTTTACCTGACTTTAACTTAATTTGACAGCGACAAGAATCAAAACCACTCAACCAACTTCGCTAAAAGCCTTGCTCACATTTGAAGGACATAGGTCTGGTCCAGGCTGTGGCCACTTTGACGTCTGCTCGTAAGGAACGGCCGTGTCGGTAGTCTCCCTCTCCAGAAAGGGAGAGAAGCTGCGTGGTCTGTGTGTTGATGAAGAAGAAGGGAGACAGCTCCATCTTGCCGGCCAGTTTCCCGCTGACAGCAATGAAGGTGCCCACAGCGAGGGAATAGCTCTGCTGGGGGCCCGTGCTGAGTGTGCCTCTCACGCTCATCTCCTTTTTGGAGTTGGTGAACGACCCTGCACAAGTTAAAGTCAAAGTTTTATTTTCAGATGGTACATTGAATAAGACGCGGTAAGGAATATACAATACAATACAATGCAATGCAATGCAATGCAATACAGTACAATACAAAAGTTACAATACAATACAAAGCAGTACACAACACAACACAACACAACACAACCAACACTACACTACACTACACTACACTACACTACACTACACTACACTACACTACACTACAATAAATACAATACAATACACTACAATGCAGTACACTACACTACACTACACTACGCTACACTACACTACACTACACTACACTACACTAACACTACACTACACTACACTACACTACACTACACTACAGTACACTATACAACACTACACTATACAACACTACACTATACAACACTACACTACACTACACAACACTACACTACACTACACTACACTACACTACACTACACTACACTACACTACACTACACTACACTACACTACACTACACTACACTACACTACACTACACTACACACACCTACCTTTGAAGGAGGGCACAAAGTCCATCACCCCTTTCAGCTGCACCTCCACAATCACTTTTCTCTGGAATCTTCCAAGGTTGACAAGACCGCTCAAGGTCACAGGCCCCGTGTCTAAGTGACGTAACTCCAGCACCGGAATATACGTCACACCTTGCTTGTTTTTCCTCACCGTCACTGCAGCTTTGATGCCATGCGTTACGGTTTTGTCAATGGTGAGAGCCAGTAGTACTTCTCTCTTCTTTCGCGTGTTTGTTAAAGATCCTGTTGAATTGAAGAGAAAGAAATGAAAGTGGCTAAGGTATAAGGTAAAGGTGTTCCCATAATCTATGTGGTCATTGGGAAGCGAGGCGTCAGAGATCTCAGCTTCTCTAGAGCGCGCTCATCTCCTCTCCCTCGCTGCTTTACCTTCCTGACCCTGAGGAGGGCAGGTACCATTTACAGCTGGATGAAGTGGGGGACTGTAATGAAACCGAGGCGTGCAGTCACCCATCCACTTGGTTAAAAAAAGTTAAAGTCTGTCCCGAGCCTAAGGCTCATCAGGCCGGTGCTTATCCCGGTTTCTGTGGCGCTAAGCGACTGAGAGTCATAGACTCCCCCTGGATAGGACGCCAGTCTATCGCAGGGTTAACCCCCCAACACAAGGTTGGTACCCCTTTTACACCTGGGTGGGGTGAGAAAATAGCCGTAAAGTGCCTTTTCCAAGGGCACAACGCCATAGCCGACAGCTGGGATCGAACCCGCAACCTTTAGATTACGAGTCCAACGCCCTAACCACTCGACTACCGCGCGGCATCCACTTGGTAACCACACTCATTGCTGCTAAAGCTTACTTGGGGAAAGGGAGTGCTCTGACCTACTAAGCTATCCCATTCCCGCGTTTAGAGCCTTCGGATGAGATTGTAAACCGATGAGACTGTAAACCGATGCCCCGTGTGTGAACGCATGCAGAACATCTTGCGCACACGTTAAATCCTGTTCTGTTTTTCATAAGAGTAGGCCATCGTGTGCCGGTGGGAACAGATGACATTTACAAAACTGCATACCCACGGGGACTGGATGTAAAAAAGCACAAGAGTGCTTATTCCATTTTCTTGGATATAAAAAAAAATGGAGCTAGTCCAGTCGAAAGTGTTAAAACTACAAAGAGGTCACATAATAATATAACAATGAAGATATAAGCAACAACAACCATAATTTTACATTAATTCTTTGTTTACAATTTACACCGCTTGAAGTCATGGTAGATTTCTCTGCATGAAATTCGGGCTGCTCTACCCGGAGACTATGTCACCACAAGAGCAACGACACCCATTTTTTCCTTTCCCTGTCTGTATTTCTGCGTCTTCTCTCATGTCCCCCCTACGTCCTTTGGACATGGGACTGAGTAGTGAGTGAGTGAGTGAGTGAGAGTCTGTATGTGTTTCCCTATCAGAGTGCCTTTCTTCCACATAATTTTGCCAGGACAATACTCTTTTTGCCGCGGGTTCTTTTACGTGCGCTAGATAATTTTGATTAACACAAAGGACCTCGGTTTATCGCCTCATCCGAAAGACTAGCACCCAGAACACCACTCATGGCTAATAGATGGGGGAAAAGTTTAGGCCCAAATGGGGTTCAAACCACCGCACACTTCCGACCAGGACTTGTTGCTTTCTGGGCAGGTGCGTTATCTCTAGACCACCGATCCACCAAAGCTGCTATGTCTTTGTTGCTGTTATGTTGTTTATGTTGTTACTGTTTTTGTTGTTGTTGTTTTTGTTACTGTTGTTGTTGTTACCTGCTAGAGCTACTTTTTTCCAGGGAGTCATCATTCGCAGTTCTATTTGTCGCTGTTTCAGATTGACCTCCAGGCCGAAGTCCAAAGTTCGGTCCACGCTGGACTTTGGCGTGCTGATGGTCAGCTGTGTGGTCAGGGAGTGTTTCGTCTGAAATGACAAACGTGACACAATAGCTGTTTAGTCTGAAATCGCAAATATGACAAAATCATTGTTTCGTCTGTAATTGCAAACGTGACACAATCATTGCTTTGTCTGTAATTGCAAACGTGACACAGTAGCTGTTTCGTCTCAAATGGAAAACGCGACGCAATAACTGTTTCGTCTCAAATGACAAACGTGACACAATCGCTGTTTCGTCTGAAATGACAAACTTAACACAGTAACTGTTTACACACACACACACACACACACACACACGCACGCACGCACGCACGCACGCACGCACGCACGCACACACACACGCACACACACACACACACACACACACATACGTCCACACACACACATGTCCACACACACTCGACTTACTGTTCTACCTACCACAGAATGTTGAGCCAGAAATCTGTACTGAGACAGTGTGTCCCTCTTGTGCAGTACAGCGCTGACAGACGAGGGACTGGATAGCAGGGCTCCAAATGCAGAGGCCGACATGACGGACTTGGGCACCCGAACTGTCCCACAAAGGTCAAGGCCGGTCACCCTGACCCCTTGCTGCCCAGTGCAGACCTGCAGGACATGTTCTTCCTCCGGGGTCAAGGTCACAGGGCGCACCTCTTTGCCCAAGAGAAAGGTCATTTCTGTTCTGAAATATGGAGAGAAAATATAGCGAATAGATTGTTACATTCTTTGTGTGTGCTTTTTGCGTCCGTCATGCTAACTGCTATAAAAAGTTAAAGGTAAAGGTGTTTTCATAACCTATGTTGTCGTTATGAAGTGAGATGTCAGAGACCTCAGCTTCTCCAGGGGCCAGCATATTGAGGGCAGTGCCCATCTCCTCTCTCTCCCTTGCTGCTTTACCTTCTCTGACTCTAAAGAGGACATTACCCTTTTACATCTCGGTGAACTGGAGGAATTGTACTGAAGCCATGGCGTGCAAACGGTCACCCATCTACTTGGTAGCCGCGCTAAATGCTGCTGAACATGTTGCGCACACGTTGAATCCTGTTCCGCGTTTTTAAAAAAAAGTAGGCCATCATGTGCCGGTGGTAACAGATGACAAAATTTACAAAACTGCATACACGCAGGGACTGGATGTAAAAAAAGCACGTACATGAGTGCTTATTCCATTATTCTCGATATAAAAGAATAAATAAAGAAATGAATAAATCACCTTGGCTTGGGGTCAGCGAGTGCTGTGACCACTGAGATAGCTACCTCTCCCATCCCCCCTCCCAGCTGATTATTTATTAATTTTTTTAAAAAATTATTCTTTTATATCGAGGATAATGGAATAAGCACTCTTGCGCTTTTTTTACATCCAGACCCCGTGTCTGCAGTTTTGTAAATGCCATCTGTTCCCACCGGCACACGATGGCCTACTCTTACGAAAAGCGGAACAGGATTTAACGTGTGCGCAAGATGTTCTGCGTGTGTTCGCACACGGGGCCTCGGTTTAAAGTCTCATTAGAAGGACTTTTGGGGAGAGTGGAATCAGCACTGATGTTAACTCCAGGAGAAAAATCACCTCGACCGGAATCGATGGTCACCAACATACCATACCTGGCATCGAACAGGGTCAGGTTGTGTCGGGGCATGTCCAGTTCCACGCTGACCAGCTTGCCCTTGCCTATCTGCACGCGGCCCTTGACCAGCGTGTTAGTCTGAACAGTTCCGGTCATGCGCAGTGCCAGGCGTGTGACTACGGCGTCCAGCGACATGGAGGCTGACACTCGTAGCGCTCCGCTGTGGCAATATACAAACTGCACACGTACAAGTGGTCACACACACAGCTTTTTGCACGCATGCACGCACGCACACACACACACACAGCCATTCGTACATACGCGTGCGTGCGCGCGCGCACACAGACAGATACATACACACATACATAGACACAGACACACTCACAGACACACACAGACACACACACAGACCCACAAAGGACACACACAGACACACAGACACACAGACACACAGACACACAGACACACACACACACACACACACACACACACACACACACACACACACACACACACACGAACGCAACTACATCATAACACAGGGGTACGCACGGTACATGAATGCACAAATAAATGCGCCTATATAAATGATTTGTTAACAACTTTACGTGCGTGCTTGCGTATGAGCGTGCTTGCAAGCAAAATACAAGCACATCCCCCCAACCAACCCTCCTCCCTTCCCCACGCCCCTCTAGCCCCCCAAAATACACACACATTCGAGCAAAACCTAACCTAACCTAACCTTTCCACAAAATACTACTACTACTACTACTACTACTACTACTACTACTACTACTACTACTACTACTACTACTACTACTACTACTACTACTACTACTACTACTAAATGGATTTCATATAGCGCTGAATCTTGTTAAGCAAACAAATCAAAGCGCTTGCATTCAAATCAGTCGGGCGCATGCAACCGTTCACAAATGAAATTAACAAATTATATATCTACATAAAACAGGATTCCACAACACTCAGGGATCATCACCAGTCCTTATACAAAAACCTAACCACCTACCTGGGTTTTATAGCCCCGTTTAGGTGGAGAGACCTGGGTTTGGCAAAAGCTTGGCGAAAATCGACACTGCCAAGCACTTTGAGCTGTGCTGTCATGGTCCCGTTGAGTGACAGTGTCAATGGCAGTCCGCTAGACGTTGGCACTGTCCTTTTCTGATCCATCCACACCTGTTTGATAGCATACATAATCCATTAGATCATGAGTGGTGGTCTGTCTAAGTAATTGTCTGTTGGATGAAACGATAAACCGAGGTCTCCTGTGTGTGTGTGTGTGTGTGTGTGTGTGTGTGTGTGTGTGTGTGTGTGTGTGTGTGTGTGTGTGTGTGTGTGTGTGTGTTTGTGTGTGTGTGTGTGTGTGTGCGTGCGCGCGTGTTTGTGTGTGTGTGTGTGTGTGTGTGTGTGTGTGCGCACAAAATTATTAGCGCATGTAAAAAACCAACGGCAACAACAGAGTTGTTCGTGGCAAAATTTTATAGAAAAAAGCCACTCTGATTGGGGAAACAAAACATCGTCAATGAAAGAAAATAATGGATGATGCTGCTTTTGTGGAGTCGCGCTTTCCACGAAGAGAAGAGCCTGAATTTCACGAAGGAAAATCTTGGACGACTTAGAGTGGTGTAAAAAAAAAAAGAAGAGTTTAAAACCACAAAACAACCCAGGTATACACTTGTACTGACACAATGAAGATTTTTTTTTTTTTTAAACCGTTCCTCAGTTAGAGCTCCACCAGGGTTCACTAACGGTAAGACTTTACGTATACCACCGTTTTTTTGCCTACCACGACGGTAGCTGCATTCTGACTTCAGAGATGTATACTGGGTATGTTCGTCTATCCGTTACCCACCGAGCGCCGACTAGAATTACTGGATCTTTAATATACGTGGATATTCATATCTCCTGCGTGTGTGTATATAATCATACGCAAAGGGATTTAAGGCACTGGAGGTTTGCACTTGGAGTTGACCTGGGAGATCCTACATATCTCTGTCCTTGATAAATTCACGAGACGCCGCCGAGATTCGAACCCACGACTTCATAGACCTATGGGATTGAAGTTGAAGGGTCTTGACCACTCGTCTATTGCGTCTAACATTGAAGAATATGAATGTGCGTGAAGCGCGTATATAGGAATGTCAGCGATAAAGAAACAATGATAGGTACACAAGAAAATGGTCGCAAGTAAGCATTTATGCAGGAGTGCACACACATGCATGTGCCCCTATGCGTGCGCGCGCGCACACACACACACACACACACACACACACACACACACACACACACACACACACACACACACACACACACACATACAAACACACACACAAACACACACACACAGAATTTTTTCTTTAAAAAAAGAAAAAGAAACAATAAACAGTTTAACCTACAGCCAGCCGTAGGCTGCTTTAGTTAAGGAAGAAGAGACAGACATACACACAAAGAAAGACATAGATAGACATATGCGAAGGAACAAAAAGGATAGAATAGTCTGACTCTCGAGTATCCAAAGACATAGACAGAGAGAGAATGTTACCATAATTTGGGAATAATTGATTCAGATGGTTACGATACTTAGGCACCAACTGATTTAGATGGTTACCACATCATGGGAGCAGCTGATTTAGATGGCTACCATATTTTGGGAGCAACTGATTTAGATGGCTACCATATTTCAGGAGAAACTGATTTAGATGGTTACCATATTTTGGGAGTAGCTGATTTTTCCTTCGGCCACAATCTGAGACACAATGGCTTTCAGATTGAACACCTTCCCAGAAGTCAGCTCATCCAGGAGGCTTCCGGTTCCGTTGAAATGAAAGTGGAAAAGTTCATCACCAAGAATTCGAGCGTACACAGAGCCCCTTAGGCTGTCGAGTTTTTCTTGTCGCTGTTTGAAACAGAAAGCGATTGAGTATCACTGTTTTGTGTGTTGTTGTTGTTGTTTTACACATATAAAAGTAAAAAGGCGTCAAATGAACCACATACACACGCACACACGCACGCACGCACACACACACACACACACACACACACACACACACACACACACTCTCTCTCTCTCTCATCACACACACATACACTCACAGATACACACACACACACACACACACACACACACACACACACACACAAACACACATACTCGCAGACACACAGACACACAGACAGACAGACACACACGCACACACGCATACATAATACATACTCCCCCACCACACAGACACACAAACACAAACACAGAGACACACAGTCACACAGAACACTTACCCCTCCCTACACACACACACACACACACACACACACACACACACACACACACACACACACACACACACACACACACACACACACACACACACACGCACACACACACCTTCTTCGGACCCATGGAAGGTTTCTTCCCGCCAAACATGGGCAGGAGCACCTCTGTCATCATGACCTCCAACCCCTCCCCTCTGACCCCGACCTCTGCAAGGTCGACCGCATGACCCAGTAAGGTCAAGGTCAAGTTGGTATCGAGGGAACGTGGAAACCATGAGGAGGAGGAGGAAGAGGAGGAGGAGGAGGAAGAGGAGGAGGCTGAGTGTTGAGATGGCCAGAGGAGATTGGAGACCATCTTCAGACGATCCGAGAAAGCTGCAGCTGTGGGGGACAAATAGCAATAGGATCTGATGGATTGGTTTTTATTTTGTATTTTATTTTATCTTGTTTTATTTTATTTATATTTATTTTATTGTTGTGTATTTTATTGTAGTCCATCATATTTATTTATTTATTCTTTTATATCGAGAATAATGGAATAAGCACTCTTGTGCTTTTCTACATTCATTCCCTGAGTGCATGTGCATGGGTTACGTAAATTTCTGACATCTGTTCCCTGTGTGAGACAGATGTCGTTAGGATGTGATGGCTAGCTCTTTTGATAGATTTTATTTAATTCATATACTTATCTATTTCTTACTTTATCTATTCTTTTATTTCCCATTATTTTTAAAATTTATCTTCCTACTTATCTTATTCTTTTATTTCGAGGATAGTGGAATAAGCACTCGTGTGTTTTTCTACATCCATTCCCCGAGTGTAGATGTTTTTGTAAACTTTGTCCTTTGTTCCCACCGGCACATAATGGCCTACTGTTTCGGAAAGTGGAACGTTTTAACGTTCGCACACGGGAAATTGGTTTTTAGTCTTATCCGAAAGACTTTTGGTCAGAGTAGAGTTGGTACTGATGTTAACTCCACGGGGAAAAAATCCCCTTGAACGAGGTTCGAACCCAGGTTGGCAGATCGCAAG
>CM060331.1:29303330-29310830 GCA_030674155.1 Stramonita haemastoma | reverse complement strand
CGTGGGAAGAATTTTCCTCGCTCCCTTTTCCGAAGAAACTTCACTTCCTGCGAGATGTTGGTCACAGATCCAGTTGTTTCCCCTTCTAACGGGCGGAAGTGACGTTGTTCGACACAGGTGACGCTGGAGATGACGCCATTCCAGTCGATCGTCTGCTCACAGTCCTGTTGTCCGGACAGGAGCGAGTCCAGAAATGGCTGTAGAGTGAGAGAGCTATACGTGTTAGTTGCTTTGTGAGTTGGTTAGTTGGCTAGTTGGTAAATTGGTTGGTTAGTTATTCAGTTTGTTGTTGTTTGGTTGGTTGGCTAGTAGGTTGGTTAGTTAGTTTGTCAGTTATTTTTCTGGTTGTTTGGTTAGATGGTTGGTTGGTTGAATAGTTGGTTAATTGGTTTTAGTTTCGTTAGTCAGTTAAATAGTTGTTAGTTGATTAGTTATTTAGGTAGTTAGATAGGTAGGTAGGTAGGTAGGTAAGTAGGTAGGTAGGTCGGTTGGTAGGAAGTAAGTCAGTCAGTCAGTCAGTTAGTTAGTCAGTTAGTTGGTTAGTTATTTAGTTAGTTACTTAGTTAATTAGTTAGTTAGTTGGTAAGTAAGTCAGGTAGTCAGTTTGATAGTTTGTTCGCTCGTTCGTTCATTCGTTCGTTCGTTTGAAAGTTAGTTACTTGCTCAGTTAATAACTCAGTTGATTAGTTTGTTGGTTTAAATTGGTGGCTAGCTAGCTAGCTAGTAGGATATTTAATTAGTTGTTTCTGACTGGTTACTTCGTTAGTTAGTCATGATGGGGCTATTGAGCTGAGTTGTTTGCTTTTCTTTATCATTTGTTTTAGTCTTTGCCAGTAAAGGTGATGCTCTTGTTCTGTTTGTGGGATGAATTTTTACTAAGGAAAAGTTTTGCTACTAGTTTTCATTCCCCTACTATTACTTTTACTGTTACATTCTCCTACCATTACTTTTACTGTTACATTCTCCTCCCATTACTTTTACTGTTACATTCTCCTACCATTACGTTTACTGTTACCTTCTCCTACCATCACTTTTACTGTTACATTCTAATACCATCGCTTTCACTGTTACATTCTCCTTGTCTACTTTCAGTACTACTTCTCTACTTTCACTACTTCTCTCTACTTTCCCGGTTACCATTTCCCTAATCTTTTTATGTTCAGTATCATAAGCGTTCAAATGAAAACAAAAAGGAAACAAACCAGGGAATAGAAAATCTATCTTCCTTGAATACAACACGACCAATAATGACACACGTGCACAAAACAAGGATTAAGCGCTATAAAGCAGTGTTTTGAAATAACCCTATTTATCATGCACTTGTCATGTGTAGAAGAAACAGGTTGACTGACACGCATGAACAAAAATTGATACGGATATTATCATTCTACCAAGGATGATAATAAAAACTCGCATACACATGCAAAAAATATTTTTTTTTAATCAACACTCACAGTCTTAGATGCCTGAGGAAGCGAGAGCGCTGGGAGCTGAATGTTGCTGCTGTTGTTGTTGCTGCTGAGGCAGGTTGCGAGGTCACGTGACTTCTTGATGATGTTGCTGAACCAGTTGGTGTCAGAGGTGTGGTACAAGGTGCGACATGATCCCATCACATCTACCTGAAAAAAATGATAAAAAGTATCACGAGGATTGCTTTGTTGTTCTCTTTATTTTCAGGCAGAATAGCAGAGTAAAGGTAATGGTGTTCCCATAACCTATGCGGTCATTGGGGAGCAAGATGTCAGAGACCTCAGCTTCTACATGGGCCAGCACATTGAGAGCGGCATGTACCTGCAGGCATAATTATACCTGCACAAAGTTTTCAGAAGGCGTTCTGAGAGCGTTAGGAATGACTAACACTAGCAACATCTGCGGTTTCTGTACAGTGGAATATGAAGTGGCGCATGTAAAGCCTTTTCATATTTCATACTTTGTGGCGATTGGAATTTGTGTTACTTACCTGATGTACATTTGTGAAGGAAGTGAGACAAGTTTCAAATGTACATGCATCTGTGGACTGATCGAGAAGTGACTATTGCTTATACTGAATAAACTTCGTTTTCATTTCAGTTTCATTTTAGTTTCATCTCTCTCTCTCTCTCTCTCTCTCTCTCTCTCTCTCTCTCTCTCTCTCTCTCTCTCTCTCTCTCTCTCTCTCTCTCTCTCTCTCTCTCTGTGTTATTTTTGTTGTTGTTTTGATAATTCCTAATCAAGGCAAGGGCCGGATAAAAATAAATGCATATGAATGCTTAAATGTCACCCTTGAAAAATAAAGATCATTAGTTCATTCATTCTCACTCTCTTCCCTCCTCTCTCTTTCTCTCACCTCCTCCACAGACTGATCTAGATTGAAGTCCTCCATGTTGTTTTGAAGCGCTGACAGGAAGCCTCGCTTGACATTCAAGGCCCACATAGTTTCCGCTTCCGTCGGACATACGTCACTAACATGGCCGTCGACAAAAGCGAATCGTAGCGCCTCTTTTTCCAGTTCTTGTCGGAAATACTTGGAGTTTTCCGTTTTCCGAGGTTCCCCTCCGATATCGATCTCATTGATGCGAACTTCTCGCAGCTATAGTAAAGACATATATTATTGAATAGGTGAATGACTTCATTCAATGAAAAAGTGAATGAATGAACTTATATGAATGGGCTGGAATGAATTCTCGCATTAATGAAAGAATGTTTAAATGAATTAGTCAACAAATGAATGAATGAATGTATGATAAAAAAAAAGAATGAGGGAAGCAATCAGTGACTTAACTAGTCATTTATTGGAAATGTAATTACAATAACAAATAGCTTAAAACAAAAAGGGGGAATAAAAAATAGAGATAAGAAAAACAGACAAAGAGGGAGACAAACAAACACATAGAAATACAAATAGGCAAACAGACAACATCACAAAAGCAAATAACGCCCCCCCCCCCCCCCCCACGACAGAATTGCCTTTGAAATAATCACTCCGAATAGAAAAAGGTCAATTTCTTACTTCTCATTGAACAAAATGCTGCTTGACAGATAGACAGACAGACATAGAGACACGTGCACAATTAAGATATAAAAAAACCAAACTAAATATGACCCAAAGAAGAACACAACACGCAAATAGACAGAAAGATATGAAGTATAAAAAACATAACCATGGTTGTTCAGTTTCAGGTTTTTTGACAATCAGCCATAGTCCTTCAATTGTAGACTTCTATTCATGGTAAAAGGTAATGGTGTCCCATAACCTATCCAGTCGTAGGGGAGCGAGGCATCAGAGACCTCAACTTCTCCAGGGGCCAGCATATTGAGGGTGGCTCCCTTCTACTCTCTCTCGCTGCTTTACCTTCCCTGACCCTAAAGAGGGCAGGCACCCATTTACAGCTGGGTAAAATTGGGGCACTGTACTGAAGCCAAGGCGCGCAAACGGTCCTCCATCCACTTGGTAACCACGCACGATGCTGTTTAACCTTGGCTGGGGGGGAAAGCGAAGTGCTCTGACCACCGAGCTATCCCGTCTCATTCATGGTAGACATCCTCAAACTTCATCCCCCCTCCCCCCCTTTCTCCTCCCCTCTCCCCTGTCCAAAACTAACTAACCCAGAAAACAGAACATATTCTGTCACCTTGACCCCACAGTGCTGACTCCACTCTCCCCCAAAGTCCTTCGGATGAGACAATAAACCGAGGCCCCGTGTGCGAACGCACGCACATCTTGCGCACACGTTAACTCCTGTTCCGCTTTTCGTAAGAGTAGGCCATCGTGTGCCGGTGGGAACAGATGACATTTACAAAAACTGCATACACACAGGGACTGGATAAAAAAAAGCACAAGAGTGCTTATTCCATTATCCTCGATATAAAAGAATAAATCAAATCAAATCAAATCAAATCAAATCTCTCTCTCTCTCTCTCTCTCCTCTCTCTCTCTCTCTCTCTCTCTCTCTCTCCTCTCTCTCTCTCTCTCTCTCTCTCTCTCTCTCTCTACGACAACCCCCCCCCCCAAAAAAAAAAAAAAAAAAAAAAAAAACTAACCCAGCAGAAAACAGAACATAATAATTATTATTCTGTCACCTTGAGAATCATGTCGCACGTGCTCAGCACATGCACGTTGGCCAGAGCCTCGATGCTCAGCCGTGCAGGGCTGTCGGGAGAGGGGGGCATGAGGGCAGCCGCCACCTCCACTTTGTAGCTGTAGTCATACACCTGGTCTGCCTCGTACCGGAACTTCCTCTCCCTCGCTGGGACTGTAGTGTGTAACATCATCATCATCATCTTTATCAGTATTGTTATCATCATTATTGCCATAATTGTTAGTGTTTTCTTATTGTTGTTGTTATTATCGTTGTTGTTAGTTGTTAGTATGGTCATTATTGTTGTTATTACCGGTCATCTTTATTGTTGATGTTTTAGTATTATTATAGTTTGGGGTTGATGTTTTTTGGTGTTTTCCGCGTCATTGTTGTTGTTCGTATGGTCATTATTGTTATTAATACCGTCATCTTTATTGTTGCTGTTTTAGTGTTGTCATAGTTTGTGGTTGAGGTCTTTCAGATTTTTCAGTATAGATAGTACCTTCCACCTTCCGGGAAATTCTGTGCCTCTCTAGTACATTGTCCTGCCTTTTTGTCACCCAAATCTTACAAATATGTTCTTTTCGCTTTCGTTAATGACATATTTACTATATTGTTCTGTTCCTGCGACCAGATATTGTAAACACATGGATGGGCACAGGATGTCCACTCTGCAGTGATGTGTGCCATATGCCATTTACGTTGTTTATTTATCTTTCACATTTCTTTGTAACTTGGGGGTGATGAATCAAGCGGAATGTCTGGCATTCTCAGCATAGCCTGGTTTTATTGGCTTTGTGGAAGAAAATGATCGCGGAATTTTTTCAGCTTAACGGTTGTTGGATGTTTAAAATGACTGGAGGCATGTTAATTTTTACCTGAGGTGAATGTCATTGATGAGAGTTTCTGAATGCTAAAAGGATGACAGCCCTGATAAGGTGTTTGTGGTGAGTTGAGCTATAAACAAAAGGAAATAAAAGGAAATGCCTCGCCTATGCGATTTTTTTGTGTCCAGTTTTGATTTTTCGTCGTCTTGGTTATCCAGGGACATTGTTGTTAGTTCCCTTCTCGTTATTACAATATTCTCAGCAGCGTGGTATAGTGTCTACTTTTTCCAAAATCCTTGACTGCTTTGTGTTGCATTCTACAGCCTGGTGTTGTATTATATTATATTGTGCAATATCAAACGGCATTGTTTGCTTTACATTATTCTGTATTGTATTGTATTGTGTTATACTGGTACTATAATGTCCCCCGTGGGTAAGCCTGGGGTCTGTCAGTATAAACAGCATCCCCACATTCTTGGAAATCTGTGCTAGGATTCCCTCTTTTCTATCCCTCTCCTTGTTTCTGCTCTGTTCCGTTTATGTCTGTCACCTCCTTCTTGTCTATTTTCTGTCTTCTGATCAATTCTCCTACCTTTTATTTCTAGAAAGACTTAAAAGATAACTATTTTCTCTCATGCCGAAGTCGGATGCGCTGGGCCTGACTTGTCAGGTGTTTAACGGCAGCACAACGCATTTTCTCTCATATGACAGGCAACAGTAGTTGCTGTCTGAGCGTTCGACGTAGAAGAGGTAATACACTGTGCTACACTAGCACTGCACTGTACTAAACTATAGTTCACTGGGCTATACAGCACAAGCTTGAATTAAAAAAATTATATATCTGCTGTCTTTCTATACTATCTAGACTACTGCTATTGTGGTGGTGCTCTTTTTCAAAGAAATACAAAGATACCTTTGTTATTTATCTCTTGAAGAACTGGATCAAAAACAAACAAAAGAATGACAACTACAGTTTACACACACACACACACACACACACACACACACACACACACACACACACACACACACACACACACACACACACACACACACACACACACACACACACACCAGCACCACCACCACCACCAACAACAACAACGATAGCAACAACACCCACTTAGTCATACTTACCCCTGCAGTGGCGGGAGCAGGTGAGAACTCTATTCCTGACTTTCTTGATTGGGCCTGCAACAAGTAACTAAGCTCTCAAATCTTCCAGGAAACAAACAAACAAACTAACAAAGAAACAAGCAAACAAACAAACAAAACTGCTTTCCCATACAACAGTTGAATTGTTAGAGAAGAGCAAACTGTTGAGACTAGAGAGACTTAACACTTCCAAATCAGAGGCTTTTATTTTATTTTTTTAATTTTTTTTTTACTGTATGACGATCAATGATGATGAGATGATGTAATGATGTTATAGAAACACACACACACAAACACAAACGCGCGCGCGCCCGCGCGCATACGCACGCACACACACACATACATACACACTCTGAGACCTTTGAGTGGTCTGTACTCTACGCTTTCTTTCTTAACAAGCATTAAGTGTGGTTACCAATGGGATGGGTGACCGTTTGCGCGCCTTGGCTTTATTACAGTCCCCCTGTTCGCCCAGCTATAAATGGGAACCTGCCTCCTTCTTTTGAGGCACATGCAAGATAAAGCAGCGAGGGAGAGGAGATGGGCGCCGCCCTCAATATGCTGGCCCCTGGAGAAGCTGAGGTCTCTGAGACCCTACACCCCAATGACCATATAGGTTTATAGGAACACTTTAACCTTTATTGTTTTGGCCGCAACTACAACAAAATATTACTGAAACGCGTCTCCTGTGAACTACATGCTAACAGCTATTTCCTGCCTGAAATCGTAGTATTGCATCACAGACACTCCGTAAGCGTTCTGACAATCTCCACAAATATTTGACCTCCATCACAACCTCTTGTGGCCCCATAAAACCCATGGTTCGTGACCTCTTGACCTGAGGTCAATATGGGATGGGTTGGCTATCTCACCATTCATTTGTGATCGAGTGATCGACATTCGATTCCTGCTTTGGTATAGAAAAAAATCGGGCAGATCGTGATGTGGCGATGAATTATCCGTATCTACTTTTTAATTGCTGTTGCTCTATTTCCCTCATTGGCTCACACACACACACAGACACACAGAGACACACACAGACACAGACACAGACACACACACAGACACAGACACACACACACATACAGACAGACAGACAGACAGACAGACAGACAGACAGACAGACAGACACACACACACACACACACACACACACACACACACACACACACACACACACACTCTCCTCTCTCTCTCTCTCATGTCTACTCTCTCTCTCTCTTTGTCTATCTGCCTGCCTTTATGTCTCTGTCTGTCTGTCTGTCTCTGTCTCTGTCTGTCTGCCTGTCCGTTTGTCTCTCTCTCTCTCTCATACCCCCCCCCCCTCTCTCTCTCTCTCATCTCTCTCTCTCTTGCTCTCTCTCCCCTCCCTCCATCTCTTCCCCCCCTCTCTCTCCCCCCTCTCTCTCAACCCTCTCTCATTTTTTTCTTGCTCTCTCTCCCCTCCCTCCATCTCCTCC
>CM060331.1:29245830-29298330 GCA_030674155.1 Stramonita haemastoma | reverse complement strand
CTGAAAAGATGGTCTTCCACTTCCTGTTCCTGCCATTTTGGATCAGTACCTTTCAGTTTTGGTAAGTCCTCAAACGTTTCTCCCGTCAAGGATTTGTGTCAAAGTTTAATCATTTTTCCACAACACCAATGCACATTTGAGAGGTCACTTTATTTCAAATTGTCTTATTCCTTACGTGATTAGCGTAGTTTAATTCACTACCAACAAGCACTGCATTTCAAGTCAGAAAAGGCGCAGGAGGCACTGTTTTTCGCCTTGTACACTGAAGGTCTTTTGTGCAACTTCAAAGAAAAAAACACGTCTAAAACGTCTTGTGAATGAACTTTGGTGGTTGATTATAGTAGGCTAATTACTGTTTATGTATAAGATGACCACTGACAGCATACCATGATATATCATGTGGGGAGCAGATAACAAAAGTGAATAAACGACAAAAGCTATAGTCTTCTGGCTTGTTGTTGCTCACAATGTTTTTACGTCTACAATAACCATTCTTTTTTTTTAAATAAGCAATTTCTTTAAACCAAGGAGAAACGAAGAAATCAATGAAAAGAAAATGGAAAGGGGGCACTTCACAACTGAGGGATACTTTTGATTTTTGTTCTTTGGCTAAAGCTCCTGAAGTTCACCAATGATGATTTTGTGTATGTGGCCATTTTTTTCAACCATGAAGGTAGTGGCATTCAGACTTCGTGGATGTATGGTGGGTATGTTCATGTTTACATAACTTACCAAACCCTCGCATGAATCATGGGATCTTTGACATGTATATCTATTTTGATCTTTTTTATGTTTATATACAAGAAGAGAATTAAGGCACAGGCATGTCCGCATTCTAAGTTTACCTGGAAGAATGTAAAATCTCCCTCTATTAATTCACCAGATTTTGCCAAGATTCAAACCTACAACTTATGGATACATGGCACTTTAAGTAGAATGGTATGAACCTCTCTGACGGATTCGACAGTTCTGTTTACTTTGGCAGTGGTAGTTTGTTGATGTTACTCCTAAATCCATTGGCATTAGTTAGGGCATTGCACCAAGTTTTGGGGGCAGTGTGTTCCTGAGCAGGTGGAACCTGACAGAGTTCACCTACACCTGGTCAGGAGTGTGGTAAAGGTATGTGGTTGTTGGGGAGCAAGGCATCAAAGGCCTAAAGTTGTCTCTCGGGGGCAGCATATTTGAAGGCGGCATCCATCTCCTCTCCCAGGCTGCTTTACCTTCCCTGGCCCTAAAGAGAAACATGTACCCAATGACACCTGGGTGAAATGGGGGCCTGTACTGAAGCTAATGCACTGAAAATGGTCCACCCATCTACTTGGTAAACTACAACTCATTGCTGCTTAACCTTAGCTTGGGGAAAGCGAGTGCTCTGACCACTGCGCTATCCCGTCCCCATTCAGATCAATGTAGTGAAACCAACTGGAGATGTGCCAGAATTCGGATAGACTTCCTACCTAAACAAACTTTCTTTGACTGATAATGGCGGGCATCACGGCTGATTGATTAAAACCATTCGACTTTTGTCATATGGGTCATGAAGTCTTGAGCTCAAATCTTAGTAGTGGCATCTGAATGAATTGAGGGGAGGGCCTTTTTACAATCTCCTGGGTCAACTTAAAGTGCAGACCTTCCAGTGCTTTCAGTTTCTTTATGTATATACCCATGCAGGAGGTGAAAATAAACCCTTGAAGATCCCATAATAGATGTCAGTACTCACTAGGTTAGAAAGCATGAGCGTAACCAGCTTGTATGCACCTTACATCTGGAACTGGACAGGCTGTGGCAGATTTAGACTTGCTCAAAAGACAGGACATGAACAAAGTCACAGCAGTGCCATGAAGGCTTCTTAGGGACTTTATGGGAAAGGGAACAGTGCAATTAAGTCAACAAAATGAAATGAAAATATTTGAAATCCTCCAAGCCTAGATGTCTAACACAGAGCTGGTAGGTAGGAAACACACAATTGCCAGTGTGTACACTCCTGCCTGTGTCGTATGTGCTGTGGTGAGTCAGTGATGATTAGAGGTGAAAGGCAAGCACAGCACCACACTGCTCCACATCATTATCAGCTCACTTCACTTGTGAATCACTCCCTTCCTTTTGTCACTACACTTCTGGCCAACACATGGAACTGTACACAGATAGCATACACAAAAGTTATGTTACTTTGCTCTTCCACATGGGAAATTTCAGGACTCCTCGGAAGTGTGAAAGGATGTTTATAACTGATGTAGATATCAACACACTGTTGTAAACATTGATGGTAGGTTCTGTCTACCTGTCCCTCATTACCAGTTTCTTCTACCTTGGCATGACACGCGCAGTATGTATGTATGTATCTATGTCAAGATCAAAGTTCTGTGATTGGCTCAAGCTGCTGCATAACATCACCAACAGCCAATCAGAAAGCGGCTGAAGAAATCTGGACCAATGTGGCTTCGAAATTGAAAGTACTGTGCCAGATTATCAGTTGGCCGATAGGAAATTATTGGATGTTACGATATTGATAATGAGCTACAACTGGTCACCTGACACACAGTGACTAGGCCCATAGGGAAAGAGATCTGGGTCAAAGCTTAGAAAGAAGAGATATCAAGGAGTTATCACTAAGATAGCAGTTCTCGTTTTATCAACCTATACCAGGTTAGTCAGTGTGTTTAAAAGAAACAAACAGAACACTCCAGCGATGTTGTACAACAAATGATGAAAGGTAGGAAAGATATCTTGTTTACTAGTTGTGGCAACACAGAACCTGTTGGACCCATCCTTCTCAGGTAATTTACCAAAAGTGGGAAGAAGAATGAGAAGTTTGCATTAAAGGTAAACTTAGATATCTTTACAGCATTTGACATCCCGAACTGCATTTTCTTACTCACTAGAAGTCAACATTGTCCATTCTCTGATGCTTTCTTTCATCTTTGATGACTGGTAGTTTCTCAGTAACATGCTTTGCAAAAATGGTCTTCCTAAAGTCAGATAACCAGGTGTAGACTAGAATTGTGACCTTAAATGTAAAATTAATAGCCGTGAAAGCATTTCACATCCCTATCTGTCTTTTTTTGTACTCTCTAGAAGTTAGTAGTGTCCATTCTTTTATGTCATCTTATGTAGTCCTCAACCATTTTGCTCCCCAATAGCATCCCCTTACAAAATGGTTTTCCTCAAAACCAAATGACCTAGCTAAGTCACCACACCAGATCAGGTATTGTTTGGTTTAAACAGCTATCTAAGAGAAAAGACTGTAATGCACATGACGGGTGACAAAAGCAGCACATGCCATAATAGACAAAAACTAATTTTTCAAACAATTAAAAATAATTCATGGCTTTTTCACCAGTTGCTTTTTCAGTGTTTTCTTCAAACTTTGATTCCATAGCGTTAAATACAGAATTGGAGATCAATTTTTTCATATTTTTTTCCCACAAAAGTATGTAAAACTTAGCTTGTGAACTCAAATGTGAGGTCTTTGGGAAAAGAGTTTATGCATATGCTGTTTTTATTGGTCATGAGATTTTCAACAATTTACTTTGGGGCTGTCTTATTAACATGTTGTACATGAATAGACATTGATCTTATTTAAAAGGAGTCTTCCCTTGGGTAGAATAATATTCAAGTCCTTTAAACCAGCCCAAATTAAGAGTTTGGGGGGTGGGTGGGGGGTAATGCCATGTCTTCTGTGACATTCATGTCCTGCTGTTCCCACCCCTCTCATTTTGATCTCTCCACCCCAGCCCTATACATATTTTTCATTCCGCACCCCCAGTGTCGGAAGTCCACAGAGACACCACCAATGTTAGGCTGCCATTGTGCCACCAGCCAGAGGTGTCCATAATAACGAATGAAGTACATACATAAGGATAATCATTTCCCTGAAAAAAAAACATTGATAAATGTCAGATTTTTCTGAGCTGATATGGTCTTGCAGAAATAGGTTTCCCAGTGTAGCTATGTGATCTCACAATACTATTTTAGTATCAATAATCACTGTAAAGTTTTATGTGAAGTAACTTTCTTGACATTTTTTTTTACAGTAAATATAAAAAACGATTGGAATGGTTTAACACATTTGTTTGCTACTTTTGACTTGTGGTCACTAACACTGCAATTGCTTTTACTGAAGTTAAGAGACCCATGATTTGGATTGGTCAGTTTATTGTTTCGTTATCAAAATTTGTCCACATGCTGCTTGTAAGTTTATTGGGATCAATATGTTTTGATGAAAATGAGGTGTCCTCAGGTAATAGCTTACAGGGGAGTCCTCTCTCCTCTCTTCTCTACAACACACACCACACACACACACACACACACACACACACACACACACACACACACACACACACACACACACAATGCCAACAAAAGAGATGATAACAAGTACATGGACTTTTTCCTAATTTTCGGCTCCACCTTCCTCATGGGATGGCTTATTGACCAATATATATATATAATATATATATTGGTAAATCGTTGATCCGAATACAGAACAGGTTTTGATGTGCATCTTTAGGGTATGCTATATTTCAATGGAAGTAGTTCAGACTGCTTTGAACCGATTTCAACAAGTTCTTGATGTCCACCAAAGATGTGTGTGTGTGTGTGTGTGTGTGTGTGTGTGTGGTGTGTGTGTGTGTGTGTGTGAGAGAGAGAGAGTGTGTGTGTGTGTGTGTGTGTGTGTATATGTGTGTGCGCACGCGTGCGCGCGCGCGCTAGCCAAAACCTGTAAATCAGAAACTGGATTGAGTACTATGTACCGAAATGGGATAAAGGGCAGTAGCGTGTTATGCGGTTATCACACAGAGGACCTCCTCGGCCTTGATACCATTGAAGACAATAGAGACAATGTCCACAGCCCCCTGATAACCGAGCTGTGAACATGTGGCCAGCCAGCCTGGACTGAATGGCTTGATGGACAAGAACTCGCTTTAGCCTAGTGCTGAAAGTTGGTGGGCTTTTAGACTAGTTTTCTTTTTCATTCATTTCTTCTGTTGTTGTTTTTTTTTTTTTTTTATCTTACTCTTCAAAACAAGTGACACATTTTTTTCTCTGAGATGGACAGTTCAAACCAGTTTGTTCGGGCCTGTTTGTGTGAAAGAGACATACTCTCATGCAAAATATTGGAATGGTGTTGAAAGGCAAAGGTCGTTACGAGGTTTGAAGTTTCAATCACACACACACACACACACACACCACACACACACACACACACACACACACACACACACACACACACACACCACACACAACACACACACACACACACAACACACATACAACACACACACACACACACACACACACACACAACACACACACACACACACACACACACACACACACACACACACACACACACCAACACACACACACAACACAACACACACACACACAAGGCGCGCGTGCACACACACACACACACACACACAAGGCGCGCGTGCACACACACACACACACCCACACACACACACACAAGGCACACATGCTAAGATAGCTTGCATATTATATGCTATAGATTTCAAAGGTAAGCGTTGATAGCTGAAAAAATATGTGAGCTGCCCGTTTTCTTCTTCATCGAACGCTCAGACAACAACAATTTATTATTGTCTGTCATATAAGCCAAAATGCGCTGTGCTGCCGTTAAGCGCCTGACAAGTCAGGCCCAGAGCATCCGACTGCGACGTCGGAGATAATTGTTATAATTAAGTTTTCTGGGGAAAAAAAGGTAGGAGAATGGACCAAGAAGGCAGAAAAAAAAGTGACAGGAAGAAAAAGAACAAGGCAGAAACATTAAGAGAGATAGAAAAAAGGGAAACCCCAGAACAAAATTTCCAGACGGTGAGGATGCTATTTTATGCATGCTGACAGGCCCCTTTTCATATTCTTTTATATCGAGGATAATAGAATAAGCACTTATGTGCTTTTTTTCAACCAGTCCCGGTGTGTATGCGGTTGTGTAAATATTGTCATTTCCCACCGGCATACAATGGCCTACTCTTTCGAAAAGTGGATCAGGATTAACGTGTGCGCAAGATGTCTGCGTGAGTTTGCACACGGAGCCTCGGTTTACAGTCTCATCCGAAAGATTTGAGGAGAGTGGAGTCAGCACTGGTGTTAACTCCAGGAGAAAAATCTCCTCGACCGGAATCGAACTCGGGTCGTCAATTGCCGGCGCAATGTTCTGACCACTAGGCTATCCCGGTCCCTGGCATGGTCACTGGGGAACAACTTTCGTTTGAAGTAGAACTCGACACGACCGTATCAAACAGTTTAAACCTAGCAGTTCAAACACACTGGGGACATACGTGAACGGTAGCAGACGATTTGTATCCCCCCAGTCATGACTTTATTGTCAAAGATGCTTGTTAGATGCCCTGCCTCCTTGAACATGACATTGCAAGTGGAGAGTTTTCTCTCTTTCTTTCTTCGTTTTCTTCCGCAGCAAAAGCTACGAAGTTCATCGATGATGAAATTTTGCGTATTGACAGTTTTTGCCCCCCAACCTTAAAGGAATGTGTGCTGGGTATGTTCGTGTTTCTGTAACTTACCGAATGGTGCTATGAGTTACGGGATCTTTGAAAGTGTATATTTCACCATCTACGTTTGTGTGATGTACATGAAGGGAATAAAGGCACGGGAAGGTCTGCACTGGAAAAAGTTGGCCTGGGAAGTGGAATATATATATATATATATATTATGTATATATCCATATACAGAATATATCTCTCTGTGTGTGTACATACATAAATTATTATTTCTATACACATACACTCTCTCTGTCTCTGTCTCTGACTCTCTCTCTCTCATACACACACACACACACACACACACACACACACACACACCCCTCTTATGATGGGCAAAAACGGTCGCATACGCAAAATCCCACCATTAGTGAACCCGAAGCTCTAACAGAAGAATGAGAAGAAGTAGAAGAAAAGGAAGAGGAGGAGGAGGAGATCCTAAAGAAACTGCAGACCATTTTCTTTTTTTTTATTTTTTATAAACTGTCCACCGTTTTTTAACTGTTCGCCCGTCAAACAAGCCATCTGCTAAAACCAGATGGAGATTGACCAGTTGTACATTGTTTGAAGACCACTTGTGGGCTATTTTTCTTAGCTGCCAAAGAATTATAGAAATAATATGAAATAATGTAGCCTACGTCCGCTGGTTTTGTTCTTTGTGTGTGTTTACTTTTTTTAAAAAAATCAAGTCAATTACGAATTTTGTACTGATATGGGGATGATTGGCTTTTCAGTTTAATCGTGTATCGTGTAATTTTTTTTCTGTTGTTTTTTAGTGTGGTTATTTCTTCGTTCCTCGGCAAGAGGTCCAAGGTCTCACCTATGGTGAGGTTTTTCCTTATGCGACTATTTTTTGCCCATCATAAAGGTATCCACATTTGAGTTCGGGGATGTATACTGGGTGTGTTCGTGTTTCCGTAACCCTAGCAAAAGTTGTACTGGGAAAAAGGCCAATGATGAAGCATCCTCAAAAACGTACCGAAAATGTTTTCCTCTTAAACAACAAAAGCAGCAGCAGCAGCAGCAGCAGCAGCAGCAGCAGCAGCAGCAGCAGCAGCAGCGCAACAGCAACAACAACAACAACATCAACGACAACAAAAACAACATCGATCAAAGAGCAAAGCTTCCAATCAAACTTTATTTGCAGTTTGTTTTAGTAGTGCATGTGTACCGGTAAGAAAATGGCTCAGAGCCCGGTGCAGCAGTACTGCTGATCCCCCAGTGGACAGGAAGCCTGTTTGTCGGCCCCGCTAGTGCAGTGGATGAAAGACATGGAGGGCAGACAGAGCCCCTTGATGCTCTCACACGTGTGCGTGTACATGTGGCCTGAGCTGATTGTCGGCACTGGAAAAACAAACAAACAAAACATAGATAAATAAAACCGACTATATATACTAGTGACATAATTACTATAAAAAAAAAGGAATCAGTCTCTCTTGTTTGTTTTTTAAGTTCTGAAATCCATTCCCACCGGCACGTAATGGTTTATTCTTCCACAAAGCAAAACAGGTTGCTTTTTTTCAAACGTGTGTCCAAGATGCTCTGCATGCATTCGCACACGAGACCTGGTTTCCAGACTCATCCGAAGGAACCTTGACATTCGGTTTGATTTTCTCGGGCAAGGCTTGGAATGGAACCTAAAACTACCCCGTGGGAATGCTGGGGGTCTGTCAGTATAAATAGCATTCCCACCTCCTGGAAGTTCTGTGCGAGGAATCCCCATTTTTTAAAATCCTGTCTTTGTTCCTGCCTTGTGTCTTTTCTTCCTGTCACCTTCTGCTTGCTTCCTGCTTTTTTCTACAAGAAAGACTTCCGACAACAGTTCTCTCCCATGCCAAATTCGGGTGTGCTGGGCCTGACATCTTAGCCACTTAACTGCAGCACAACGCATATTATCTGCTCATATGACAGACAACTATAATTGCTGTCTAAGCATTCGATGAAGAAGAAGAAGAAGAAGAAGAAGAAGAAGAAGAAGAAAAGAAAGAAAGAAAGAAAGAAAGAAAGACAGAAAGAAAGAAAGAAAAAAAGAAAGAAGAGAACGAGAGAAAGAAAGAGAGAAGAAGAAATAGAAGTCTAGGACGAGCAATTCAGAATGAATAAAACAAGCACTGTTATTACTACCACTGAAGCCGTAACAGCTTGCAGATGCTTCTATGACCACTCTTCAACGAACACTGCTAATAATGACAGCTAAAGGTAAAGAAGATGGACGGCGCCCATCTCCTCTCCCTCGCTGCTTTACCTTCCTTGACCCTAAAGAGGACAGGTACCTATTGACAGCTGTAAATAATAACAGATAAACATGCAAATCGAAGACTTTTTTCAACATTCATGAACTGCATCCATGAATCGAGGGTCTAGAGGTAACGCACCTGCCTAGAAAGCGAAAACTTCCAGGTTCAAGGTGTGTGGTGGTTTGATCCCCGTTTGTGCCCGAAACTCCCCCTCCCCATCCACTAGACCGTAAGTAGTGGTCTGGGCGCTAGTCTCTCGGATGAGGTGACAAACCGAGGTCCCGTCTACTACATGCATTTAGCGCACGTAAAAGAACCGACGGCTACAAGAGAGTTGTCCCTCGCAAAACTCTGTAGAAAAATGTCGCTCTGATATGGAAACAAATACACATGCATACATGAAAAAAATTGTGGGTGGCGCTGCTTTTGTGGTGACGTGCTCTCCCCGGAGAGAGCGGCCGGAATTCCATGCAGAGAAATCTGCAGTGATTTATAGTGGTTGTACAATGCAAAACAATACAACGCAATGCAATGCAGTGCAATGCAATGCAGCACTGTGTTGTACTGTATTGAAATGTAATTACTGTACTGTAAATACAACACAATAAATACAATACAATAATCACACTACACTACACTACTATTCTACACTGCACTATACTAATACAAATACAGATGCAGACAGGAAAAAGAAAAAATAATGGGTAGGCGCTGCACATGTGGCGACGCGCTCTACCCGGGGAGACCAGCCCAAATTTCACACAGAGAAATCTGCTGTGACATAAAGTGGTGGAAATAATAACTACACTACACTACACTACACTACACTACACTACACTACACTACACTACACTACACTACACTACACTACACTACACTACACTCACACTACCACACTCCACTCCACTCCACTCCCACTCACTCCATTACACCCCACTACACTATACGTACCAGCCGAAGAAAGAAGAGCAAGCGAAAGGCAACAAAACACAGCGATCAAAATCATTTTGCCCATGGTTATGAATCTGTCAAGGAAAAACAATCTCTCAGTAAAACAACGGTATAGTGTAATGAATGTAAAGTTCTCCTACACTCTGACAGATCTGCACCTGGCCTTTGGTTATGTATGGCTGCATGTCTTATCTTCCAGGGTCATGGGCTCTCTCAACAGGATCTCTAGGTTGCTGAGAAGGGCAAATTTGTCATACAGATAGGCGTAAGTACGAAACGTATATTATTGCTTGTCTGGTACGCAGGGACATATGCCTGCGAAACTGCATACGAGTGTGGGAAAGCACGCGTACGTACAATTATACATACATGCATGTATTCACATATACACGCACTGCACACGCACATACATGCACGCACGCGCACGCCAACACGTACACACATACATGCACGCGCGCTCACACGATCACCCCCCCACACCACCACCACACACCCCCCCACACACACACCCCACACACATACATACACACACCCCGCACACACGCACACACACACGCACGCACGCACACACACGCAGGTATGCACACACGCATGCACGCACAAAAACACACACACTCGCGCGCGAGTATTAATACACACACACAACACACACACACACACACACACACACACACACACACACACACAACACATAGAGGCATGCTCACGCGCGCGCGCACAGACACACAGACACACAGACACACACACACACACACACACACACGCGTGTGCGCGCGCGCGAATGCACACACGCACGCACGCACTGACACACATTACCATGCTACATATAGACACTATCTGACAGATAGTTTAGATAAGAAATGTTAACCTTGTTACTGTGCCAAATTATGAACTCTCAGATAATACACTGTCAGATGATCCCATTTGTTGTAACATCAACCATATTTCCAAGCTTGGCTAATATATTATGTGCGCTAGTCCACACTTGACTTTTGTTTCGCTTTGGGGATTTTTGATTTTAAGGGTTTAAAAAAAAAATTTTTGCTTTGGGTTTTGTTGTTGTTTTAATGATTTTCTTTGTCCCTATATTGAGTCAACCCTTTTTCAATGTATTATTGTTTTAGCGAAAGAAAAGGCATTCATATTGATGTTATGTATTTATATCATTCGTCACAAAGAATTAAGGTAAAAAAATTCAAATCTTTCTGTTTGCTTGTTTGTTGTTGTTGTTTTTTTTGTCTGCGTTTTCAGTGCAGTTTCAAGAGTTATGAAGCTGGAGTAAAATTTAAGGGACATAACCGCTTTCTTTGTCTATTGGTATATGAGTGGGTTATCTACCTTCTTCCCGCTGGGAGGAATCGCCTGAACCAGACTAGTAATATGACTGTGACCTATTAATTAATTTTGCCCTGTTTTGAGTGGACGGGAGGACGGGATAGCTCAGTGGTCAGAGCACTCGCTTTCCCTAAGCTAAGGCTAAGCAGCATCCAGCGTGGTTACCAATTGACTGTGCCCCTTGGCTATAGTCCATCCAGCTGTCAATGGATACCTGCCCTCTTTAGAGTCAGGGAAGGTAAAGCAGGGATGGAGAGGAGATGGGCGCCACCCTCAGTATGCTGGCCTCCAAGAGAAGCTGAGGTCTCTGATGCCTCGCTCCCCTACGACCACATTTGGTTATGGGACACCTTTACCTTCTTCCCTCTGGGAGGAATTGCCTACACCAGGCTAATGATATGACTGATACCTATCCTTTTGCCCTGTTTTGAGTCCCCGCTTATGTGTTAGCTTTGGACGGCGGGGATGGGTGGTCCTTTCTTTCTTTTTCTTTCTTTCTTTCTTTCTTTCTTTCTTCTTTCTTTCTTTCTTTCTTTCTCTCTTTTCTTTTCTTGTCTTTCTTCCTTCCTTCCTTCTTTTTTCTTTCTTTCTTTTCTTTCTTTCTGTCTGTCCTTCTTCTTTCTTTCTTTCTTTTTCTTTCTTCTTTCTTTCTTTTCTTCTTCTTTCTTTTCTTTCTTTCTTTCTTTCTTCTCTTTTCTTTCTTTCTTTTCTTTCTTTCTTTCTTTCTTTTTCTTTCTTTTTTCTTTCTTTCTTTCTTTCTTTTTTTGATTGTTTATTTGAGTTGCGATTTCAGACCCATGTGTGTACTTCAGACGATTCTACTATAAACCGAAGCTTTTGTGGGCAATAGCACCTTTAATTAACACCTTGCAAATTGTCTTGATGCATAGGCGAGTAAACAAACGGCACAAACATACCTAGCATGCAATCTGTGAACTGTACGGGGAGTGAAGCTGGGCTCTGCCAAATTCTTGTTTTCCAAAAGCATTATTAAATTTTCAGTGTACTACCCCCACAATGACTCTCAGAAAAGTAGGGAAGAAGTTAGTTAAACCAAGTCCTTCGTGCCTTCATTTTATATTCAGTTTTGGGTATTGTGGCACTGTCAGTAACTCTAACGAGACACCTGCCACATCTTCATTGACTTCACGAGAGCATTCAACAGCGTGCATCATTATGCAGGGCGGGTTATGATGGAAAAGTAGTACATGAACCAGAGCAGTTTTACACCACATAAATGCTTTACACCATGGCTGGCATAGTAGTTCTTGTTCATAGCCTTGTTAAAGATGTAGCTCTGTACTTCTAGTGGTGTATGCCTAGGCTGTCTTAATGACAAAAATGATTGCACTTTATTTTGTGCTACTTCTTCCTTAGACATTAGTTTTTGCTAATGCTCAAAGCGCATTGCACAATGGGTAAAAATTAAAATAAAAGCTGCGACATAAATACTTCATTACACGTGCATTGCCTTGTATTATTATTTTTTTTACAGGACACAACATCCATTCACTACAAGCAAATACTAAAAAAAAATGTCAGTACTAAAAACCACAATTAAACATCGTCTCCAGTCACATGTACACAGTCTATCTAACCCACCACTTTCCTATCTGCGCCTTTTTCAAACAAAATATGAAGTGGTACAATCACTCACCCTCGAATATCTTTTTGGAGTGGACAGTAAGTAAGGGAAAACTTTGTATTACTATATGCAACCCTTTTTTTTGCCCACCCTTAAGAGTGACGCATTCAGATTTAGGGCTAACAAGTGGGAATTGAACCTACCAATTTTGTCGGGACAGTCGGGAGGTACCTCCCTGCTCTTTCTGATTTTCAACTGTCCTGGGTTCTTTTGATTTAACGTGCAGAACTCCATAAGCCCACAGGTCTGCCAGATTTGGAGCCTCTTCCCCAAAAAATTGACATATAGTTCGGTTTTTCCGTCATACTGGGAAGAAAGGGCAAGGCTGGGAATCAAACCCAGAGCATCAGGGTTTACTTGTTAGGTGGGAGAGCGTCATGCACACACGTTAAAAAAGTATGTTTTAATGGTACATTTGATAAATGAGGCCAACAAACAGGCAGACAGATTCAGAGAGACAGTGAGGCAGCAGAGACACAAGCTAAAAGATGAACAGACAGAGACAAGCAGAAACAACAGCAGAGACATAGAGACAGGTTTTGACAGAAAGAAACAGACACAGACAACACAGACGTAAACAGACTTCGAGACAGATTCATGCCTCAATGAATTTCCAGCAAGGCCTCAATCTCCCCTCAATACCCGTACCCCCCCCCCCCCTTTCTCCCTCCCATCTATAATCCTATCAACTGGCACTGTCAGCCCCCCTGCCTGGCGGGGAATGAAGAGGACAAGGGAGTGTGACAGCTAGCCAAAGTTCTCATCATTTTCATAACCACTTCTTTTCTGTCCCCCTCAGTCTCTTCCCTATAGCCAGCAGTGCAGGAGACAGTAAGCTGGTATGGACAACTGCTGTGCACAAAAGTCAAAGTCCCAGCCATTGAATTTGCTTTGACCTCCTACAATCTGCTGTTATAATCCCACACCTGTTTTGCTAGTGCAGAGAAGACGTATGCAGTTGCTGACTAAAGTATACTGCCAATGCTATAGACAACAAGAAAATTAAGACCGTCTGTAGTTTTGAATATCTGGGAGCTCTAGTCCTGGATGAACGATTAAAACATAAAATTTTCCCTGGGATAGTGCAGACCACAGCTGAATGACCAAACTACAAGTCACCTGGAATGACAAGTACATCACCCCAATGCTCTTTAAGATCCGATTGATACGTTTCCTCGTCATGTCCATAGTTTTGTATGCAAAAAAAATCACTCCAGTTTTGTATGCATGTGAATCATGGATCACAACAGCACACATTCAAAGAAGAATACAGGCAAGGGAGATTAGATGGTTTCACAAACTTCTTGGTATCTGATATAGAGACCACATAGTCAATGAGGAAATGAAAACCAGAGTTGAAAACACCATCAGGACATATGAAAAGCTCTGGGCCTGACTTCGGATGCACAATGGCAGCACAACGCAGTTTTGCTCAGTTGATAGACAAGGATAGGTGCTATCTGAGCTTTTAATTAAAGAAGAAGAGGAACAATGATCCTTCACCTTCTATAGTTCCCCATCACAATCCTACTGCAGTTTGCCAGCCGTCAAATGCTTAAACTGTATTATTCTTTCCAAAACAGATGAGCCATTATTGAAAACTGTTGGGCACAAAGTAATGTTTAAGTCCTCAAAATAAAGTTCTCTATAACTTGTTCCCATCTGCTATAAGAATCACACTGCTGTTTTAATTATATGAGTCTACATTGAACTTTCACCAGAATATAAAGAAAATGTGATCTGGCCAATACTTCAACATTGTTAACAATGAGATAAAATAGTTGTTTAGATAATGATACAGTTTCCTTATTGAATATGTTTTCTGATGGATGGTATAGTCGAGTGGTTTAGACCGTGTGATTTCAGTCCTGTGGGTCCAGAAAGTCTTGGGTTTGAATTGTGGTGTCGGCATCTGGGATGAGGATTTTTACAATCTTCCAGGTCAACTTCAAGTGTAGACCTGCTAGTGCCTTAATCCCCTTCATGCATATACACATGCAGAATATCAAAACTCTCGTTACAAATATTCCCTGGAATGAGTGTCTCTATAGTGACTGAAACCTTGGTTGGATGCCAGGGGGTCAAATTGTGAGGGAGGGCAATACTCTGACCTCTAGGCTATCCTCTTAAAATGGTATGTTTCTTTTCCTTTTCTTCCTAACATGCATGTGGTTGGATCAATTCTTTGTTGTTGCTATCAGTATGATATATGAAATTATTGTTTTAAGAGTCACATCGTCTCCAGTTTTTAGTAGGTTCAGAGAGAGAGAGGGAGAGGGGGAGAGAGAGAGAGAGAGAGAGAGAGAGAGAGAGAGAGAGAGAGAGAGAGAGAGAGAGAGAGAGAGAGAGAGAGAGAGAGAGAGAGAGAGAGAGAGAGAGTCAAAGAGAAAGACAATAGGCCAGGCAGAAACAGGGACAGACAAACACAGATATAGACCAGGAAACAGACAGGTGGACATAGTAATAAAGAAGCAAATGGAAAAGAGTCAGAGGCAGAAAAGGACAGACAACATTAAAAAAGATATACAGATACAGATAAAAAAGACAAAGCACAGAGAAACAGAAAAAAAAACTTACAGGCACAATCTTGGCTGGCTGAATTTTTAAGAAGATTTAACCCTCCACCTCCCTTCACCACCCTCCCCCCTTCCCTCCCACACCCACCCACGCATACACCCACGCACTGTGCACACACACACACACACACACACACACACACACACACACACACACTCACACACACACACACACACACACACACACCACACACACACACACACACAACACACACACACACACACACACACACACACACACACACACCACACACACACACACACCTCACCTTATAATATTATCAACTAACAGTGTACTGTCATGTCGGCCCCCCCTGCCTAGCAGGGAATGAACAAGAGAAGAAAAGGAGTGTGACAGCTAGCCAAAAGTTCTCATCATTTTCATAACCACTTCTTTTCTGTCCCCCTCAGTCTCTCCCCTGTAGCCTGCAGTGCAGGAGACAGTAAGCTGGTATGGACAACTGCTGTGCACAAAAGTCAAAGTCCCAGCCATTGAATTTGCCTTGACCTCACGGATCGGTTATCACAACCCCACCTCTGTTTTGTTAGAGGCTGGAGGCAGTCTATGCATTTTTGGTCTTCTGCAATATGTCTGCGTGAGATATTATAGGTCTGTGCTCAAAAGTGGAAGTATCACCAACAGAATTCTTTTTTCCCCCCCTCCCCCTCCCCCAGTGGACATACCTGGGCCAGTCCATATAAATAGTATCCCCACCTTTGGGAAATTCTGTGTGAGGTATTTCCTCTTTTCTATCCCTCTAGTTGTTTCTGCTTTATTTCTTTTCTTTGTATCACCTTCTTCTTGTCTGTTTTCTGTCTCCCGGTCTGTTCTTCTGCCTGTTTTTTCAAAGAGACTTAAAATATGACAATTCTCTCCCATGACCGAAGTCGGATGTGCTGGGCGTGACTTGTTAGGCGCTTAAAAGCAGAACAACGCATTTTCGCTCATATGACAGACAACAGTAGTTGCTGTCTGAACATTCCACAAAGAAAAAGAATTATCCACTACTTGCAATGATTTGCTGTTACCATTCCATAGTTGATTTTGCTAGCAGTTAGAATCTGTAATGTATTAATGACTTTTTTTTTCTTTTCCCCCTAAGCAAATGATCTATCATGAACAAACTAAGAGCCCCCAAAGTCTAAATCCAAGGAATAACAATTCTTGAGTTTCCATGTTCCACTGTTGCAATCTTACATCTGTTTGTTTTTTCTCTAGAGACTAGAATTAAGAAAACTGGCTGGCTAGTTGGCTGTTTTCATTTTGTTCATTCCTTAGCTAGAGCGTCGACGTTCTCCAATGGTGAATGTTTTGCATATGCAACCGTTTTACCTGCATTTAAGGTAACTGCATTTCACCCTCGGTGATGATATTTCAACCAGTGTGCATACAACCTTTTTTCGTTTGTATTTGGTCATCTGTTCTTACCAGCAAGCAATGGTTTACTCTCCAGAAAGGTGAAGCTATCTTTAACAATTGTGCAAGATGTTCTGCCTGCATTTACACACGGGACCTTGATTCATAGTCTCACCCAAAGAACTTTCTGGGGGTTGGATGGAGTTGGTATTGATGTTAACACCAGCAGGGAAATACCCCCTTCAACAAGCGTCTATGTAGTGGTTGAAACCAGGGCTCAATGCCATACTGTCAAATCGTGAGCACAGCGTTCTAACCACGAGGCTCTCCTATCCCTTTTATTTGGTACCTTTTTTGTTTTTTCTCCCAGAATGTATGTGGTCAGGCCAATACATCGTTGCTGCTATCGATGTGGTATAATAATTGCTTTGAGAATCACACCATCTCCAAATTCTACAAAGATGAACTAAACAAAAACACATAAAGGTAAAATCCGTTTTTATATAGGTTTTCAGACTTACGCCTGAAAATCGAAACTCTTCTTCTTCGTCGAACGCTTAGACAGCAACTATTCTTGTTTTGCCACATGAGAAAAAAATGCATTGAGCTGCCGTTATGCGCCTGACAAGTCAGGCCCAACACATCTGACTTCAGCGTGAGAGAAAAATTTTATCTTTAAAGTCTTTCAAAAAACAAAGGCAGAAGAATGGACCAAGAAGGCAGAAAACAGGTGACGGGAAGAAAAGGAAGAAGGCAGAAAGAAAGAGAAGGATAGAAAAGAGAAGAACCCTAGCACAGAATGTTTAAAAGGTGGGGATGGTATATCTCCTGACAGCCACCCCCCCCCCCCCCTCCACCACATTCCCACGGAGGAAAAATGGAATGACAAGACCCTCAGACTTGTGACTTGAAGGTACCAAACTATTTCTCTATCTACTACATAAAGGGGCAATGCTCCACTGACTCCTCAGAATGTTCAGAGAGAACAGAGATTCCAATTCAAACTCTTTCATTTCGAGGAGAGTGGAATAAGCATTCTTGTAGGGTTTTTTTTTACATCTAGTCTCCGTGTGCGTGCAGTTTTGTAAATTTTGTCATCTGTTCTCCCCAGCACAGGATAGACTGCTCTTCTAAAAGGCGGAATAGGTTTTGACGTGTGTAAAAGATGTTCTGCGTGCGTTCACACACAGAATCTTAGTTTATAGTCTCATCTGAAAGGCTCTCGGGGGAGTGGGGTTAACTCCATTGAAAACCCCCCCTGAGCAGAGAGAGAGAGAGAGAGAGAGAGAGAGAGAGAGGAGAGAGAGAGAGAGAGAGAGAGAGAGAGAGAGAGAGAGAGGAGAGAGAGGAGAGAGAGACAGAGTGAGAGAGAGAGAGAAACTCGAAACTCGAAACTCGAATATTTTAATGAGGGTAAATGGATAAGCCACAAGCTTCTTTACACCAGGCCCTCAGAAAAAGAACAACCCAACAAAACAACCCAACAATAAGAAAGAGAAATAAACAAGCCAAACAAACGTAATGGAATCGGCAAGTAATAAACACATCAAGAACACTGTACCAAAATCAATCACGTAGTTATTTACATAACCACTCAATGTGTCCAATCAATTCTAAACACTTCACTCCAAACACACACACGCGCGCGCACGCACGCACACACAAACACACACACACACACACACACACACACACACACACACACACACACACACACACACACACACACACATATACACACACATTGATATAGATGCACACACACACACACACACAAAAATCAAAAATCCAACTTGATATTAATAAATTTACAAATCTAGTCTTAATCAACATCGCAAAATGTATTTCTCTCAATTTCATTGAATAGACAATAAAAAAAAAATAAAATAAAAAATAATAAAATAAAAAATCCCACACAGAACAATGATTCGAAAGTCAAGCAAACGCACACACTCGCACACTCACACGCGCACACGCGCGCGCACACGCGCGCGCAGACACACACACACACATACACACACATACACACACACACACATACACACACACACACACACACACACACACACACACACACACACACACACACACACACACACACACCGACGTGTCCTTAGGCATGCACTCACATGGCCACGTAAACACTGAGAATAAATACATAATTGAAATAGCAGATATATACATGTTCAAAGACAAAAAAAAAAAAAAAAAAAAAAAACAGAGCAAGCAAACCAGCGGGCTCACGTGCATCCTCAACTCACACACACACACACACACACACACACACACAAAACACACACACACACACAACACACACACACGCACGCGCGCACGCACGCACGCAGGCACACACACACACACAACACACACACACATACACACCACACCACACCACACACACACACACACGCACGCACGCGCGCGCGCGCACGCACGCACACACACACACACATACACACACACACACACACACACACACACACACACACACACACACACACACACACACACACACACACACGCACGCACACACACACACATACACACACACCAAATTCAATAAACATGGTCACAGATGCATATTACAAGGAATTGAATAAATGTGTGTGGTACGCTTTTTTGAAAGAAGATATGCTACTTTTTTCTTTGATAAGGACTGGGATTTCATTCCATAATTTGCTACCAGAAAAAACAAGAGATGACATAAAAAGATCTGTTCTTGGACGAGGAGTAACAACGCTACTTTTATTACGAACAGTTTTAACAGGGAACTTGTAACAAAGATAATGTGGAGCTAGTTTATGCATAATTTTGTACATAAATACGCCTTTGTTAAAGAGACAATGTAGACTAAAGGGAAGAATGTTCAGTTCTTTGTAACAATTAGTATCTAATGAAGTATTTCTAAGGAGAATTAACTTAAGAGAACGTTTAAAAACTCTCTCAAGTTGCCGTAAACAGTTTTTACTTGCTAAATCCCAACATGTAGATGCATAGTCAATATCTGGTTTAATGTTAGGGTGGAAGAATAATTTACGAGTGTGTTGATCAAGGAAATGTTTTACTCTGTTGAGTTGGAACAACTTCTTAGATATTTTTTTGAAATACTAAAAACATGATTTGACCATGACAAATTATTATCAATGAGTAGGCCAAGCAGTTTATGTGAACTTACTTCTTCGAGAACTTTATCGTATATTTTTATATTATTCAGGTTAGTTTGAAGGTTTTGGCGCTTTTGTCTTGTTGCAACTACCATACATTTTGATTTCTGTGGATGCAGAGCCATATGATTATACTCTGTCCATGCTGCTAGATTGTTCAAGTCTTTCTGCAAAATTGAACCTATAGAGTTTAAATCATGATCAGCTGTATGAATGGTAGTATCGTCAGCAAAGAGCTCACAAGAGGAAGAAACATGTAGAGGAAGATCGTTGATGTATATTGAGAAAAGGACAGGCCCTAGCACAGAACCTTGAGGAATACCATACTTCACAGGCAAAAGGGGCGACAAAATTGAATCTTGGTAAACAGCTTGTCTTCTTTCATCAAAAAACGAGGTAATCAGTTTTAGTGCATCAACACCAAAACCATACATAGCCAGTTTTTTTACAAGGAGATTGTGATCAATACAGTCGAATGCTTTAGCAAAGTCTACAAAAATTGCTCCAGTTAAGAGATTATTGTTGATATTTAAATGCCGTTGCTCTATGAGATTGCTGAGTGCAGTATGACATGAATGATTTTCTCTAAAGCCACTTTGATTTGGATGAAATAAGGTATGTTCAGTAAAGTATGACAGAAGCTGTTGTTTAAGATGCTTTTCAAAGGGTTTAGATAAGATAGGTAGAATCGAAATGGGTCGAGAGAGAGAGAGAGAGAGAGAGAGAGAGAGAGAGAGAAGAGAGAGAGAGAGAGAGAGAGAGAGAGAGAGAGAGAGAGAGAGAGAGAGAGAGAGAGAGAGAGAGAGAGAATGGCAGAAAGAAACAGGGACAGACCGACACAAAAACAGACCAATAGACAAAAATAGACTGCTGTACAAATCGATACACAGATGGGAAAGGCTGCAGAGATAAGAAAAGAAACAAAAAGCCATAGTGACAGAAACAGAGACTCCAAAGCAGATTTCTGCTGAATTTTCAACACAATATTACCCTCCCTCCACCCCTATCACCACCCCCCTACCCACCCACCCCCACCACTCCCAGCATCCCCTACCTCCCTCTTTATAATCCTATTATCTGACAGTGTCGGGGGGCCCCCCTGTGTGGCAGGGGAATGAAGAGGTGAGGGGGGTATGACAGTTAGCTACATTTCTCATCAAGTTAATCCGGCAACACCTCGCTAATCTCTCGGCTGCATCAGTCCTGTACTCCACAACAGTAGAGTTGTGGTGATGGTGGTGGTGGTGGTGAGGGCACTGCACTTGTGCTTCTAGCTCATCGTTTTGATAACGACTTCTTTTCTGTCCATCTCAGCCTCCACCCCCCCTCCTCCTTCCTCCCCCTCTAACAAACTATCCTGCAGTTGAGAAGATGGTAAACTGGTATGGTTAACTGTTGTGCTCAAAAGTCTCAATCGCTGCAATACCATTCTTCTTGACTGCCAATGATCTGCTCCACGAGACCAGAGCAATCGGTGTCCACTGAGTCAGAGACAATTTTCTTTTATAACATGATGATCAATGACATTGAGAATGACGTGGCAATGCTGCTTTCAAAGTGCGTGTGCTCAAGATTTCGTGACAGGGCTGTAATCAACCCTTCCTTTCGTAACATATCCTGGTGTCAACCAAGCCAGAGAAATACAGACACCTCGAGTGTTGATCAGGTAATTTGGGCAGCACTCTCTAAAGGGCATTTGTACAGTGGATGAGGCTTGACTGTGTGACCCCAGTCTTCCCAATGAGCCCAGAGCAAACTCACTCTGGAAAGGGGCCGGCCGCAGTCCCCCACATCCCCATAGTTCTTATGAGATTCTTCTTCTTCTTCTTCTTCTTCTTCTTCTTCTTCTTCTTCTTCTTCTTCTTCTTCTTCTTCGAGCGCTATGAACCAAAATGTGTCACGTTGCCGTTAAGCGCCTGACAAGCCAGGCCCAGCGCATCCGACTTGGGCATCAGAGAGAATTGTTATCTTTTAAGTCTTTCTAGAAAAAAAAGGCAGGAGAATGGACCAAGAATGCAAAAAACAGACAAGAAGGATATAACAGGAAGAAAAAGGAACCAGGCAGAAACAAAGAGAGTGCTAGAAAAGAGGAAATTTTTTCGCAAAGAATTTACATAAGGTGGGGATGCTATTTATAGTGACAGGCTCCCAGCATTTCACAGGGGAATAATGAGATTCGAACTCACGTCTCCCAGACTGTAACCTAAGCAATAACCACTCTGCTGAGGAGGCTGGTAGTTTCTTGCAGTGTGTAGAACCATGTTTTGGAACCTATGCAGTGATGATTATTAGTTTGGGGGCTTTTGTGAATGTTTTTTCTGTTCTTAGTGAAATGGGTGTTGTATGCCCAGCCCCTTCCTGCTTCCCCCTTGTAAATTGTCCGAACAGTTTATCGAAATAAACTGTTGTCATTGTTGACATTTTTCATTGTATGTGTCTCAATTTTCTTCACACAGGATTTCAAAGATGTTGTCTTCCCATCGTTTTTGTTCTGTCTGCCTCATTGTCTCCCTCCTTAAACTGTTCCCTGTAGGACAGTCTTGGCCTGTCCAGATGTTTGTGTGACGTGCCCGTACCACATTAGTTTGCGTTTTTTCCACTGAAGTCAGGAGCTCTTCATACAGACTAGTCTGATGGCGTTTTTTTCATAATAACAATGGTAAAATCATCACATATCATTTCCACTTTTTTTTCTTCTTTTCCGTATATTTGTTTCAATACAATGTGACTAATATATTTAAACAATCTTGTTATGAAAAAAATTCATGACAAACCAGACAACAGAAGCATTTTGAAACAGCCTCACTCCTGTAATGGGTTTTTACAAGCTTGTTGAATAGGTTGAAAGTTAGCATGTATACACAATCCTCACAAGACCCCCAAAAAGTGAAGAAAAAAATTTGATAACCCACCACCCCCCACCCAAACTTATCAGTAAATAAGAATAGAATTATCCCGGGATGAAAAAAAATTCTTTGACGCAAAACGTTGACCATACAGATCCTAACCAGCAGGGGAGACAAATTGAACGATTGAACATGACGACGACTAATGGCCAGTTTTTTCCACAGTAGCCGTTGTGGTCATCTCTTGGTCATAGTCGTTTACTCTCTTCTGCTAGAAGACACCCTTTGTCACCCTTCTCGTTGCTCGTTATCGCTTTGAGTCCTCTCAATGCCCAGCAACGCTCGCGCTGTCGTTCCAGTCTTTGCTTCTGTTCATTATTTGTTGCACCTCATTGACCCTTAGGGGTCAGGGTCACCCGTTACTGCTCTCTTCTGAGGCTGAATTTGTTGGATTTTTTGTGGTTATGGACACTGTCCAGTGGTTTGGTTTGTCATTTTAGGAAAGCTGGCTTTGATGACCAGAATAGTGTTGTGAGCAGAAAGGGAACAAATGGCGGTGATTGTGATTGTTGTTCTATTTGGTATTCTCCAGTGGTTTGGGCGGAGGAGGCGTTATGAATGGTATGTGGAAAGAATGGGGGGGGGGGGGGGGGGGGGGGGGGGGAAAGAACAAAACAAAAGGAATGGGGATGGGCGGTTAGGGTGTGGTGTGGTATTGTGGGGCAGATGTGCAGGTTTTTTGTGTGTTTTGTTTGGGTTTTTTTTTGCTGCCTCCTCTGTGACTTTCCTATCCCTGTTGTTCCCACTCCCGCTCGTTTCAATCCCCCCGCCACAGCCATAACCCAAGTCCACTATGTTTCATCCTTAGGATCGGAAGTCCACAGGGAGCTCATCATTTTTAGGCCGCCGTGGGGCCACCAGCCACAGGGGCCCTGTATACACTGCTTCTGGGTCACTTTGGTGGTGTTCAGTGGTGCCTGTTCTGAGCTAACATATACAGGACACCACCTACTAAGTCCCCTACTAACGACAGTATTAGCTCAGTCGCGGAGCCAGACTGAGCGAGACACTGACCCAAGGTGGTGACCACCACAACACCCCTCCAACAACCGCCCCCCTCGAACCTCCAAACCCAAAGGCTCTGACAAGAACTCACCACAGGCACAGAAGCGTATAGGGAAACTAAACCTGAGGTCACCATGAGACCAGAGCAGCCGGGCCACGGAATCAGAGGCATTTTTTTTCATTTGCATGATGATCGATGAGAATGAGGATGATGTAATGATGTTGCTATGGAAGTGCATGTGCTTTGAGACTACTTGACAGGGCTGTACTCTACGCTTACTATCATAATATATCCCGGCGTCAACCGGGCCCAAGAGATACAGACACCTGCAGTGTTGGTCAGGTAATTTGAGCAACACTCTCAAACTCGCATCCGTAAAGTGGATGAAACTCTACTGTGTGGTCTAGGTAGGAGCCAGCTGGAGCTCGAAAAATCCCTATGTCTTATGGGAATCGAACCCATGACCTTCCAGTCCGGAATCCAAGGCGCTAACCACTGTGCCATGGCGGCTGGTGGCAGATGTGCAGTTTGTTCCTGTGTGTGCGTGCGTGCGTGCGTATACATGCGTTTGTAACTGCGTACTTTGTGCAATATACATATAATTTGTAACATATAATGATACAATCTAATATATAATATTACAAATAATAATATATATATATATATTATATATAATATATGTGGGTGTGGGTGTGGGTGTGTGTGGGTGTGTGTGTGCGCACGTGCGTGCGTGCGTGCGTGTTTGCGAACCTGCGAGTGTGTACAAGTACTTAGTTTGCATAGGTAGGCATCTGTCATTCTCGGAAGACTATGGAGTTGTGCTCCAGGCTTTAGAGTAGAAAGCCTGAGTAAGAAGGTATGGAGACCAAGCTGTTACCCATGCAGCAGACCACCCTCTCCACGCCACTGGAATGATCCATTGGAAAGGCAATGACAAATACGAATGGTTCCAGTGCTGTCGCAGGAGCCGCCAGAATGTTACCAACCGCCCTGGGGACTCCAACTTCGCGATGTGTCCTCAGGGAAATGCAAAACAACAACAAACTTCAACAACAATTACAACAATTAGTTCACATGATATTCTTTTTCCTTCTCTTTTCGCCCTCCTCTCTTTTTTCAGTCTTTTCCCTTCCTACTTCTTTCTTTGTACGTCATTCCACCCCTCCCCACCCACCCCCACCCCATCCCTGATCCTCTCATGTTTACCTCCTCCCACCCCTTTCCTATCTCCTTCCCCTCTCCCCCCCCTACCCCCTTCCCCAACCCCTCCAGATCTCTCAGAAGCTGAAAGGAGCACTTCTTGTCGAGTCACTTGGCTTTTTGTGCTGACGCTCTGTGCGCTATGAGACAGACGAGCATCGTACATGAAAAACCGCATTATCCTCTCCAATGCTGATCCTAACTTCCCGTGAAATTCTCGATTCTTGCAGAAAATGAGGCGACATGCTCAGACGACCATCCTGCGCCGCCGCATAAGCGGCTTTGTCCATAAGCGGGGGATTACTCTCGCACCGCTGCCCTTTCCGCCAATGGAGAAAAAACGCGGGGTCTCACAAAAACTAATTTCTTCACGAAGTCGTTATTAACTCGCCTTTCTTCTGCTCTACGGAACTCTCCAAAAACCTGCCAGCGTTTTTTTTTTTTTAGGGGTTAGGGGTAGAGAAAAGAAGTCTCCGCGAGTCGTGTCTTCTAGAGGGGTAGGGTAGGGGTGGAGGAGAGAGGTACTCACGGGGAATGGGTTTCAATGACTGCTCCTTTATACAAGCCCGCGCGCCGCCATTTTGGTGGGGGCGCCACAGTGGAGAGAGGGCTCAGACAGCCCGCGTCAAGAAGCCGAAATGGAAACTATGAAACCATTTAACTCCGCCAGCCAGGATAAATTGATTATATTCTTCCACTCGCACCCGAGTGATATATTCATTTTTGATTCCACAAGGGAAAATGGGCTGGATCAAGTCTACGCTTTGTTGGAGGCCATTTTGTTCTCTTGTGCCTGCTGGAGACAGAATGTCTGTGGCTCCCTCCTCTCTCTCTCTCCTCTCCCCATTGCTTGTCATCTACACCCCCACCCCCTCCCCCCGTGTCTCTCTCTCTCGTCTACAGGATGGAACATTTCACTGTTATGCTGGGTCTGATTTAAAATTAATACCCGCAAATAATAGGCGAGCCATATGTAATGCGATTTCGGCGGCAAGGGGGGTAAGTGTGGTTGCTTTCAACTCCAGTTTTTGTAGGTCCCCCCAGGCAGGGGAGCAGAGGGGGGAATGCGTGGTGCAGTGGATTAAGCACAGTGCTGGGCTATTGAGGAGTCTAGGGCTCCTGCGGTGCAGCCCCGCTGCTGCGTCAGCAGTCACATGGAGCCATTAGCGACTTGAATAGAAATGTTGCTGTAGATCTCTGCCTGTGTGGATCGTATGTATACCTCACTACTGTTTCTCTGCCCACCCACCTTCCTAACTTCCTACCTACCGACCTGTCTAGATACCCAGTCCAAAAGAAAAAGAAATGCGCATAGCCCAACACTTGTGTGGTAAAATAACCAAAGTAGGTAGACAATAACACTGATGTCATCTGTCATAATCAGGATCAAGTACACAAAGTAGGTGCAAGGATACCTCAGTGGTTAGGTGTTGCACTTGTGATCTGACGGCCCAGAATCGAGCCACATCGAAGCACCCGTTCATGGGGATTTTTCCCTGGAGTTAACGTATGTACCGACTCCACTACCCTCAAAGTCCTTCGGATGATGAGACCATAAACCGAATCCCTGAGTGCGAACACAAGCAGATTATCTTGTAGAGACAACAAAACCCATTCTAACTTTCAGAAGAGTAGGCAATTCGTGCTGGTAAGAAGAGATGACCAAACAAAAACACAACAGAAAATCGTACGCACGCTGTATCAGGTGTCATGTTCAGACATCATTTCCAATGTCAGAATGGGCTACCTTCATGGTTTGCCAAAACAGTCACTTAAAATGCCAAAATTTCACCCTTGTTGAACCTCGTAGCTTTAGCCAAGGAACGAAAAAACATACACAAAAATCAAAAGTTAACATCAGTGCTGACTCCACTCTCCCCAAAAGTCCTTCGGATAAGACTGTAAATCGAAGCCCCGTGTGCGAACGCAGCATAGAACATGTAGCCTTAAAGCACAGTAGGTTTCTTAGCAGCATCGTTGCATCATCCTTATCGCCATTGAACACCATACAATAAAAGAAAATTGTCTCTGATTCAGTGGCCCTAGTTGTTCTGGTATCATAGTGACCTCAGTTTTTGGCTTTCCATACACTTCTGTGTTTGTGGTAAGCTAGTACTACGGTCTCGAAGGTTCACAGGAGAAGGTCGCTGGAGGGACGTAGGGTTGGTCACTACCTTTGGTGGGTACATCACTCAGTCCAGCTCCGCGACAATCCATGGTCGTCTTCAGTAGGAGCCTTAGTTTGTGGTGTCCTGGTATGTTAGCTCACCACAGACAGACAGCATAAGCATCCCCAAAGTGACTCAACAGCAGTGCAGGGCCCCTCTGGCTGGTGGCCCCACGGCAACCAAACATTGGTTAGCTTTTCATGGAGTTTTGACCCTTAGGATGCGACCTGGCAAACCTAGCAAAGTCCGAGGCAGAGGATGGATATGAATGGCAAGGAAGTAGAAACAGAGCTAACACAAAAGCACACCCCACTCCTCCCGCTCCCCTGCCATAAAAAAGAAAGGAAGAGAAAGAAAATCTTTCGCTTACATAAATCAACTGAACTGGGGCAGTATACGTAATTATCAGAAAAGTACAAGATAATCGTTGTTAGCTTTCCTGGCTACATAGCCCATAATTAGAAGCGATACATACTTCCTACAATAACTGCACAAACAAACGGGAAAGAGATAAAATGAGCCAGCCAATCAACTCAAAGAAGGTCTTAAGATGTGCATATTATAAGTGCATGAAGATATCTCAGTTTGGTTTAGTTCCGTGCCTCGGCTTGAGCTCCGACATTTTACCATTGGTGAGATTCTGCGTATGCAAACGTTTACCCCTCATATCAAGGTAGCTGCGATCCGATTTCGGGCGGGGATGATGTCTTCACAGGACACCAGTGCCAATGCAAGGTTGTTTTTTGTTCTGTTTTACTTTTGTCATCCGTTCCTACTGGAAACAATGACATAGGCATGCACAGCTATTTAACTGAAAAAAAAGTTACGGAATTTGTATAACCTGATTGCAGGAAAGCACTGTAATGTTGTTCACAATACTGTTGGGAGGTACTCTGTGATAATCATTATTAGGCTATTGTAAACAGCTACACACTACACAGACACAGACACAGAACAAAAGACAGACAGACAGACAGACAGACAGACCCTCTCTCTCTCTCTCTCTCTCTCTCTCTCTCTCTCTCTCTCTCTCTCTCTCTCTCTCTCTCCTCTCTCTCTCTCTCTCTCTCTCTCTCTCTCTCTCTCTCTCTCTCTCTCTCTCTCTCTCTCTCTCTCTCTCCTCTCCGGACACTAACAACTACCAACCTACCCACCCCATCCCTACCCTCTTCAACGGTACATTTTTTTCAACTAAATCGATCTCCACCAAAGAAACCATTGGTAATAAAAAAACAACAACAAACAAACAAAAACCAAACCCAAAAAATAACAAACCCAAAACAACAAAGAAAACCCAAACCTACCCGGGGTGGGGCTATGGGTGGCAAGCTTGCCGGGTGCCTGCCTCATGCTGGGCTATAGGGGTGGGGTATGGATACGGTGTGGGCCTTTTCAGTATGTCAGGACGTCATCTTTCCATCTTTCCTGACAAACAGTAGTCCCCTCTCCATTGGAGGGTGGGCCAATATCTATGTCCCTCATCTCCAGTGCATTCTTGCCTAGAGAGTGGCGGAGTGATGGGGGTGGGTAGCGCGGGTACACTGTTACTAAAAGATTTCTCTTTTCAATGATTTAGGTAGCTGAAAGGTGGTGTATTCCCTTTCTTTTCTATGTCAAAGACCGGCAGTTCAAATCTACATTTTCAAGGAGATCTTTTCACATTTTTTGCAGTCTTTACAGGTAGATCTTGGGTGGTGGTTTGTGTGGTAACTTTGTTTAAAACATACTTTATCCCTTCAACATTTGTAATGTTTTACCGTCGTGTTCGACGATGACCTACAACACAGCAGTGAAGGCAGCTGCTGTTTCGGAAATTGGGCAGGGATTTGGTTATAGTGGAGATGCCCTGCCCAAAGCACACCCCTACTCTCTCGGCCAAGACAGTTGGAGATATTCTCCAAAGGCCAATTAGCCCCTAGGGCTGCGGCACATAAGGACTGTGCAAATCTAGCCTTCTAGTCAGAGAGTTATAGTCGATCACTAAAAACAAAGATGTAAAATGGAACTCATCATCATCATGATTATTATCATGACCTGGAAGAATGTAAAAAGCGTCACACTTAATTTACCAGAAGCCGCGGGATTCAAACCCACGACTTTATGGACCCATGGAACTGAAGTCGAAGGGTCTTAATGCCTCGGCTACAGCTTCTGTCATTAATTATTGGTATCAATGAACTGAAAGTTGATCATCAGCGTTCTAGAACTGTTTCGCGAAACCAGACTCCTTTGTTACATATGGGACAATGAATGACCGGTAGTGATTTGCTTGTTCGGTATATACGTATTACTTTAAGGCAGGAAGGAATACTTGTCTAAGTATATGCAAAATAACGACAACCACTGTTTACAATCTTTATTTCAAAATAATACATACATAATAGCTATAAATAATGCTACATTTATTTCTATGCTCAAAACCAGAGAGAAAATGTTGTTTTTATTTATACATATGAATGTATATAATATGCAAACAAACAAAACTCATATCATGGCTGCATGATGATTCCATTTTCCCTTTTACCTCATGAAAGAGCGTTCTATTGTATTTCTAGTGTAAGCATGTCACAGCCTGTCTTGCAAATGTGTCGCCTTGTATTGCCATGATACGTGTCTTTCCTTGTTTGTTTGTTGTTCTCTTTCTGATGTTTTCACAGTCTTTAAATACCTATAAATTTCTGATCTTATTTTTCATCTGCTTGGCGCAATTTTGTTCATAATTATGATAAATGGATGCTGGAGTACTCACATAAACATTACTTCTTTTTTTATATTATTCATTTCATTATAATATATATTATATATAATAATATATATATATATATATATATAATATATATATATATATATATATATATATATATATATCTGTGTGTGTGTGTGTGTGTGTGTGTGTGTGTGTGTGTGTGTGTGTGTGTGTGTGTGTGTGTGTGTGTGTGTGTGTGTGTACTGTGTTGTTCTGAAGTAATAAAATTTTGTTTAAACCATCAAAAAAGAGAAAGTGTTGCTCGTTGCATTAAGTTCTTTCATTCTTCTTGCTTTTTATCTTGGTTGGCATACATGCGTGTCACTTTGTATACAGGTTGGTGGCCTTACATTATTTTATTAATTATCAATGATGTGTTGAGTGGCTGAGTCTGTGATTGTTTGAGTATCTTACACTCTCCTTCTTTCTTTCTTGTTTTGTTGGGTTGTTGTTTTTTCCTCCCTGACTCATTTTCACCCTCTTTTCTTTTCTGTCTTTGTCTCTGTTTCTCTTTGTTTTGGGTCTTTTTAGCTTCTGTATGCCTCTCTCTGTCTCTGTCTGTTGCTGTGTTGTGTGTGTGTGTGTGTGTGTGTGTGTGTGTGTGTGTGTGTGTGTGTGTGTGTGTGTGTGTGTGTGTGTGTGTGTGTGTGTCGTCTGTCTGTCTGTCTGTCTGTCTGCCTGTGTGTCTGTCTCTCTGTCGTCTGTCTCTCTCTCTCTGTTATGTATATACATATACATATATTATATGGATCTTATATATATTATGTAATCTCTGATAAGAGCAGAGGATGGATGTAAAAAAAAAAAGCACATGAGTGCTTATTCATTATCCTCGAAATAAAAGATTTTGACTTGACTTGACTTGATTCTCAATCTATTGTTCGCGCAACAAATTAAGTGGAGGAGGAGGAAGGAAGGGAGGGAAGGTCCCAGAAGGAAGCACTGACGCCAAGCTTGTCCTCATTTGACGTGTTGGCCCATTGAACAGATGACTGGGAGGAGGGGAGAACACACACACACACACAGAGATACACACACACGCACACACACACACACACACACGCACACACACACAACACACGCACACGCAACACACACACACACACACAACACACACACACTACACACACACACACACACACACACACACACACACACACACACACACACACACACACACACACACACACACCACACACACACACACACACACACACACTACACTCTCTCTCTCTCTCTCACACACACAACACACACACACAACACACACACACACACACACACACACACACACACACACACACACACACACACACACAACACACACACACAAGTCCTCCATAACCTCCCCCCCCCTTCCTGGCCCCCCACCCCCACCTCCCACCCTCCAACAACTGCCGTCTACGGGGCTTAGCGACATTGGCTTGCCTTCAGCTCTCAATAGACTCCTCCCAGCTCCCTTTCTCTCCATTCCGCTAGCCAATTTTCTTGGCCGCATCCAACTTAATCAGCAAGCTCCATTGAACGTGTACAGTTTAACAGGTTTGAAAATGATGGCAGTAATTGGCTTGTCGCTAACTTTTCAAACCCTCCCCCCCTCCCGAAAAAAAACCAACAACTATAGCGAGAGTCCATTTCTGGAGTGCATTTGCACTGTGAACTCCCCCCCTCCCCCCTAACACACACACACACACACACACAGACACACAGACACACACAGACACACACACACACAGACACAGACACCCACCCACGCACACACACACACACACACAACACACACACACACTAACACACACACACACACACACACACACACACACACACACACACACACACACACACACACACACACACACACACACACACACACACACACACAACACCGCTGATGCAAAACAAAACAAAACAAAACAAAAAAAGTGTCCGAAACTTTTGGAACAAGGTGTTTGTTGAATTGTGAAGAGGGAGGGAGGGCACAGTTTGTTCAATCTGTTGCAGAATGTTTGTTTCTGTGTTCGATCATTTTAATTACGGGGTTTCTAAACCTGTCATTTCTTCAACGATCATTGTATGACGGGGCATGGGGGTAGTCAGGTTCGGAATGCATTAAGATGCTGAGGTCATATTGAAACACTTTCCAAAAGGCGAGCACACCTGGCGCCTTCATGATGATAAATAATTACAAGACGGTCAATGCAGAACGAGAGAACACCGTCAGTGTGTCTCTTTTCCCTACAAAAAGTCTGTTCATATTCGTTTTATATATACCCCCCTTTTCCCTCCAAAAAACCCACTCCTGACAAATCTTTGTTGGATAATTATGTTGAGGGTGCAATTGTAACGTTATATATAAAAAAAAACTGATTACATCAAGGAATGAAAAGTCATTGATTTTTGCAAAAAGAAAGTTATTATGCATTGAAAGTGAGGACAGCCCGCGTCGTCATAAACTATGTGTAAGTATTATCAAAGTGTCACATTAGCACTTTATATTTGACCAACCCACCCACCCACACCACACACAACAAAATATGAAAAGAAATATCAGAATTTGTTTCTGCGTTCACAAGAAACAACAAGAAAGGCGACATGTTGCTGATAGAACCTGTCTTCAAAGCCCGTGGCTTAAATAATGAATTATTTGTTGAGAGGTCGAGGGTTCAGTTCCCATTAGCGGTACTTTGCAAGGGCGTGGTCGTCAATTTGATATCTTTCCCAAACAGAAAAAGAAATAATCCCCAACTAGAAGAAGAAATAAACAAGCATTATTTACCCTAAAGAAGTAAACAAAGAAACCAGAGAAAGAAAAAAATTGAATAGACTAGTACAAATATAACCTTTAATGAATAAATGAATGGTAAATAAATAAACAAAACAGAGGTCTACATATTTTTCAAAAGTGACAAAGTAGACAATACAGGTTATGAATTTATCCAAACACATCTAAAAAATCATTTCATTTTGCAGAAATAGTCACACACATACACACGCACGCACCACGCACGCACGCACACACACACACACCACACACACACACACCACACACACACACACACACACACACACACACACACACACACACACACTACACAACACACTTTCCACGATTTCTTTTTATATTCGATGGATACTGTAGTATTGAAAGCAAAGTCAGCTATCCCCCCCCCCCCCCCCCGTTTCTTTCTAGTCCATCCCAAACTGCAGTGGAAAAATACTATACTTTACTTGGGCATCAGGGTAGGTAGCGACAATCTTAACTAAGAACAGTTTTGTAGTGCACACGACAGTCTTGTCTTTTGCAAATTCGCCAGAAAACTCAGGAAAGATCATGCTTTTATTATTGCATGATGATCAATGCTGATGTGGATGATGTAGTGATGCTGCTGTGGAGGTGCATCCGCTTTGAGACTACTTGACAGGTTGTTCTCTACGCTTGCTGTCATAATATATCCCGGCGTCAACCAGGCCTGAGAGATACAGACACCTGCAGTGTTGGTCAGGTAATTTGAGCATCACTCTCAAATTCGCATCCGTAAAGTGGATGAGTGGATGAGCATGTTCAGAACAGGGGCTATCCAAAATCTGGTATAACGGTCATGGTGTGAGCCCAGACCTCCTATTTTCAGCATGTGGGATCCAGTTCATTTAACGACAGCTACGAAAGATCTTGTCCAAGGGGAAAAAAAGAGGCAGACTAAGGAAGAGATAGGAGGACATCAACGAATGGACGGGCCTAGAACTCAACAAAACTCTGAGAAAGGCAGAACAGAGCGAGGAATGGAGAGAACTGGATGTCAAGCCTTCGGGGGTGTCCTCACGTTAGCAGACTACGGGATAGATAGATAGATAGATAGATAGATAGATAGATAGATAGATAGATAGATAGATAGATAGATAGATAGATAGATAGATGGATGGATGATGATAGAGAGGATGGAGAAGGATAGATAGACAGACAGACAGATAGACAGAAGAAGATAGAAGACAGACAGACAGATAGAAGACAGATAGAGGACAGATAGATGATACAGACAGAAGAAGATGATAGATAGATAGATAGATGGATAGATAGATAGATAGTAGATAGACAGTAGAAGTTAGATAGATAGATAGATAGATAGATGATGAGATAGATAGACAGCAGAGATAGAAGAAGATAGATAGATAGATAGAAAGACGAGAAGGATAGAGGATGGATAGATAGATAGATAGATAGATAGATAGAAGAATAGATAGATAGATAGATAGATAGTAGATGAAATAGATGAAATAGAAGATAGATAGTAATAGATAGATAGATGGTCTAACATCCAATGGACAAGACAAAGCTTCGAATCTGAAGATGCTGTTTAAGTCACCTCCAAAATACAACGATGCTATCAAGACTTGATTTAATGATCGACAACAATGATATCATAAGGTCAATAAACAATTCTGCACAATAATATAATCATAGCTTTGTTGTTGTTGTGTTGTTGCTTGTTGTTATAGTTGTTGTGATTGTCATATTATGGATAGCCTAGCCACCGTTACAAAGGCAAGGCAAGCAAAATTCTTTAATTTCGAGGATAATGAATAAGCACTCGTGTGCTTTTTTACATCCAGTCTCGGCCCAGCCCTTATCAAGGATAAGATCAAGATAAAAAAAAACCCTCTAACTTAACAACAATAATAATAATGAATCAGTATAGTTTCTTGGCCACTGGGGTGGAGTGAGGCCAGATCCTTGTTGTTGTTGTGATTAAATTAACGTCCCAGCGGAGATTTCCGATTAAGGGACTGTAGGTCACATCCTCTTTCAAAGTGCCTCATGTAGCGGGTAGGATTGCAGCACACGTTCTGTTGTCTGGCTGCCAGTCTGGCAAGGAAACTACTCTGGAAGGCCTGTGTGGAGTTTGTATACATACTGATAGTTCAGACGGTTGGGGCCTGTCCTAAGTCTGAATATACAAACATCTTCTCGTTGTGTCAGCAGGTATAAGGGTGTGACTTGATCATAGTAATAATAATGTATGGAATTTAATATATAGCGCTGAATCTTGAAAAGCAGCAAAACAAAGCGTTTGAATTCAAGTCATTTACACACATACAACCACCCATGAATAAGATAGACAGTATATCAATACACACAATACACACACACACCCACACACACACGCGCGCACACACACACAAACCACACACAACACACACATACACACACACACACACACACACACAAACACACACACAAGCGCGCGGCACACACAAACGCACGTGTGCGCGCGCGCGCGCGCAGCATGCCTAGGCAGGGTGATACAGACGGGGAGGCTGAAGAAGAGGATGGAGAGATTATAAGCAGGAGGATCCTATGAAGACTGGATTTGAAAATATCGAATATAAGCTTTGGGCGAAGTGATAGAGGTATGTCATTCCATGTGGATGGACCACAGACAGTGAAGAGTCATGGCCGACAGTGGAGTGCTTGAATCTGGATTTCGAAAGCACAGATTATCCGCAGCTGAACGAAGGGAACGGGATGGAGTGTAGCCTACAAGGTGAAGACAGTTGCAGAGATGTGGTGCTGCTTTGTGGAGGCATCGGAAGCAGAGGGTACTAATCTTGTACTTCAATCTTTACGAGACAGGAGCCAGTGAAGATATCGCGAGTGTGGATGTTGTTAAATCCATGTGTTGTGCTGCTTGGTCCTAGCTTCAGGAAAATTGACAGGCTATCCATCTGCGACGTGACAAGCTTCCTTTTACTACTACTACTACTACTACTACTACTACTACTACTACTACTACACTACTACACTACTACTACATACTACTACTTTACTTACTACTACTACTACTACTAACTACTACTACTACTACTACTACTACTACTACTGACTATGCTCTGCTGCTCTGCTACTGCTAGCTACTACTACTATACTACACTACTACTACTACTACACTACTACTACAACTACTACTACTACTCACTACTACTACTACTACTACTACTACTACTACTCACTCTGCTGCTGCTGCTAGCTGCTGCTGCTGCTGCTGCTGCTGCTGCTACTCTAGCTACTACTACTACTACTACTACTCTACCTGACTGCCTACTACTGTCTAACTACTACTACACTACTACTTGTACTTCACACTTGTGAGACAGGAGCCAGTGAAGAGATCGCAAGTGTAAATCTATGTTGTTGAATCCATGTGTTGTGCTGATAGGGAGACAACACGCACACACACACACACACACACACATACACAACACACACGCGCGCGTGCGCGCGCGCGCGCGCACTCACACATACATAACATTCATACACACACTCACACACACACTCACGCACGCACCACACACACACACTCATTCACTAGCCCCCCCCCCCCCACCACCACCACCACCACCACGGAACACACACGCCAGAATCTCGATATCTTTAAAGACCACACAAACAGCTTTTCTTACACACACACACACACACACACACACACACACACACACACACACACACACACACACACACCACACACACACCACACACACACACACACACACACACACACCACACACACACACCACACACACACACACACACACACACACACACACACACACACACACACACACACACACACACACACACACAAACCCCACAAGGACATGCATAGGCATACACATACATCCAAAGAAAGAAAATCCCACCCAAAAACGAAAACAGTCACATGAATTTTGCCCAATCGATACTTAACACCCTCAACATCTATCCGCAAATAATGAAGTCCCGAAAATCGTCAGATCTCAAAAACACCAAACGGGCGACAACTGCCGTCCACAAAGCAACTCCCCAACGCCTTTCAAATTCAAACTCATGCCTAGCAGACCGTTATTATTTCCCCCAAACCCACTCGTATCTAACCACCAAAGAAAGGGCAAATCTGTCACAACCATCTGGTCGGGAAACACAAAGGAAAACTAGAGATTATAGGAGAGAAAGAGCGAAGGAGAGCTGGCGAGGAAAACGCTCGTAAAGTCAGCTATCAAAATATTATTAGGAGCAATGGCGGAGCGGAGCGAGCGAGCGGTGTTGGGGTGAAAATTTAGCACCCTGTTTGGTTTTTTGACCCCCTTTTGCGGGAATTATTTGTTAAAAAAAAAGATAATATCGTGGAAATGGTGGAAAGAAGCCACAGAGATAAGTGATTGGAGACGGGGGGTGGGAGGAATGAATGAAAATTATGGTACGAGTAGAAGTAAGCAAATGAAAAATTGCAAATTGTGAAGATGAAAAATGTTGAACAAGAAGAAGAGCAAAGACAAAGAATTGCACAGAGGGAGAATTGTGAAGAAGAATTGCAAACGAAATGCAAAGAAGAAAAAAGTACCAAGAAGAAGAGGAAGAACTGTGAAAAAGATTTTCAAAACAAAAAGATTGCAAAAAAGGGAGCATTGCAAAAAAGAACTGCAAAGAAGAGTTAAAAAAAACTGGAAAGAAAAAGAATTGTAAAAATGATCTGCAAAGAAGAATTGCAAAAAAGAACGGCAAAGAAGGACTGCAAAAAAACCTGCAAAGGACTTTAAAAAACTGCAGATAAGGAAATTTGCAAAAAAAAGGATTGCAAAGGAGAAGAATTACAAAAGAACAGCAAAGAAGGACTGCAAAAAAAAGAACTGCATTAAGAATTACAGAAATGTAAAGAAAAAGAACTGCAAAAAAGAACAGTAGAGAGGAAGAATCGCAATGACTACTGCAAAGGAGAAGCAATGCAAAAACGAAGAACTGCAGACGAGAAGAATCACAAAGAATAGTTGTGAAAAATTACAACAAACGGCAAAGAAGATGAACGATGAGGAGAATCAAGAGGAAAAAGAAAGAGAGAGAGAAGTGGGACTAAGAGAAAGAAAAAAAAAGAAAAAAAGGTGGAAATGAAAGACCGAATGAAAGAACAAAAGAAAGAAAAAAGGACATATATAATCAAAACAAAGACACAGACAAGAAAAAAACACAAGAAGAAAGGGGAAAAAAGACAAATAAGAAAAAATACCAGGGAGTAAATTCTACCCCCTTACACCGGTCCAAAACTTCATACACAGTCTACTTCAAACACTCCAAACCCCTTACACTCTCTGTCTGTCAGTTCCCCTACCGGACATAAAGTGTGCATCAAATCGAGATTCCGCGCCTGGCCCACTCTACTATTGTGTGGGATTATAACATGCACGGGGCATTTCCGAGCCTACCCCGTAGGACTTTTCTTTCCCTTTGTTCCGAGTCTGTGTGTGTGACCATGCTTGCGATGAAGGCATAATAAAACGGTTGATCTGTCTAATCCACTGGTTGCTTAGAATCATGGCTTGGTAAAGCACCCAGACTTTAAAGAGTAGAGGGATGATCACAGTTTGATAAAAGGTCCGAAGGTTTTTTTATCATCGGGTTATGACTTCTGTGGAAGATTTTGGGTTTTAGAGTGTGTGGGTATAAAGAGTGTTGACATGGTGTAGGTAAAAAGAGGACATGGCTGTTGATGTGTTTTGATGACGTAGGTCTGTGGAGTATGAACGTGACTTAGAAAGTGGCAGTTTTTTTTTTGGGGGTGGAGGGTGGGGGGGGAGTAAAGTAGTGTGTTGTGTGTGTGTGTGTGTGTGTGGTGTGGTGGATGTGTGTGTGTGGATTTCTCTGCTTTTTTTTTTTTTTGGGGGGGGGGGGAGGATGGAGGGTTTAATCTGTTAAACTTTAATAGGCAACGAGATATCTCAGTAGTCAGAACACTAACTTTCCCCAAGCTAAGGTTAAGCAGTGTTGAGCATGGATACCAAGTGGATGGGCGACTGTTTGTACTCCTTGACTTCAGTATAGTCCTCCAGTTCACCCAGCTGTAAATGGATACCTACCCTCTTTAGGGTAAAGAAGGTAAAGCAGGAGGGAGAAGAGATAGGTGCCGCCCTAATACACTGAGGCCTCCCTCCCCTACAACCACATAGGTTATGGGAACACCTTTACCTTTGCCTTTACGACGTCTAATAAGGTAGAACACATTACCACAAGAGCAGTATATATATAATAATAATATATATATATATATATATATATATATATATATATATATATATATACATATATACATAAATATAATGTTAATACACATCCTTGTTGGCATGTGGATTATTTTTTCCACAAGAGCAATGTTTTTTTCTACACAATTCTGCATGGAGCAACTCTCGACTCACTGTGGGGTTTTCTTCTTTTTTTTCTTCTTTTGTGTGTGGTGTGTGGTGTGGTGTTGGTGTGGTGTTTAATATGCACTGTGTGCTTTACACTGGACCTCAGCTTACTGTTAAACAAGAAGACTAGCAATCACGCCATCACTTAAAGCCTGTGATTAAGGGTATACTTCGTGTTTAAATGGAAACTGAATATTTCTTGGTAAAATAAAAAAAAGTAAAGGTATTCCCATAACTTATGGGCTATGGTAGTAACAATGCAACAATAGTTGCAGTCTGAGTGTTTCATGAAGAAATAACTATGGGATGGTTTGGAGAGCCAGATGCCAGGGACCTCAGCTTCTCCAGGGGGAGTACATGGAGGGCAGTGCCCATTTCCTCCCGCTAGCTGCTTTACATTCTCTGACCCTAAAGAGGGCAGGTATCCATTAACAGTGGGTTAAATGGAGACTGTACTGAAGATATAACCTATGGGGTCGTTGGAGAGCAAGATGCCTGAGACTCAGCTTCTTAGAGAGGTAGCACTGAGGTAGCACCCATCTCCTCACTCGCTGCCTTACATCCTGACCTAAGAGGCAGTACCAAGGCACGCAAAGAGCCACACATCAAGAGGTAACCATGCTCAATGCTGAAGGGTAAAGGGAGTGTAAGTTCACTGCCCATGAAACATATCCAATTCATTCATTCATTCATTCATTTATTTATTCATTCATTCATTCATTCATTCATTCATTCATTCATTCATTCATCATTTATTCATTTATTCATTTATATTGAGGATAATGGAAAAAGCACTCATGTGCTTTTTACATCCAATCCCGTATGTATGCAGTTTTGTAAATCTTGTCATCTGTTCCCAATGGTACAGTGACCTTTAAAACCACTGATTGCCCAATCTGAAGTCGATTACGGCGCCTTAATCGTGGGCAAAAACTGCCGAATAGGCGAAACTCTCACCATTGGGAACCTCGGAGCTCTTGCCAAGAACAAACAAAGAAACAAGCAAAAAAAGTAAACACCCCCCAACCCCACTTATTTATTCTCTTCAGACATATCAGCTGATATAAAAAGATGCTGCAGCAAAATGACATGTTACATCAGAAGGACTGAACAATGAAAGCCTAATTTGTTTTGTAAGCAGAAAGAGAACAGAAACAATATTGGATCTGTTGAGAGGTCAACGGCCTGTCCGATTGGAAAGATATTGGCTGAAGGGTCAGAAATGCGTGACAGAAGGGCCTGGTGTGTGTGTGTGTGTGTGTGTGTGTGTGTGTGTGTGTGTGTGTGTGTGTGTGTGTGTGTGTGTGTGTGTGTGTGTGTGTGTGTGCAGAGCATTGCACATGTGTGTATGTGTGTGTAAGGGGGGTGGGCTAGAGAGAGAGAGAGAGAGGGAGAGAGGAGAGAGAGAGAGAGAGAGAGAGAGAGAGAGAAGAGAGAGAGAGAGAGAGAGAGAGAGAAGACGGAAGACAGAGACAGACAACAGACAAGACAGAAGACAGAGACAGACAGACAGAGCAGAGACAGAGATGGAGAGAGAGAGAGAAATAGAGGAGAGAGAGAGAAATGGGATGGGAGAGAGAGAGAGAGAGAGAGAGAGAGAAGAGAGAGAGAGAGAGAGAGAGAGAGAGAGAGAAAAGAGAGAGAGAGTTACGTGCTGGTGTGTATGTGTTTGTGTGTGGTGGGGTCTCTCTCTCTCTCAAGATTTCTCAGACCCGTTTGGCACAGTTTTCACGCGTGGTTAATTGGGTCTACCAATGCAAAGCCCTGTAGCTGTGATTTCTATTGATCCTGCATGTGTGTTGGTGTACACAAAGGAGGACCTCAGGCTCAGTATTGACATTTGCTGTATGACTATTACCCACAAGCTGTCACGCTCTAACGTGCCCTTTTTTAATCTGTAACTGGCCTACCTCAAACCAAGCCCTTACCTGAAGGGTTTATTGCAGATTTCTTAAACATTCTATTTTGCCATATTCCTCCAGATCTGAATTCCTGAGAGAATCTGGATATTTTCTGACTGATTTTGATTGATCGTATGGATAAACGTGTTATGAGCCTTTTTCACGAAGTAGGTCCTTTTTAGGGAACTGAAATATGGGTGAACAAGAGAGGAATGGAGGAACTGGTTGTCTAGTCTTTGGGGGTGCCTCCACGGTTGCCAGACTTCTGATAGATGTAGATAGATAGATAGATAGATAGATAGATAGATAGATAGATAGATAGATAGATGGGTGGATGGATGGATGGATGGATGGATAGATACATAGATAGATACATAGATAGATAGATCCCAGTTAATGTGTTGCATATGTGTCCCTCGCGATGCACTTAGGTGTATTGTTGCTTTCATTTTTATACAGACTAGGCGCACAGTTTTCATGGTTTTGCACAGTCTTGAGGAGGGGATAGCTTAAAGGTCAAAGCACTCACTTCCCCAAAGTAACGTTAAGCAGTGCTGAGCGTGATTACCAAGTGGATGGGTGACTGTTTGCACACACCATTTCTTCAGTACAGTCCCTCCCGCTGCCCTAATTATACTGGGCCCTGGAGAAGCTGAGGTCTCTGATGTCTGGATCCCCAATAACCCCATAGGTTATGGGACACTTTTACCTTTTAAAAGTTTTTATGTGTTGTTATAAACTGTAGAAAGGTGACAGCCCTGCGGCCTTTGAGGTCGGCGCAGCTGTAGATGATATGGTTGATTAGATTAGCCTTACTCTGACTTTGTTGTTGTGTGTGTGTGATTATGGATTACTCTCCAGTCATAGCAGCAACTGTTTGTATTGTATTGTGTTGTGTTGTGTGCATTGTACTGCTTGAATTTAATGAAAAAAATTTATGTTATGTGTTTTAGAAAGGTAAGCATCATAGTTCAATCCTTGATGTAAGCAAATTATTATGCTGATACAGTTTAGTGATACAGCTTTTGTTTTTAAAGGCCTTCATTATGCAATAAAATCCCCTCTCTCTCTCTCTCTCTCTCTCTCTCTATCTCCTCTCTCTCTCTCTCTCTCTCTCTCTCTCTCTCTCTTCTCCTCTCTCTCTCTCTCTCTCTGTCGTGTCTCCCTCGTCTCTTCTCTCTCTCTTCCTCCTCGTCTCTCTCCATCTCTCCTCTCTCCTTGCGGTGTCAAATCCAACATGACATTATTTGTCTCTCTGACGTCATTGACACTCAGACAAAATGAGTCAGTGATGACTGATCATGAATGGAGTCCTGGGTGTCTTTAAAGGGGACACTCGCTCATCTTCTCTCTTGTGTAAATCAGCTGGCACTCTTTCAGGCATAAATGGGACCGTGGGCCATGAAATTGGCAACTATCAATTACTGAAAGCACCAACATAATGGCCAACCAGTGCTCTTGCTCTCGCCCCCCCCCCCCCCCCCCCCCTTTTCTCTTCTCCCTCTCTCCCTTGTGGTTTGTTGAAGTTATTGTCCTTGCAATCAACTTCTGTGTCTTCGTTTCTGGCTGGTTGGGTTTTGAGTCATTGGTGTGTGACTGTGGTATATCACAGAGAGAGAGAGAGAGAGAGAAGAGAGAGAGAGAGAGAGAGAGAGAGAGAGAGAGAGAGAGAGAGAGAGAGAAGAGAGAGAGAGAGAGAGAGACAGACAGACAGACAGACAGACAGACAGACAGACAGACAGACAGGCAGGCAGGCACCAAATACAGAGAGATACAGAGACAGAGATACAGAGACAGAGACACACATACACACAGACAGAACAACTGACACACAGAGATAGACAGAAATGATAATTATCTCTATTGAATAAGTGGCCAAAGAGTTCAAGTTCATTGGCAGATTTCCACATGAATCATGTCATCCCGTAATGTGATGGCAGTGTGTTAGGGGTCTGAAGGTCTGCCACAGTTATTGATGACTATGGATCAACTTCAATCCACAGATTTTTCGGTTATTTTTTTCAATCAGACAGAGCTAACATGCGTGTATAAGTGATAGGACATGGCTGAATGGGTCTAACTGTCAGACAAATTTACAAATCATTGCCACGTCCCCCGCCCCCCCCCCCCCCCCCCTCTCTCTCTCTCTCTCTCTCTCTCTCTCTCTCTCTCTCTCTCTCCTCTCTCTCTCTCTCTCTCTCTCTCTCTCAGCATAGAATTTCCAGAATGTGGAGATACTAATTTGGTACGGACAGACCCCCGGCATCCCCATGGAGGTTAGATTGTGTTTGTATATCTCAACAGCACGTTGGTAAGACTACTTTTTTATATATACTGTCAAAATGATCAACGCTGTACAACTACCCATGTGACAAACTCATACGAAAATTTGCTTAAAGCAATTGAGCTGAACAAGCACAGGGCGCCTTTTTTTGGCCACTCATAAAAGAAGACTCTGCACTGTTGAGGAAAATGCTTCGCCATGTTTAGCTAACACACTGCCTGAAAAGCTCAGTGCAGTGCAGTGCTTCCCACGTTCCTCAAGAAGGTCACAAGGTATCAAGTTAAGCAGAGATAGGAGACACGATAGCCTAGTGGTTAGAGAGGGGAGCTCGTGATCTGACGACCTGGGTTCGAGCCATCACCGAGAGGCACCCGTTTGAGGGGTATTTTGCCCCCAGTACTGACTCTACTCAGCCCGATAGTCCTTCGTATGAGACTATAAACCGAGGTCCAGTGTGTGAATGCACGCAGAGCATCTTGCCCATACTTTGAAACCCTTCCTTTTTTTCGGAGGAATAGGCCAATGCATGCTGGTAGGAATGGATGACAAGATAAAAAAAAACAACTGCATGCACATCGGTGTCCATTTTTAGATATCATCCCCGAAGTCGGAGAGCGGCTACCATCTTCGAAGTTGAAATGCAGGGGGACGGGATAGCCTAGTGGTTAGAGCATTGCGCTCACAATCTGACGACCTGGGTTCAAATCATGTTCAAGGGGATGATTTCCCTTGAATTAAAATCAGTGCTGACTCCACTCTCCCCAAAAGTCCGGATGAGACTATAAACCGAGGCCCCGTGTGCGAGCGCACGCAGAACATCTTGCGCACACGTTAAATCCTGTTTAGCTAATCGAAAGAGTAGGCCATTGCGTGCCAGCGGGAGCAGATGACAAAATTTACAGAACCGCATTCACACGGGGACTGGATATAAAGAAAAGCACATGGGTGCTTTTTCCATAAACCTAGATTTAAAAGAATACAATTTGATAAATAAATAATGCACCCACCTTAATTGATGGACTGGGGATAATCGGTTGCATACACAAAATCTTACCACTGGCAAACCTCGGAGCTCTAGATAGCCAAGACACGAAAAAAAACCCAACCAACCCTGGAAAATGTACAAAATTCTTATAATTACTATACTACTATTGATAATGTTAATGGTATTGACACTACTACTACTACTACTACTACTACTACTACTACTACTACTACTACTACTACTACTACTACTACTACTACTGCTGCTGCTGCTGCTGCTGCTGCTGCTGCTGCTGCTGCTGCTACTGCTACTGCTGCTGTTACTGCTGCTGCTGCTGCTACTACTACTATTGCTACAGCTACTACTTATAACAACAACAACAACAACAACAACAATAATAATAATAATAATAATAATAATAATAATAATAATAATAATAATAATAATAATAATAATAATAATAATAATAGGTACAGGTGTCCCATAACCTGTGTGGTCGTAGGGGAGGGAGGCGTCAGAGACCTCAGCTTCTCTAGGGGCCAGCATATTGAGGGCGGTACTCATTTCCTCTCCCTCGCTGCTTTACCTTCCCTGACCCTCAAGAGGGCAGGTACCCATTTACAGCTGGATGATTTGGGTAACTGTTTTGAAGCCAAAGTACGCAAACAGTCACCCATCCACTTGGTAATCACGCTCCATCCTGCTTAACACTGGCTGGGGGAAAGCGAGTGCTTTGACCACTGAGCTATCCCGTCAACAGCAACAACAACAACAACAACAGCAACAGCAATACTACTACTACTACTACTACTACTACTACTACTACTACTACTACTACTAACAACAACAACAGCAACAGCAACAATACTACTACTACTACTACTACTACTACTACTACTACTACTACTACTACTACTACTACTACTACTACTACACTACTAACAACTACTACATAACAACAAACAACAACAACAACAACAACACAACACACAACAAGAATACTAACTACTACTACTACTACTACTACTACTACTACTACTACTACTATACTACTACTACACTACACTACTACTACCTAACAACAACAACAACAACAATAACAACAACAACAATACTACTATACTACTACTACTACACTACACTCTATACTACTAACTACTACTACTACTACTACACTACTATACAACAACACAACAACAACATAACAACAACACAATAACAATAAGTAGATTGATAAAAGCAAGCAAACGAAAGTTCAACTATAATAACTCTCACCACATTATCTTCATAATCGTAAAAGTTGCTGAGTTTTCAGTTACTTCATAGAAAACGCGCAGCAACTGCATCTTCCCTCAGAAAAAAGAAAACCCATCATCACCTGTGAGGCATAGATCTAACTTCTACTTCATTAACAAACAAAAAATCCTCAGTATCTGTAGTATCCAAGTTTTTGGCACACACACACACACACACACACACACACACACACACACACACACACACACACACACACACACACACAGATCTCGAACTCGAACTCGAACTTGAATGATTTATTCGTAGAAAGGCCATTAGCCAATACATGAAGGGGGTTGCCTAACTGCTTAGCATTTTGGTGTGGGATAAAAGACAACAGCAACAAAAACAAATCATTTTAAAGCAACAAAGTCAGTTGCAAATATGACTTACGATAATAAAATATCTCTTATTCTGAAAATATATTAAATATATATAAATACAAAGTGAGGCTGCACACAACCTCAGGCTGACTTGACGCCATGAGTAAACAGTCTAAATGAATTAGGCTCCCTCCTATATAATTACAGGGATGTAACTCTGCCTAACATCCTCTAACACTGGACAGCATAACACAAAATGCACTTCATCTTCAGGTGCTTGCTTACATAATGGGCACAGTAACCTGAGGTCATCAACACGATTATTCTCTGTAAATGAATTCATGAACATTTATATCTGATACACCAAGTCTAAACTTAGACATAATTATTTTCAAATGCACATCCATATCAAGCTTTAGATAATGTTTGAAATCATGTGTACTTATAAATTGTCTATAGATTTGATATCTTTAACTGGTTTGTATATGATCACTCCATTGCTGCCATTGGCAGTCAGTCAATCTTAGCCTGAAAGCATTTATAAACTCTCTACAATTTCCTACATTTATAAACTCTCTACAATTTCCTACATTTATAAACTCTCAACATTTTCCAGCTAAACAATCCAAAACCGAGTTCACATTTCATAAACAGGTGCGTATATTAGTAGCCCAGTTGTTTTTCCCTTTGACATTTAGATCAAAAAAGCATCTTGTAAGATTTAGAAGGTAGTCTGTTCTCATCCATATGCAGAATCTTAATCCAGCATCTAATACATCTTACAGCAGCATTAACAGAGAGAGAGAGAGAGGGATACAATTATATATACAGAGAGAGCGAGAGGCGAGAGAGGAGCGAAGAGGAGAGAGAGAGAGAAGAGAGAGATAGAGAGAGGAGAGAGAGAGAGAGAGAGAGAGAGAGAGAAGAGAGAGAGAGAGAGAGAGCCTAGCAATTAAATTTATAACTATCCTTACAGACACAATCTGTTTACAACAACATTACTTCATTCTTTTAATTTATGGACATTTTTTCCAGGCATAATTGCAGTAAAAACTCCACTCAGACTTTCCGCCATGATGATTTTTGTGTAAACAAAAGTGAATGAATAGATGATTTATGGAGCGCATAAAAACCTTTACACTCAAAGCGGGGATTGCAATGCTGAAGAGAAAAGGAAATGAATTACATTTTAAAAAAATAAATGGAGGATATGAAAAAAATCACTCATGCACTTTTCTTTTTTTTTATATCAACAGTCCCTGTGTGCATGCGGTTTGATCAATCTTGTCAAAATAAAGAATGAATGCGTGATTGATGTAATATTATACTTGTATACAAAACATACAAACAAAGAAACACATAAACACATACTACAAAACAAATTTCCAAAAGGTGGGGATGCTAGATCTATCTTTTTTTTTAAATATAATTTATTCATTCTTTTATATGAAGATAATGGAATAAGCATTCATGGGTGTTTTTTTTACATCCAGAACCCGTGTGTATGCAGTTTTTGTCAATCTTGTCATCTGTTCCCACCGGCACACAATGGCCTACTCTTACGAAAAGTGGAACAGGATTTAACGTGTGGGCTAGATGTTCTGCGTGCGTTCGCACACGAGGCCTCGGTTTATAGTCTGATCCGACAGGCCCCAGTATTCCCCACGGTGGAAACTTTAATTAAACCGCATAGTACAAATAAACGATGGATTCTAGTTTTGTCGGGGTTTAGAGGAATGTATGGGGTGAATTGCTTTATTCATATAGCTAGGATCGTGACATCTTTAAATAGGAATAGATCAATTTTATCAAAGACCAAAATAATTATCAACGTTAATACTGGCATACGATGGTTTGAGATATCAGACATCGGATCATAAAAGTGATCACAGATATCACATTTTGTAAAAACACACACACACGCATGCACGCATGCACGTACGCACGCCACTCGCATGCACGCATGCACGCACGCACGCACACACACACACACACACACACCACACACACACACACACACACACACACACACACACACACACACACCATTTCCTTGCCCGAAGTATATTTCATGGAAGAAAAAGGCAACACCTTGTCACAGATCACTGTATGTGATGGCCGGCTCCTGGTAAGCGAGGATCATGGAACCAGCCATAATCTGGATCATTAGACAAGCCCCATTTTACATCTTTACATTATCTAGTATCCGATATCCCGTCATTCAAATGTCTAACTTAAATATTGTTAAAAAGCATAACTTAAAAAAATGGGTCACATTGCAATTACAATCTTGTGCTATGGCAAGACGAGTATTCTTACAAAAATGTCTGTCAAGATATAGATCTACACGTGTGTACACACTCAAAGCTGTAACGGGTTTCTTAAAAAAAATACAAAAAAAGGAAAAAAAGAGCTTATAAAAAGTAGCCAAAAATGCAGGTCTAGCTCTAAAAACATACAACAACAACAAAATTCCACAAGCATTTTGACAATATTTTTTAAAGATTACATATCAAAGACCTGCAATGGTGATGAAAGGTGTATTTATGCATTCTTTGAAGACCACCCCATTACAATTTCCGAAAAATCGGAAAATATATATATATAGATATATATAGATATATATAGATATATATATATATATATATATATATATATATTATATATATATATATTATATATTATATATATTTTACTCTTCTAAATGGACACACTTAGAACACCGCTAGCGGGCTCAGCGATTTCATAGCATAGCAGGCACTAACTACACAGCACAATGTAAAACCCTGCAAACCGAACGTGTAAAACTCTAGTCTGTCAAACTAAACTTTGTGTCAAAACTAGGCTTCATTTAATCAGTTTTTCCTACAAAATCAGAAAAGAAAAAAAAACAAACTACATAGATCTAGCACAAAACAGACCCAACTTGGACCAGATCAAGATTTTAAAAATATAATTGACACTGGACTATCGGTAAAGACAACAGCCCATAAAACCCCCACAACCAAATTTAAAAAAACCCATTAAACCTTGACTATCAAACAAAGTATCACAAAAACTGTACTACAGCCAATAAAAAAAGAATTACAAACCAAAACTGCATCAAAGAAATTGTTAACGTGAAACTATTTCCAGCAAAAACCAAGCTTATATCAAGATACTAACAAAAAACCAGACTATCTTAAACAATCACAATACAAAACTATGTTGAACAAAACATAACCAAAACTATTACAAACAAGTACAACACACCACCAAAACTAGACTTATTAAAATAATTACTATTCATACCAAACCATATTACGCGAACCACTGGGAAATTTTTACAAAATGACAAAATACTAGACTACCAAGCTATTTTGTATTAAACAAAAAACACTCCAAAAACTGTTACATCGAACAAAACATTACAAAATATGGACTGTAATGATTTGGGGGAGGGGGGAGGGGGGGGGGGGGGGGCGCTTCTCGGCTAGATCTCCAAGATTTCTCAGTGGCGAGATTTTTGTGTATGCGAGCGTTGTTGCCCACCATTAAGTTCACAGCATTTGGACTTCGGGAATGTTATCGAAATAAGCAGAACCAGTCTGAACTATGTCAAACAGAATATTTATTTGCAAGACAGGTACAAAGAAGAAGCAGACTTGGAGTCTAACAATAATCCATTATTCAGAAAAAACAAGAAGCAGGTGACTTGTAGTCTAACAATAATCCATTCTTTAGAAACACAAGAAGCAGTGAGTTTAATTCCTGTTAGAAGCTGGACTATTTCTTTCATTTCCCAATACCGCGACTTCCTAGGAGTTAGGGTGCTAGTCTTGCGGAGGAGACAAGAAAACCAGGCTGTCTCATGTTCAAACTGCATATAATAATAATAATAATAATAATAATAATAATAATAATAATAATAATAATAATAATAATAATAATATAATAATATAATATAATAATAATGATGATAATAATAATAATAATGATGATGATGATGATGATGATAATGATAATAAAAATAATAATAAAACAACAACAATAATAGGCTTTTACATAGCGCTTTGTCTTGTAATAAAAAATCAAATCATTATTGTAACACACGCAGAAGAACCCACTGCAGGAGAGTTGAGCTTAACAAAGTTCTATGGAGATAAAAAAAACAACCCAACAACAACAACAAAAAACCCCAAGCATTTTCCTTGGGGAACAAGTAGGCCTATACACGTCTACAGGAAAAAATGAATGGGTCATGCTGTCTTTAAGCAGCGAGCTCTGGCTGCAGAAATGTAACCTAGTATCAAAGTTTCCGCAGAGAAAGCTGTCATTATAACTTTCATCATCATCATCATCATCATCATCATCATCATCATCATCATCATCATCATCATCATCATCATCATCATCATCATTTTTCTTCTTCTTCTTCTTCTTCTTCTTCTTCTTCTTCTTCTTCTTCTTCTTCTTCTTCTTCTTCATCGCAATTCTTCTTTGCAATTCTTCTTCATCGCAATTCTTTTTCTTCTTCTTCTTCTTCTTCTTCTTCTTCTTCTTCTTCTTCTTCTTCTTCTTCTTCTTCTTCATCATCATCATCATCGCAATTCTTCTTTGCAGTTCTTCTTCTTCGCATTTCTTTTTCTTCGCAATTCTTTTTCGCAGTTCTTCTTCGCAATTTTTAATTCTTGGCAGTTCTCCTTGTTCTTCTTCCTCTGCGAAATGTCAGATAGCAAAATTTCTGTTGTATGGTAATATAAACGCAGATGCGTTGTTGTTGTTGTTGTTGTCGTTGGGCATACTCCAGTTCAAGCACTCTCGGGGTCACCCAAAATAAGGACCTTGCCAAATAAGGCAGCCACACTGCGACTTCAAAGGATTTCTGTCCAGAGTCTCTCAGAAAGCTGCTTGGTGATGGTGGTAGTTGTTGATACATAGAATGACTCTGCTGGGACTCTAATACAATCAAAGGAAAAGAAAAAAAAAACTTCAGTGGAAAAAACCTCTTATGTTATACTAGATCAGTATATGATAATAAGTTGGGAGGAGTGGAGAGGAGAGGAGGGGGTGTGTGTTTCTGTTCCTCCTTTAGGCTATAGCTTCGAGGTTCACCAATGGTGAGATATTTCGTATACGTCCGTTTTTTGCCCACCATGAAGGTAGCCGCAATCCGACTTCTGTGGCTGATTGTAGACAGTTTATGTTCACAGATCTCAAAGCATGAACACTTTAATTTGACTGACATCTATCACCGACAAAGCTTTGGCTTTGTTCCCACTTTTAGCTTTTAATTCTATTAATTTTGATTATTGACTGTCTGAATATTTCACTGTCCGTCTGATTGTTGATATTGCTTCTTCTTCTTCTTGTTCTTCGTGTTCTTCGTGTTCTTCTTCTTCTTGTTCTTCTTCTCTCCTTCTTCTTCTTCTTCTTCTTCTTCTTCTTCTTCTTCTTCTTCTTCTTCTTCTTCTTCGCAATTCTTCTTCTTCTTCGCAATTCTTCTTCTTCTTCTTCTTCTCCTTCTTCTTCTTCTTCTTCTTCTTCTTCTTCTTCTTCTTCTTCTTCTTCTTCTTCTTCTTCTTCTCTTCTTCGCAATTCTTCTTCTTCTTCGCAATTCTTCTTCTTCTTCTTCTCCTTCTTCTTCTTCTTCTTCTTCTTCTTCTTCTTCTTCTTCTTCTTCTTCTTCTCCTTCTTCTTCTTCTTCTTCTTCTCCTTCTTCTTCTTCTTCTTCTTCTTCTTCTTCTTCTTCTTCTTCTTCTTCGTCGTCGTCGTCGTCGTCGAACACGCGCTCAGACAGCAACTACCGTTGTCTGTCACATGAGCGAAAATGCGTCGCGGTGCTGCTAAGCGCCTGACAAGTCAGGCCCAGCGCATTCGACTTTGGCGTGGAATAGAACTAGAATAGGGGTTTTTTTGTAAGTCTTTCTGACAAAAATGCAGGAGAAAGGGCCAAGAAGGCCGAACGTAGACAACAAGGAGGTGACTTTAAAAAGTAGGAACAAAGTAGATTTGGAAACAAAAAGGATAGAAAAGAGGGAATTCCTAGCTCCAAATTTCGAGAATGTGGATATGTTATCAAGAGTGGCAGGCCCCTGGTATCCTCACCGTGGAGTTGATATCTCAACTTTAACATTTTCTCGCTTGATTACAGACTACATTGGTGTTGATAGTAAAGAGGCCTTCTACTATAGCCTTCAAAAAATATAAACGTGTAAACAGGATGAATTCATTTGTGCCTTTTTACGTTTTTTTTTAAGAAACAATGTCAAAGTGGCTTCTTTGCATTGACTTCTGGTTATTTGTTAGAAGAAAAGTTTACATATTTTTTTTTAAATCCCATCTCTCTCCCCTTACCCCCCCCCTCCCCCAATTAAAAAAAAAATCAATAACAACTCAACAAAAAAATTATGGGTATTTTTACTGTCGATGAAGCCTATCTCTTTCGCGCTGGATGATTCTATGAAATCATAATCATTAATTCATCTCAAACTACCGTTGTGTATGCGGTGCGGAGCATTCTGCGTGGGTTCCTGTGTGCAGATGCACGCGCGCTCGCGAACGAACACACGAACAAATAATACCTTGATTGGATAAAAAGAAAATGCATTGATTAATCAATGTACCATCTGGAAAAAAGAATTTCACTTTGACTCTCTCTCTCTCTCTCTCTCTCTCCCTCTCTCTCTCTCTCTCTCTCTCTCTCTCTC
>CM060331.1:29235830-29240830 GCA_030674155.1 Stramonita haemastoma | reverse complement strand
CTAGTCTTTCGGATGAGTCGACAAAACCGAGGTCCCGTGCGCAACACGCGTTCAGGGCACGTAAAAGAACCCACGGCTACGAGAGAATTGTCGCTGGAAAAAAATCTGTAGAAAAAGACATTCTGGTAGGGAAAGAAATACACATGCAGAGAGGAAAAGGCAAAAAATAATAAATATTATGGGTGGCACTGCTCCAGTGGCGACGCGCTCTCCCTAGGGAGAGGGGCCCGAATTTTATGCAGAGAAATATGCCGTGACTTAAAGGGTATACAATATAATCACAATACAATACAATACAATACAATACGATACAATACAATACAATACGATACAATACAATACAATACAATACAATACAATACAATACAATACAATACGATACGATACGATACAATACAATACAATACAATGCAATACAATACAATACATATACAATACAATCAACAAATACAATACAACACAATACAATACAATACAATACAATAGTTGAAATACGCCTGGTGTTACTTCCTGGTTTGGGCTGAATTAATAAGTTTGCATTTAGCTGGAATGTCACACACCAATTAAAAAAAGGCTTGCTTGAAAGTCTTGTACTGAGTACTTATAGATCTATTCATTTACTGTTTTAAACTTCTTCAAGTTAACTGAGCCTTAAAAAATAACACAAATATTATCTATGTGGAAGATGTAGCTGTGCTATCCTTTTTTTTTTAACTAGTGTAGTCTTCATAAAGAGATAGGGTACATACAGTAATCACAGAATAACCATCCAGTTTTCATCTGCACTGACTTGCATTGTATTGGATTGTAGTGGATTGTTTTGCATTGCATTGTATTGTACTGTATTGTATTGCATTGCATTGTATTGTATGGAGTTTTATTGAATTGTATTGAGTTGTATGTATTGTATACCATTTTAAGTCACGGCAGGTTTTCTCTGCGTGAAATTCGGACTGCTCTTCCAGGGGACAGCGTGGCGTCGCCACAAAAGTAGCGCCACCCATTGCTTTTTTCCTCTTTGCATAAGTATTTGATTTTCTATCAAAGTGATTTTTTCCTACAGAGTTTTGCCAGCGACAACTCTCTTGTTGCCGTGGGTTCTTTTACGTGTGCTAAATGAGTATTGCATACAGGACCTCTGTTTATCGTTCCATCTGAATAACTTTGGTAATTATATTAAAGTGATAGACTTCAAAGTGAAGTCAAAAATGGAATATTTTCTTTGCCACCAAAGCCCCCCCCTCCTCCCCCACCCCCAATTTTTTTTTTAAAAAGAAAGAAAAAAAAAAAAAAACAAACAACAAAACCAACAAAAAAACCTTCCAAAGCTGTTTTCAACAACCAAAAGGATAATTGTCTAAGAACACTGGGTCTATCCAGCTTTTGTTTTTTTAGCTGTAACATCTAGTTTGGGCCTCAGAATACAGAGTGGTGGGTGCCTGCTGCCTGAGTGTGGTAGTGTTGATCTCACACGGGTAGGGGCTGAAAGGGAGGTCACAAGTCCTGAAAGCTTTGTACCCACACAGGAGGATTGTGTCTGAGGGGTAGAGGATGACTCGGTCAGACCTATTCTGTGGACAGGCACGGTCACCAGTGTGATCCAGGTAAACCTTTGTCACTGGTGTGTAGGTAGGTTACTTGCTAGGGTTATCTCACTTTTGGAAAGTCCTGGCCAAAACTGTTTATTAATTAATTAGTTAATTAATTAATTAATTAATATATTTATTTATTTATTCATTTAATTATGTATTTATTTATTTATTTATTTATTTATACCACTTTGTGTCACAGCAGATTTCTCTGCGTGAAATTCGGGCTGCTCTCCCCGGGGAGACCGCGTTGCCACAATGCAGCGCCTACCCATTTTTTGTTGTTTTTGTTTTTCCTGTTGCAGTTGTATTTGTTTCTCTATCAGAGTGGCTTTTTACTACAGAATGTTGCCAGGGACAGCCCTCTTATTGCCGTGGGTTCTTTTACGTGGGTTTAGTCCTTTTTTTTAATGTAAAAGCAACCAAGTAAGGCCACAACATCCAAGTGTCTGGCAGAGCACATTTTCGGGTTATTGAAAACCTTCCTCAGGCTAAAAGACTGGCTAGCTGACAGTAAAAAAAAAAATCAAACTCAAACTCAAATTCAAATTCAAATTCATTATCTCCCAACAGAGAGATTGACAAGCAACTGATTCAACATCAAAGGATAAACAGAATAAACAGCAGTTATGTCACCACAGAGCTACAGGATCAATGGCTTTCATCCTCTGAGGAAACAACTCACACTTGCCTTTCTTGTATTAAACTAAAAACAATAGCAGTGTTGTTGTTATTTTTGGAAGGAAATTTTAACGTGATCAACAGGTAGACAGTCCTTCACTGATATCTACGAAAAACAAATTCACTAAAATATTTGAATTATGTGTTTGGCAAAAAGAATTTTTTTTGTTACCTTGTGGCTCCCAGCAAACAGTAGCAACATTAAAAATAATCACATCTGTAGCAATAACAACAGCTAAAATAAGAATAGTACCCATTAAAGCAGTACCTAGATATTACAAATGAATGCCGTCTGTCTACTGGCACCAGTATGATGATGGCACTTTATCATAATCATAAAAAAGAGAGAGAACATTCCAGATCTTTAACACATCACCCAACACACCAGTCATACTTTTGTATTATATATTATATGGTTTGTGCAGACTGGTTTACTGACATTGATTTTCATGTCAAAGTTACGCTCCAGTTTTTTTTTTTTTTTTTTGTTCTTCAAAAACGGTTTGCTGTGTCCTACAGCAAACCCCACAGCAGCCAGCTGTAATCACTGTGACAACAGCAAGATCAAAAGAGTCTGGTATTGATTCCACCACACACAGGCACAGCAGGACAAGGGGGAGAGAGAGAGGGGGGGGAGAGAGAGAGAGGAGGAGGGGAGATAGAGAGAGAAGGAAGAGAGAGAAGAGGAGAGAGAGAGAGAGAGAGAGAGAGAGAGAGAGAGAGAGAGAGAGAGAGAGAGAGGAGGGGAGGTAGGGAGAGAGAGAGAGAGGGAGAAGAGAGAGGGAGAGAGAGAGGGGAGAGAGAGAGAGAGGGGGGGAGGGGAGAGAGAGAGAGAGGGGGGGGGGAGGGGGCAAGGCCCAAAATGGGCTCTGCTCACTAAAAGCAGATTTCCTTTGATGTCTTTTCCAGTGGAAAAAATGCCAATCCCATAATTTTTCTCACAAGCACACTTGTCGATGATCTGTCCATTACGGCCAACAAGCAGAAGACTGCAGCAACACAACTGCTACAGGTCTGCTGCCGTCATCTTCTGCCTGCTTAGCTAGCTCTGCATTTTCTTTTCTTTTTTCTTCTTTTTTTTTACTGTTCAGAACAGGCAGGTCATAAATCATCTTGTAGGATATGTTCTTATTCACAACAACAAGGCAAACGCGCGCGCGTAGAGCCATTAGTTTGATTTTCCCCACACTTTGGGAGTTAGGTTGGTTTATGTTGTAGGTAGCTTGAGCATGATTGTTGTTGTTGTTGGCGTGGTTTGTCCATTCCTTGCTGCACTGATGATGCGACTGTCTGTTTCAGAGCCAAGGCCTGACTGCAGACATACATACATACATACACACTGATACTGTGACCATCAGCTAGAGAGAGGAACCCCTACTCAGGACTTTGGATGTCACCTGTGTCCACACGGAATACCCAATGGGAGACAGAGCCAACTTGTTGTGCTCCATCAGTGTCAGCGGTGGTTTTTACCTCTAGGTGTGTTTTATTATGTGCTACTGTGTTAATCCAGTTCGGAAATGATTCAGATTAGATAACTCATTTCAGTGTAGAAGTGGCTGTTACCCGCTAACGCCAATATCACATACAGAGCAAACGCGCAGCATATACAAGGGACACCATCGCCTCCACAGAAGTATCAGGTATCCACACTTCAGGATACCCCCCCCCCCCCAAAAAAAAAAAAAAAAAAAAAGGTCGTGAAAACAAAAGCAAAAATGAAAACTTCTGATCTCAGCAATCACTTACAGGTTGGAAAGTAGTATTTTGCAAAACCACACATTTCTACAGAGGTCTATGTGATCTGCAGATTTCATCCCTGTCTATGTGCAAAAATAAAAGTCAGACATAATTCAGAGAGCATACATGTAACTCCCTGTTTCTGATAAATCGATCATTCAGAACTTTTGAATCTGAACATCTACGAATATTAGAATTCTTCAAAAATCGCAATAAAATCATTCGGTCTGTGACTAGTCCTTAGAAACAATGCTCTATGGTTCCTCACCATGGCTTAAGGTTCTGTACACTTCCTCTGTATCTGTCCAAACCTGACAGTTCGTAAAAACATTCCTGCAGACTGTGCCAGACACCCAGCCCTCCTTGTGTCCATGCACGTGTAGCACACCATCCTGCGTTTCTCGAGGATACAACCCCCCCCCCTCCCCCAATGCCTCTTTCCGCAACAAGTCTGTCCTGAGCATCACTGAAGGTGCTCAATATTTTCCATGAGGAGTCCGTTTCTTTTTTGAAAGCTTCAGCGCGCACTCAGACGGCTGTCCTGAACTACCTACCCACAGGTTCTTTGTGCCTGTTCACATCCTGCCTCTGTTCTGCACCTACCTGGAAGTGTACTTTGTCTTCCTGCCTCTTCCAGCCGCCAACACGTGTCTTGTGCCCTATCCCGGTGTGTCCTTGCCCCTTCAGGTGAGTCTGCTGCATGCAGCAGAAGCATCTGAGCTGTCCACTAGAGACATGCTGCATTCATAAATGCTGAATACACAAAGCTCTCTGTCAGCGTCCTGAACATCCTTGTTCAGGAGAAAGAGCCAAACTCCCGTTCAGTTCTGCCTGTGTTGTCTTCAAGAAGTAAAGGGAAGAAAGGTAAAGGTGCCCCCATAACCTATGTGACTGTAGAGGAGACGCTAGCGAGGCGTCAGGGACCTCAGCTTCTCTAGGGGCCAGCGTATTGAGGGCGGCGCCCATCTCTCAAGGAGAGGACTCTTACAG
>CM060331.1:29228330-29230830 GCA_030674155.1 Stramonita haemastoma | reverse complement strand
CAGTGGCAAGATGTTGCCTGTAGAATCATGTCTTCCTACCATTAAAGGTAGCCGAATTCAAGCTTCGGGGGTCTTCCCTTCTATGTATCTATGTATCTATCTATGTATCTATGTATCTCTCTCTATCTCTCTCTCTTATCTATCTGCCTATCTATCTATCTATCTATCTATCTATCTATCTATCTATCTATCTATCTATCTATCTATCTATCTATCTATCTATCTATCTATCTATCTGTCTGTCTGTCTGTCTGTCTGTCTGTCTGTCTGTCTGTCTGTCTGTCTGTTGTCTGTCCCTTAGTCTGGCGACTGTGGGGGCACCCCTGAAGTCTTGACAACCTGTTCCCTCCATCCTCTCTCTGTTGTCTTCCCTGATATAAGCCTAAAATGATAACTTTCCACTTTCTAAGCTTCTCTTACAATAATTTTTGAGCACTTTCAACTAATTTGCCCAAACTTTCTAAGCTTTAATGAAGCACTTTTCACCACTTTGCCCCCAAACTATCCTAAATAACATGAAAAAAAACGTTTTTCAGTAGCGTACCCAAGTTCCTCTTACATTAATTGAACATGTTTCAACCAGCTTGTCTAAGGTTTCCCTGAATGACATGAATGAAGCGTTTCCCTAGTGGCTTGCCCATTCGTCTTTTACATAAAGTGACCATTTATCACTACTTGCCCAATGATTTCATCATTTCCTATACATTGATAAAACACTTTCCGAGAGCTTGTTGAAGCTTTCCTTATATCAATTTAGTCGAGCATTTTTCTGCTAATTTGCCCAAAATTTCCTTGACATTGATTGAACAAATTTCTGTTGGCTTGCCCAAGTATTCGCCTGTTTCAATACACTTATTCTGTGCTTTATATTATCTACCAAGCTACTCGGTAACGGTGGCAGGCAGGCAGGCAGGCAGGAAGGAAGGAAGGCAGGCAGGCAGGCAGGCAGGCAGGCAGGCAGGCAGGCAGGCAAGCAGGCAGGCAGGCAGGCAGGCAGGCAGGCAAGCAGGCAGGCAGGCAAGCAATATCGAAAAAATAAATAGATGGGTAAATAAGTGAATGAATAGATTTTTATCGAGCACAGGTGGATGGATTGATGGATGGATGAGTAGATAGATAGATGAATGGATAAACAGATGGTTGGATATATATGGAATGATGCATGGAATGATGGAATGATGGGTTGGTTGGTGCATGCATGCATGCATGCACATGCACACGTGTCGTCCGTCCGTCTGTTGTACGTACGTATGTAGATTAGTTTATGTATGTAGTATGTATGATGTATGTATGTATGTATGTATGTATGTATGTATGTATGTATGTATGTATGTATGTATGTATGTATGTATGTATGTTGGTGGGTGTGGTTGGTGGTGGGTTGGTTGGTTGTTAGGTTGGTTGGTTGGTTGGTTGGTTTACTCGTTTGTTTTCTTTCTTGCTTGTTAATTTGTTAAGTAATTTAATGAGGAAGCGAGCGAGTGAGGATATGCATGAATGAGTGAGTATCTAGTTAATCAATACACTGATCGATTGATTAATGACTAATTTGTTGGGTTTTTTTCCATTTCAAGAAATGATCAACAACAAACATAATAGGGTTAACACTTAAGTGTGCACTTCACATGCACTCTTCGGGAAGTGGGGGAGGGGAGGGTAGAGAAAAAGAAAGATGGAAAAAAAGGCTATAGGTCTACCGTGTGTCTTCTTGTCACTCTCTCGTTCAATGGATTAGGCCTACCTCATGAATCAGCCTTCCCCTCCACCCATCTGCGTTCTCACTCAGACATTCTCTTGTCAAAACTGTCTTTTCATCGTTTTGTCCCCCACCCCCTCCCCTTCCTTCACACCAAATCCTTGCACCCCCAATCTTTGGGCAAACACAAGGTGGGAGGGCTGTTAAAAAAAACGAACAAAAACAAACTCTAAGTCATGATTATATATATATACTTGTAGATAGTCCTATTATCTTCGATTCAAATCGATTAGTGCGACTTTGAATTAGGCCTAGCCTACATTTTTTGCAGCCATGCTACTTGCTACCACCAACAAGTAGGCTAGGCCCACGTAATGCAGGCCTGAAGATCTATACACAAGTAAAGTATTCCATTTTTATGGGCCTTAGTAGGCCTATACAAACACACATACATGCTTGTGTTTCTGTGTGTGTTTTTTTTGGGGGGGAGGGGGGCGGGGGTAGGTGTACGCGCGCACACGCACGCACACACACACACACACGTCTGTCCAGTGGCTTGCTTATAGTATATTAGCAATATAATCGTACACACGTACGCATGCACGCATGCACGCACGCACGCACGCACGCGCGCACACACACACACACACACACACACACACACACACACACACACACACACACACACACACACACACACACACACACACAACTTATAAGATCCTACATTGCTAGAAAAAAAAGTTAAAAAATGAAACAGCCAGAAACACAGCCAAAAACGTTACAGAAACATTAGTGAAGTAA
>CM060331.1:29198330-29223330 GCA_030674155.1 Stramonita haemastoma | reverse complement strand
GAACAAGAGAACAAGAACAAGAAGAGGTTGGCATTGTGTGTGATGGAAGGATGACTAAATTCTACAAAACCGTATACAGACGGGGGACAGGATGTAAACAGTAAAAGCACACTATGTACATTTTTAAAATAAAAATAAGGATTTCTTTACCCTCTCTCCTCTCTCTCTCTCTCTCCTCTCTCTCTCTCTCTCTCTCTCTCTCTCTCTCTCTCTCTCTCTTCCACACACACACACACGCACACACCTACACCACACCACACTATACCACACTACACTACATACACCACACCACACACACACCACACCACACCACACCACACCACACCAAAACTCTTGCGCACACGTTTAAATCCTGTTCCGCTTTTCATAAGAGTAGGCCATCGTGTGCCGGTGGGAACAGATGACATTTACAAAAACTGCATACACACGGGGATTGGATGTAAAAAAGCACAAGAGTGCTTATTCCATAAAAGAATAAAATCAAAATCAAATCAAAACCACACCACATAAGATAATCACTTTGCACGCACACCTTTTCTTTTCTTAGTTCCCACACTTAATACCCCCAAAATACCGTCATAAGATCCCAGTCCTCAGAAAACGGCTATGACAACACATGTCGATTACACCCTCAATTTCACAGCTTTGGAAGGAAGGGGGATTTGAGGGATATACATCGTCTGCTTCGTTTTATTTTCCACCCTCATATTTCATGGGTGTCTTTTCAGGGTCACGTTTATTTTTATACGACCGTTTAATAATCATAATAATAATCAGAATGTTCAAGGGATTACATTGTGACTTATTGCCATACATTTTGCACTACATTTTTTAAGGGGTGGGGGGTAGGGTAGTGGGTAGGGTAGGGGCCGGGTGGAGGTATGGTTTTGTTTTTGTTTGTTGGTTGTTTTTTTTTATCCAGGGAGAGAATAAGGGCCAGGGGGGGGGGGGGGGGGGGGGTTAGTTGAAGTTCAAGACAAGAAACACTTCTTGAGTGGAGAGAGAGGATTAGAACAGTATTAGCCAGTTCTCAAAGGGGATGAGGAAAATGGTTTTGAATGAATGAGGTTTGCAAGCGTGGAAGGCGGAACGATTTCATGTTAGTGTTATTGAAGTATTTTATAATGGGGATTTGGAGATCATGTAGTAAATGTCTTCTTTTTTTCTTCTTCTTCTTTCTCTTAGTTCTTACTCTTTATGTTATGTTTGGTCTTGTTGTTGTTGTTGTTCTTCTTCTTCTTCTTCTTCTTCTTGTTCTTGTTCTTCTTCTTCTTCTTCTTCTTCTTGTTCTTCTTCTTCTTCTTCTTCTTCTTCTTCTTCTTCTTCTTCTCTTCCTCCATCTTCTTCTTCTGTTATGTGCATGCTTATTATCATATTTATCTTAATCATGTAAATTGTTGTTCTTGTTATCATTGTGTTTATTCGTATATGAAAATCATGTTTACTATCACGTGTTCATTTTTATATATGTTGTTGCAGTAGTAGTAGTAGTAGTAGTAGTAGTAGTAGTAGCAGTAGCAGCAGCAGCAGCAGTAGTAGTAGTAGTAGTAGTAGTAGTAGTAGTAGTAGTAGTAGTAGTAGTAGTAGTAGTAGCAAATCTACTATTATCATTATCACCATGTTTTGTATTATGTTTATTGTTGTTATTGTTATGATTATTACTAATATTGTATTTATCACCAATATTATGATTTATAATTGTGGTTATCTTTATTCGTGGGTCTATCACTATTAGTATGTTTATTACTATTATGTTTGTTATTATGCTTATCATTATTTAAATCAATGTCTGTCACTGCCAATAGTATAATAATGGCCAACTACTACTACTACTGTACAACTACTACTACAACTTCTAGTTGTGGTGATGAGTATAATAATAATAATAATAATAATAATAATAATAATAATAATAATAATAATAATAATAATAACAACGATGATGATGATGATGATGATGATGATGATGATGGTGATGATAATAATGATGATAATAATAATAATAATAATAATAATAATAATAATAATAATAATAATAATAATAATGATTTTGATTTTAAGGAGCATCATCATCATCATCATCATCATCATCATCATCGTCGTCGTCGTCGTCGTCGCCGTCGTCGTCGTCGTCGTCTTCGTCGTCGTCGCCGTCGTCGTCATCACCATCATCATCATCGTCGTAATTGTCATCATCGTCGTCATCATCTTCTTTTTCCTCCATGTATATCATAAACGCTTCATCATTTTCGGGTTTGCATTCCAGATAGATTTATATAATTTTTATTGCCATCACATTTATCATCATTACAAACAAAACATTGATAACAACCCACTCCCCCCACCCCCCACCCCCAACCCCTGAGAAAAAAAAAAACGGCACGTAAATGACAAAATGTGCTTTGGCCGTGTCCATTGTAACGCTAACGATGTCAAACAGATTCGCTGTTATTGTTTGTTCAGTTGTTTTTTTTATGACAGGACCACCTAACACCCCCCTCCCCCCCCCAAAAAAAAAAAAACCGACCCCAATAATAACAAAATTTCTTTTTCTTTCATTTGATTTATTTCATGCCACTTTGTCATGTAATGGCAGTTTTCTCTCTGTCAAATTCGGGTTGTTCTTCCCGGGGAGACGCGTCGCCATAAGAGCAACGCCACCAAATCCTCTTTTTCCTTTTCCTGTTTTTGGCATATTTTGTTTCCCTATCAGAGTGGCTTTTTCCTACTTATTTTTGCTAGGGACAGCTCTCTTGTTGCCGTGGGTTCTTTCACGTGCACTAAATAATCAAGTGTAACACACGAGACCTCGGTTTATTGTCTCATCTCAAAGACTAGCTAGCACCCAGACCACCACTATTGGTCTAATGCACGAGGGGAAAAGTTTTGCTCCCAAACAGGATTCGAACCACCGCCCATTTGCGACCCGGACTTTTCACTTTCTAGGCAGGCGCGTTACCTGTAGACCACCGATCCACAACAACAAACAGCACTAGCAAACAAACAGAAACACAACAAAATTAATATCAAAGCGCCGAGAGACAAACAAACAACAAACGGAATCCGGAATATGGTGAAACGCTATACACTATACCTGATCTTTTTTATATGAATAAAAGGATGGTAAAAACCAAACAAACAACAACAAACATAAACAACATAAAGGTAACTCTAACGTGCATACTCGACTTAATTTTTTTTTTAAAAGACAATGAATAATGATAATTTTTTTTTTTTTTAAAAGCAAAGTCCCCACTCAGCACTTGCAGTTCTGCACGGAAGATGACATTGAAGACGGTAAAAAAATATATCTCTTCACCCTCATAACGTACTACCAGCAAGTGAAGGCTGTTTATTCCTTTACCTTCACCCGAGACCCGAACCTGGAACCCTTAACTTCAGAACCATGATCTGATTTTCCTAATACCTCAGAACCATGATCTGATTTTCCTGGTCCTTCAGAACCATTAGATCTATCTGATTTTCCTGGTCCTCAGAACCATTAGATCTATCTCATTTTCCTGGTCCTCAGAGCCATGATCTGATTTTCCTGGTCCTCAGAACCATATTATCATTTCCTGGTACCTCAGAACCATGATCTGGTTTCCTGTCCTCAGAACCATGATCTGGTTTTCCTGTACCTCAGAACCATGATCTCTGGTTTTTCCTGGTCCTCAGAACCATGATCTGGTTTTCCTGTCTCAGAACCATGATCTGGTTTTCCTGGTCTGCTCAGAAACCAGATCTGGTTTTCTGGTCCTCGAACCATGATCTGTTTTCCTGGTCCTCAGAACCATGATCTGGTTTTCCTGTACCTCAGAACCATGCTGATCTGGTCTTCCTGGTCCCCCAGAACCATGATCTGGTTTTCCTGGTCCTCAGAACCATGATCTGGTTTTCCTGGTCCTCAGAACCGTGATCTGTTTTCCTGGTCCTCAGAACCGTATCTGGTTTTCCTGGTCCTCAGAACCATGATCTGGATTTTTCCTGTACCTCAGAACCATGATCTGGTTTTCCTGTACCTCAGAACCATGATCTTTTTCCTGTCCCCTCAGAACCGTGATCTCATTTTCCTGGTCCATACGCATGGAGCTCCAATGGTCACCCTGGTGAGAATGTTGGCATGCCGCCTGTTTGGTTTTGGTTTTGTCTCTGTTGTCCACCCTTACGATAGCCGCATTCCGACCTCGGGAGTGGTGTTTAGACACAACCTCAGCGTACATGTAATTATACATATAATATATACTTTTTTAAAAGCTGATCATCCGTTCTTATCTGCACCTATGGCTCACTTTTCGGAACAACAGAACGGGTTACATATATATTAAAACGTGTGCAGAAAATGTTCTGGGTGCGTTTACACACGGGACCTCAATAAAATTTTATAAATTTCATCCGGAGAACTTTCGGGAATGTGGAGTCGGTCAGTAACCCCAGTTGGAACTGGCGTCTCGGTTGTAACTAACTCGAACTTTGGCCTTCAAATCGCAAAAGCAATGCTCTAACCACTATGCTACCCCCCTCCCCCCCCCCCCCCCCCCATCCCACCTACATCCCCTAACTGGAATCATAATAACATAGCCATCGCCTTAACCACTCGATTCATCATGAAGAGCGAGATAGGGCTATTTTGAGGAGGTTATTATCTCATAATTAACGGGCTTACCAACACATAGTCATGGTATTCTCCATACTCCAGTCTGGTCTGTCCGTGCATTTATTATTAATTTTTGTTCTGAAATCTTACATCACTACACCTGAAGAGGGGACGGGATAGTCTAGTGGTCAGAACATTGCGCTTGCAATTTGACGACCCAGGTTTGATTCCCAGTGGAGGGGATTTTTCCTCTGGAGTTAACATCAGTGCTGACTCCACTCCCCCAAAAAAGTCTTTCGGATGAGACTAAAAACCGAGGCCCTGTGTGCGAACGCACGCAGAACATCTTGCACACACGTTAAATCTTGTTCCGCTTTACGTAAGAGTAGGCCATCGTGTGCTGGTGGGAACAGATGATATTTACAAAACTGCATACACACGGGGACTGGATGTAAAAAAAAAGCATATGAATGGTTATTCCATTATCCTTGATATAAAAGAATAATAGATAAATAAATAAATAAAATAGAGGGATGGGTTAGGCCAAGTTCCACTTGCCCGGGAGACGTTGCCTGCCTGAAACACTCAGTGCAGTGTTATGTCCCAGCCATTCTGCGGGGAGTGAGTAAAGGGAGAGAAAAAGAAGACGACGACGCCATCTTTTTTTCTTTTTTTTCTTTTTTGCAAAATGTATGGATCACGCTCATGTGTTCATGAGCAGCGATTATGTTAGAGTAGGTTTTGTTTGTTTTGTATTTTTGCAAAATAAACAAAGTTGATCTCAAAACCTCATTAGATACATGACGGTGTTGTCTATTGTAAATAGATCTAAGCGATGAATGATGATGATGATGATGATGATGATGATGATGATGATGAGATGATGAGATGATGATGATAACAATAACACTAACAACAACAACAACAACAATAATAATAATAATAATGATAATAATAATAATAATAATAATAATAATAATAATAATAATAATAATAATAATAATAATAATATAATATAATGATGATGATGATAGTAATAATAATAATAATAATAATAATAATAATAATAATAATAATATAATAATAATAATGATAATAATAAAGAAAAAAATGTGACTTTGGAGGAATCGACAATCTATAAACTTTTCCCAGAAAGTAAAAAACCTGGAGAAAAGACCCGCAACATGTAGAAAAACTGAATTTTCGTTCGCAGAAAGTTAGTCAACCCTACTTTGCGCGATAGGCTAGGCCTGTCTACCTCTGAATTGCAACAACTAAAATAATTTAGAAAATTAATCTGAAAGTTGCAATAATCTGCTAACAAAAATTATACACAAATCAAAATATCTGCTCTATGCAGTACTATAACTGCTTTAAAAAAATATGTAGAAATCAGATATCTCTGCTCTATGTAATGTTGCATCAGTTTCTGAAAATACAAAATCAGAAATGTCTGCTCTACGCAATCTTATAGCTAATTCTGAATATACAAAAATAAAAAAAATTCTACTCTATACAATAAATTATTATATATGTTTCAGATTATACAACATTAATGAAAAATCTCTGCTCTATGCAACATTACAGCTGTTTCTGAATATTCAGAAATCTCTGCTGTATTATATCTGTTTCTGAATATACAAAAAATGAGAAAATTCTGCTCTATACAATAAATTATTACATATGTTTCAGAATATACAAAAATGAAAAATCTCTGCTCTATGCAATGTTATATCTCTTTCAGAAATACATAAATCTGTGCTCTATACCATATTACATATGTCTCTGAATTAAAACAATCAGAAAGGGGTTGCAGCGAAATCAGGAAAGGCACTAATCTAATTTGTCATTCTCTGAATTGTTCTGAAAAACATAAATAATCTTTCGTTTTATACGGACATACGCCTACCAGCTGCCAGGTTATTATTTACTTTGATTTTGTCTTTGTTGTGATGCGTCATAAGCTACTTGATTTTTTCTTGTTCTTCACATCTATTTGTATATAATTGTATGATTCTTTCAAAATCAACATTATCGTAACCAAGAATCAGTAATAAACTCTTCTCTACGCTTCAACTATGCTGTAGGCAACATTACTCCTATCTCTGGATTTAAAAAAAAATCAATTACTCTGTTCTGTACAATAGGTATCACTATTTTTTATATGAAGTTATTAAAGTCTGTTCTATGTAGTGATACATCTATTTCTCAATACAATGAAGGAAAATATGAAACGAAAAACAAAACAAAAAAGAAACCCACAATAAACTCTGTTCTACGCATCAATTTATCTACTACCTCTGAATGCACGCTCTGATTAATGGTATATCTATTTCTAAATGTAAAGAAGATAGATTAATAAAGTGTGCTATAAACAGTATTAACTTTATCTCTGAATGTAATAATTCGGTAAACCCTGTGCTACAAACTGATATCTTAATTTCGAAACGTAAAAAAACAAACAAACAAACTTCAGTAAACTCTGCTCTACTCAGTAATAAATCTATTTCTGAATATCAAAAATGTAAACTCTGCTCTACAGAATACTGTTTTCATCTCTCTCTCTCTCTAAAAAAAGTTAGAATCCTCTGTTCTACAGAATGATCTCTGAATGCAAAAATCAGTCAACTCTGCTCTAGGTCCACACAATAATCGTATATCTGAATGTAAAAATCAGTAACCTCTGTTCTACACAGTAAACATCTATCTCAGAATATAAACCGCACCCCCTCCTCCCCTACCTAAAAAAAATCAGTACACACTGCTCTACACAATGATATAAGATTATCTCATCTCAGAATGTAAACCAGCCCCCACCATCCCCACCACCCCAACAAACAACAAAACTCAATAATCTCTGCCTTACACAATGATATAATCATCACTCAATGTAAGAAAACCAGTAACCTCTGCCTTATGCAATATCTCTGAATTTATCCCTCCCAAAAAAAAAAGGAGAAAACCCCCCAAATCCAAAGAAACAAACCAAAAACAAACAAAAAAACAACAAACAAAAACACACAAAACAACAAGAAGATTCAGTAAACTCTGGTCTACGTAATAATTATTATTATTTGTCACATTAGCCAATATTCGTACTGAACAGAGATTATTATTATATTATTTGCTAGATAAATACTACATGCACAGAGATTATAGTAGCCGGACAAATACTGCAAAGAAGCTTTCAGAAGGAAGATTGATGCTGTGAATGATTGATTACCCCGCTGTAGTTCTATATTCTGCAGCCACAGTAGCCGAAATTAGGTTTTTATTAAGAAGTTACCGTAGCCAAGAAAAGCACTACAGAATTACCTTTGCCAGGATTGGCACCATAATGTCGCGTTGTCTAAAATGGTAAAGGTAAAGGTGTCCCATAACCTGAGTGGTCGTAGGGGCCCGGGAGCGAGGCGTCAGAGAGTTCAGCTTCTCTAGGGCCAGCATATTGAGGGCGGCGCCCATCTTCTCTCCCTCGCTGCTTTACCTTCCCTGACCCTAAAGAGGGCAGGTACCCATTTACAGCTGGGTAAACTGGGGGTACTGTACTGAAGCCAAAGCACGCAAAAGGTCACCCATCGAATTGCCAACCACGCTCGATGCTGCTTAACTTGGCTGGGGCAAAGCGAGCGCTCTGACCACTGAGCTATCCCGTCCCCATGCAGTGGTTGGGGAGTCCCCATGCAGTGGTTGGGGAGTCCAATGTCAGACCTCAGCTTCTATAGGAGCCGGCATGTTGAGGGCGGCGCCCATCTCATCTCCCTCGCTAGTTTGCTTTCTAGCTGGGTGAACCGGGGGACTATACTAAAGCCAAGGTGCACGAACGGTCACCTACCCACGAGAAAACCATGCCCAACACAGTTTAACCTTAGTTTAACCTAACCAGAGCAAATGCTCTGACCACTGAGCTATCCCTCATGCCTCTTGATAGCTTTGATTTATAATGTTGAAACAGAAAGAATTGAAATTTCGGGGGGGGGGGGGGGGGGGGGGGGGATCTTTGCTTTCGTTAGTTTTTTTCTTTTGGTTCGGTTTTTTTGCTGTTGTTTTTTTCCCTCGGGAGTTAGGGGGCTCGAAAGATTGAGACCCATCAGAAACATGACATTTCCACATTTATTGGATACTAAAAGGGGAAAATGACAAATGACTTTAAACTCTACAACCTATGCTTCACTTTGACACGAAACCAAACCTAAGAAAGTTCAGTAATGGGCAACGATAAGGCTGTCAAGCAAAATGATTGACACATCAAACAAGGAAACACACACACACACACACACACACACACACACACACACACACACACACACACACACACACACACACACACACACACGCACACACACACACACCACGCACCACACACCACAACACACACACACACACGACTCTACCCTTAAAAAAAGAGCGAAATTAAAGAAATTGTATACTACGCTATACATATCATTCAATATTCTACTAATCATTTTTCTTATTATCTTTTAAACGATGTTGTGCTATGTAGTTGACAGCATAGACGCACAACCGATCGATGATATCTGCATTAACCTGATGAAGACTGCATAGTTGTTGTTGGGGGTAGTACAGTAGCCAGCCCCCCCCCCCCCCCCCCCCACACACCACAAATCCGCTAATCGGTCGCTGTGGGGCATTACAAGCGCTAAATTGATTGAAATATCGAGTTGGGAGGTTTTTTTGTTGTGTGTGTTGTGCGTTGTGTGGAGAGCGCCATTACAAAACGATTTCATCCGCGACGTTAGCTGAAACCAACTACTTCGTTCCCGCAAATCGTAAACGTTGCTAGTGACAAAACAGGATTCGGGAGTCAGACTTGTGTTTTTGGTTAGTTTAGCTTGTGCCTGTTCTAAAGCCCCATTCACACTTGTCGTTACTCGTTATCGTCGTTGTCGTCGTCGTTATCTCTGTGAGGTTTTCAGGTATAGACTTGTAGCAGAAAGCGAGACAGCTTGTGCCTATTCTAAAGCCCATTCACACCTGTCGTTTATCGTCGTTCGTCGTCGTTGTCGTCTTGTGAGTTTTGAGGTATAAGTCTGGTAGTAGAAGAAGTGGGTAATAGCCCCTTAATTATCGTGTACGTCGTCGGCTTGGGGAACCGATGTAGTACATAAAAACACAACAAACAAAATATAAAACATAAAATAATAAAAAGAAAGAAGTAGAAGTTTAGGTTTTGAAAGGAAGATGTTACTGAAGTCACATGACAATCTCTGAGACACATCTCTTTTTATGGTCGGTTCTGAAAAACATAAAAAAAGCCAAACAAAATACAACAAAGATGAATAGCAAAACCCTGGGGCTCAAATGTTTGAAAAATCACCCTCCTCCTCCTCCTCCTCCTCCTCTCATCCTCCCCCCCCCCCACACATCATCCATCACTCATCTCACACACATCCTCCTCACACCACCTCCTCCCTCCTCCTCTCCTGCTCCACTCTCACTCTCTCCTCATCATCATCCTCATCATCATCACATCATCATCACGTCTTCATCACCCATCTCTTATGACAATCCGCCACACTATCTTCTGATGACTATTTATTCATCTTCATCAAATTCATCTCATCAATTCATCTCCATCATCATCTTTGTTGACCTCTCACCACACACTGTCTCTGATCACACTTTCACTCATCACACATCTCTCCGATGGGCAAATAATTCATCTCCCTAAGGCTTTAATACACACACACACACACACACACACACACACACACACACACACACACACACACACACACACACACACACACACACACACACACACACTTCCCAACCCACAACGTCACATCATTCGAAACCAACTCGGTTCGTTCTTGCAATTATGCGCGCGAGAGAGCATGACCAATTTTGGGCCCAGGTTAATATATGCACAGAAGCAAAGGTCAGAGAAGAGAGCAAGGGGAAGGTAGAGGGTGATGTAGGGGAGGTGCCAAGGGGAAGGGAGGAGGGTGGGATGGGGGAGTGGAGAGAGAGAGAAGGCTGTAGGTGGGTGAGTGTGAAGGGGGGGGGGGGGGTGAAAGTGGAGCGTGGCTAATATGTCATTGGTGATTCTTTGCATCAGTTTGTGTGTGTGTAGGGTTCATTTGATGGGGAAATGCCCCTGACCCCTGAAGGGCTGAAACCTCTGCAGAAATGCTCTTGTCTTCTTTCTACAGCCATGGACGAACAACGTTTTCTTGTCTTCTTCTCCTAGAATCTATATCTTATCTTAATTTGGCTTTATTCAATTTTTATTTTACTTTTTTAAAATCATATCTTAATCTGTTCTCTCTTTTTTTTTTTTTAGTTTGTTTTGTTTTGTTTCATTTTCTAACAATTCTATTTCATATAGATCTATTTGGTTTATCATACTTAAAAAAAATTACTTTGCTTTATTTTATTTCACTTCATTTTTTTGTTTTATTTTGTTTTATTATCTTATCTCTATTTTTATTTTATTTCATTTCTTATTGTATTCCATTCTAGTTTATTTCATTTTAATTTTGTTTAGTTCAGTCTTGGGACTCGACTTTGTTCTCTGGCGCGCAAGCGGCAAGCGCGCGCGTGTGTGTGTATGTGTGTGAAGCTGAAAAGAAACTTTATTCCAGGGAGGGAAGGGGGTGGATGGGTTGAGAGGGGTGGGAGAAGGAGGGGGAAGACAAGAGAGTTCCTGTCAGGTTTTCAGTGTCTGTGTTACTAGGTACGAATGGCTTATGTATATTATGAGCTGAATCTCTCCTGTCTCTCCGTTTCTCAGCCTCTGTCTGTAAAATGATTTTTTGGGGGTGCCTCATTCTCTGTCTGTCTGTCTGTCTTTCTGTCTATTTGTCTGTCTTTGTCTCTTCTATTTTGCATTTTATGTCCTTTTGCCTAAAAATGGTTAGGGAAAAACAAACAAAATAACAAAACCAAACTGTGATGTACTGAGACAGCTGTTAAAAAGATATATCAAATCAAGCCAAATCCATTTCAAACTTACTACAGCCAACATTAATGACAGCCCACTTTCATTTATTCCTAAAATTTAGATAAAACAATATTGTGTAAGCTTTTAGAAAAACAAATGCCTACAACACACACGCACACACATACATACATACATACATACATACATACATACATACATACATACATACATACATCATACATACATACACACGCGCAGCACGCACACGCACGCACGCACGCATGAACACACACACACACGCACGCACCACCACACACACACACAGTGAGGGCAGGATAAAAAAAAAGTTGTGCAAACTTAATCTTTGACCCTCAATAAAGATCATTTTAACTTGACTTGACTTGACACACATAGGACCCACTGACACTACCACACACTCCCACCTTATTCCCCACCCCACCCGCACCTCCTTCATCCCACCCTCCAAAGAAAAAGAAAAAAAAAGCAAGCAAGAAAGCTCCACCACGTGAATAAAATTTAATGGTCCCTCTTCTAGGCTGCTGATCCACTGCTGCCGACTTGGCTATATTGATAGGGATGGCCTAATGTAGGCCCGTAGTATAAAGCCTTTGGTAAAGGTAAAGGTGTGTCCCATAACCTATGTGGTCGTAGGGGAGCGAGGCATCAGAAACCTCAGCTTCTCTAGGGGCCGGCGTGTTGAGGGCGGTGCCCATCTCATGTCCCTGGCTGCTTTACCTTCCCTGACCATAAAGAGGACAGGTACCCATTTACAGCTGGGTGAAGGGGAGGTCTGTACTGAAGCCAAGGTGTGAAAACGGTCACCCATGGAATAGGTAACCACGCTTAACGTTGCCTAACTTGGCCGGGGAAAGCGAGCGCTCTGAGCTATCCCGTCCCCTAAAGCCTTTGATAGGCCACAAAAGGTAGGAAGCCTGTCTGTTAGTTCCTGCAACTGCTTTTGCCAGCCACCCCCTCCCCCTCCTTATACATGCTGAATTAAAAAGCACTTACAAGCTTTGCCAGAGAGCCCTTCCCCCCCCCCCCCTCCCCCTTCCCACGTCCACTCCCCTCCACCCCCACCGCCACCCTCCCACACCCCTGGGCACCTCTACCCCAGAAAACAGAAAGAGAAAAATAAACCCCTGTGGGGAAGAAAGTTTGTGTAGTGGTGTGTGGCGTGCGTGCGTGTGTGTGTGGTGTGTGTGTGTGTGTGTGTGTGTGTGTGTGTGTGTGTGTGTGTGGGTGTGTGTGTGTGTGTTGTGTGTGTGGACAGAGAAAAAAATGTTTCAGATAGAGTCACTATTAAGAAAACAACAACAGAGTCAATATATAGAGTCGATTTTACAGCAACAACAGCAACAACAACAGCAATACCCCCAAAAACAGCAGCAGCAGCAACAACAACAACAAAAACAAAACCCGATACTTCTCCTTCTGCTGTTCCCTGGCTATGCTGAAGACTTTATTCGGACTTGATGGCAAAGTCTGCAGTCTGACATAATGATCCTGCCGGTTCCCAGAGTTTTTCCTGGAGCTCTACTGGACTGGGCATGCATCTAGCTAGTCTCAGCCTTCACTGGCCCCATTTTAATTTACCTCGTGGGACTTCCATTAAGCACTTCTAGTTTTAGATTTAAAGTACTTTTTTTTTGTTTTGCTTCTTCTTCTTCTTGTTGTATTTTTGAGGCCATAAGCCACCAACTAGCCAAACTTAAACCATGTATGAAATGTAGCTACTTCGTGTGTTTGATTATGATTTGTTCAATATGCCTGTCAGTATTGTAATTGCCCTTCAGGGATGATTAAAGTTTTGACTTGACTTGACTTGATAACAAAAAAGCCCGATTTAGGTGTCTGACATTTAATTGTTTCTATGCTGCCTCATTCAAAACCACTTTTTCTACAGTTTTATCGTTTTGTAGACACTAGATGCATGCCCAGTCCAGTAGAGCTCCAGGAAAAACTCTGGGAACTTGTCGGAGTGTGGCTGTCTATAACGACGAGGTAATGTGAAAACAGCTGAGCACGCAAACTTCTCTCCCTGTGTGTAGGCTGCTTGGGAGTCTCACAGGGATTCCCAGGTGGGATCAATGAGACAGAGTGCACATTCTGGATGACCCCCAGAATGTTAAACTGGGGAACGGGCAACACATACAACAATGCTTCCCAGATTCATAGCAAACCCATCTCTCACCGCTTGTTCTATCCTATCTAACCCTTTCAGTCAGGACCATACTTCCCCCCACACATAGCGTTCTTAGCTTACCACCCACCTTCAAAAGCTGACAGACTTTCGCGAAAAGAGAGAAATCTTTCAGATCCACAGCTCAAGTCTGTCACGATGTGATACACTGACTGACTACTGCAGAGTTGAACAAGAAGAGTCAGAATCAGTAAACCTGTAAAAGGCCTTTGATTTACACAGCTTTTCCAGGGGGGTTCTTTTCTTGCTCTTAAACATAGTACCTGCTATGTTCTTGATGGCGAACAAATCGACAACGAGTTGCCGAGCGTCCTTTGCAAGTCTCTGGCTAATGTCCGTGTTAATTTGTGAATTTGGGGGGGAAAGGGGCGTGCGCCAAGGTGGTTTGAAAGATCCCTAGTTATTTGATGTACGCTGGCCGCTTTGATTGCCACGGCAGGGGAGACAACCTGGCGTGAAAAAAATTCCGTTAGGTTTTGGAAGAAGGGGAGAGGGTTATTAGATGCAGTTAGAGTCTCTCTCTCTCTCTCTCTCTCTCTCTCTCTCTCTCTCTCTCTCTCCTCTCTCTCTCTCTCTCTCTCTCTCTCTCTCTCTCTCTCTCTCTCTCTCTCTCTCTCTCTCCTGTAACTGTAAATATTGTCAAAGAATCTGGTTCTTCATAGATAATATATTACAAAAACACGGTATTCCTTTATCTTACATTACTAATAAATCACCAAGCCTTCTCAATTCCTTCTCCACGTCACAGCAGTACAGCAATGCATGTTTCGTAAACTTGATGAAAACCTTAGCTCTGTGCTTGCACGGAAGAATGGACGAAGCTTGTGACCTGGCCAGATTTAATAGTCAGGAAGCCAACGTTGCCATCACTGTGTGTCTTGACCGTTCTTCCTGTTGTTAGCAATGTCGTTATAACTGTGAATGCTGATTTTTTTTTTGCAGTCAGTGTCGTTATTGTTGTTGCTGTTGTTTGTGGGTTCGTTGTTCCTCGGCTAAAGCTCCGAAATTCACCAAAGGTTGTAGGGAGGCGAGGCATCAGAAACCTCAACTTCTCTAGGGCCCAGTATATTGAGGGCGGCGCCCATCTCCTCTCCCTCGCTGCTTTACCTTTCCCAGATCCTAAAGAGGGCGGGTACTTATTCACAGCTGGTGAACTAGGCGACTGTATTGAAGCCAAGGGCGCAAACGGTCAGATAATTATCTACTTGGTAACCACGCTCAGTGCTGCTTAACCTTGGCTTGGGGAAAGCGAGTGCTCTGACCACTGAGCTACCCCATCCCTTATAGGGGGCAGGTACCTATTTACAGCTGGGTGAACTGGGGCCGGGGACTGTATTGAAGCCAAGGCGAGCAAACGGTCACCTGTCCAGTTGGTAACCACGCTCAATGCTGCTTAACCTTGCCTTTGGGAAAGCGAGTGCTCTGACCACTGAGCTAGCTATCCCTATCTCTCACTCCACTATAGAGTCCAGTAAAGTACCCCAGTGTCCTACAGAGGTGACAGAAGAGTAACCAGAAGACTTGGGTTAGGGGGTGGGCAGCTGTGGCCTCGTGGTTCTTTCCTCTTGAAGAGAGCAGGCTGAGTGGCATCTGTGTTAATTGGCGGAACGCTTAGCCGATAACTGATTGCTTGAGAAGCTTGGAATGGTATGGGATAGGGGGGAGGGGGGAGAGGGGTGGTGGGGTGGTGGTGGGACAGGGGGAGATTGGGCACGCGATGGCCACGAGTCACATCTGATAACTGACCCTCAGCCTTTCTTGTCTTCCACAGAGAGAGAGAGAGAGAGAGAGAGAGGAGAGAGAGAGAGAGAGAGAGAGAGAGAGAGAGGAGAGAGAGAGAGGAGAGAGAGAGAGAGAGAGAGAGAGAGAGAAACAAGACAAGACAAGACAAATTCTTTTATCATGTGCTTTTTTACATCCAGTCCCCGCCCTTTTCAGGGATAACATCAAGATAAAAAGATACTAAACAGTAAAACTATATGCAGTACCAAACAACATAAAGGAATAAGAACATTATATATAATAAGGTAATAAAAATGCACTCATTCAGAAGACGAAAATCAGAAGTCACAATAAAATGATTTTGATTATAGATGAAAAGAGAAGCGTTAATAGATAAAGAGCAAACAAAGGAACATAATGAAATAAACAGCTTAGCAACCAAGAAAAGTCCACCCAAAAATATTTAGCTACAACATTGTTACAACTCATAACAACAAAATGAACTCAAAAGGAACTAAAGATAATACAATGAGAGAGAGAGAGAGAGAGAGAGAGAGAGAGAGAGAGAGAGAGAGAGAGGAGGAGAGAGAGAGAGAGAGAGAGGAGAGGAGAGGAGAGATGGAGAGAGAGAGAGAGAATAGAGAGAGAGAGATCGTAAAAACTCCCACCCCTAATTCTCCAGACGCCACCGAGATTCAAACCTATAACTTCATGGACCCATGGGATCAAGTCAAACGGTCTTAACCACTCGGCTACAGCGTCCTTCATCATTGTGATAATTAAGCAAACAATACTGAGAATGATGAAAGGAATGAAAAAATAACTGGTGCCACTTTCATACAAAAGTGCGTTTATTCATTATTTTTTTAGGTGGACATGTTGGACAGAATAGTATAATGTAGCCCTAATCCGATGGAAGCACTCAGCTTAACATTCACCACAGTGGTTACAGATAGTTTTTAAATCTGTTTTTTCCTGCGGGAATGCCAGGGGCCTGTCAGTGGATATAACATCCCCATCTCCTGGAAAGAATTATACTAGGAATTCCTCCTTTTCTATTCCTCTATTTATTTGTACTTTGTTCCTTTTCTTCCTGTCATCTCCTTCTTGTCTATTTTCTGCCTTCTTGGTCTCTTCTCCTGTCTTCCCCCCCCCCCCCCCCCCCCCCCAGAAAGACTTAATCAAGAGAGAACAATTATTGTCTCCTACACCGAAGTTGGATGTGCTGGGTCTGACTTGTAAGGCGTTTAAAGGCAAGTGCAGCGCAATGCATTTCCGTTCATATGACAGCCAGCAATAGTCGCTGTTTCAGCGTTCGATGAAGGAGAAGAGTATCTATGGGTTTCTTTGGGGTGTTTTGTTCGTTTGGGAGATTTTTTTTTTTTTTTTATTTATTTATTTATTTTTAAATTAGGTAGATATATATATCTGTATATATATATATAGATATAGATAGATATATAGATATACACATATATATATATACATATATTAGTTTGGTTGGTTGGTTGTGTTTTTTTTTTTCTTTTTTTTTTCTTTTCTTTTTTTGGGGGGGGGGTCAATCACGAGAAGAGAAAACAAGACACGACATGACAGCACTACCTACCTGTTTATTCATTTCCTTGTTTTTGTATCCGTGTGTGACTGCTGGCCTGTTTGTCTATATGTCTGCCTGTCTGTCTGTTTTCAAATCAGTTTCTCGGTTGCTTCAAAGCCTATCTTCATTCCCAAGTCTCCCCCTCTCTCCCCCCCCTCTCTCTCTCTCTCCCTCCCTCTCTCTTTCCCTTTTCGTGAAGATGGGCTTCCAAACTTGTGTACATATGCGTGTGTTTTCGCACAAGCGCATGCCTGCGTGTAAGTACTTGTGTGTGTTGTGTATGTGTGTATGTTTGTATCTGTGCATGCGTGCGTGCGCGCGCGCGCGCTCTCCTTCTCTGCTCACATTCCATCACGTTTCCTTGTGCCTCAAACTGGCATTGTTTTATCCAAGCACCTCATTATGTATGAGCTCATTTGCATACTGCTGCCATCTACCAATGGGATATCAGATGACAGGTCAGGTCTTCTCTGGGGTCACTACCTCCGGGAGGGGATGGAGGATGATATGATAGTGGTGGTGGTGGTGGTAGTAAGCAAAGACGTCATGGAGAAAGAAAGAAGAAAGAAAGAAAGAAAGAGAGAGAGAGAGAGAGAGAGAGAGAGAGAGAGAGAGAGAGAGAGGAGAGAGAGTGAGAGGAGAGAGAGGAGAGAGAGAGAGAGAGAGAGAGAGAGAGAGATGTGCAGATGAATATTGGGGGTTATCATAGTCCAGAGACAATAACTGCTGTTATCCAGGCATAGGATGTTTATATATATATGTATATATATATATATATATATATATATATATATATATATATATATATATATATATATATATATGCCCAAAGCGTGGTCCTTACTCAATTATTCCCCAAATGCTGCCTTCAAAGATTTTTTTGTATCTTATAGTTGGACTTTTTTTTTTCTTTTGAATCTTTGACAAACATCCATTTATGATGAGAATGAAGTTGTAACTGGTTACTTGCACTTGTACTTATGGATGTAAAAAAGCAACAAAACACATGAGTGCTTAATTCCATTATCCTCGAAAATAACGCATAAAAGAAGAAAAAAAGACTGACAGACACCGCATACCTATACCCCGTGGGGATGCGGGAGGGAGGGGGGGGGGGGAACTGTCAGTATAAGTAGCATACCCACCTTCTGGAAATTCTGTACAAGAAATTTCCTCTTTTCTATCGCTTTCTTTGTTTCTTCCTGATTCCTCCCCCCCGCCCGCCCCCCACCTGTCATCCCCTTCTTGTCTATTGTTTGCCTTCTTGGCCCATTCTCCATCTCTCTTTTTTTTTATCCAGAAAGACTCCAAAGATAATTCTCTCTCGTGCCGAAGTCCTTCGGACGAGAATATAAACCGAGGCCCCGTGTGCGAACGCACGCAGAATATCTTGCACACACGTTAATTCCTGTTCCGGTTTTCGTAAGAGTAGGCCATTGTGTGCCGGTGGGGAAAAGTTTTGGGCCCAAACGGGGTACAAATCACCGCACACTCCGACCCGGACTTTTTGCTTTCTAGGCAAGGCGCGTTACCACCTAGACCACTGATCCATCCGAATTAAGAAGAAGAAGAATCATTGCGAAGAATTAAGAAGTGCGAAGAGGAAGAAGAAGAGAGAGAAAGAAGAAGAAGAGAAGAAGAAGAACAAGAACAAGAACAAGAACAAGAACAAGAACAAGAAAAAGAATTGTGAAGAATTGTGAAGAAGGAGAGGGAGGAGATGATGATGATGATGATGATGATGATGATGATGATGATGATGATGATGATGATGATGATGATGATGAAAGGGAAGAAGAAGAAGAAGAAGAAGAAGAAGAAGAAGAAGAAGAAGAAGAAGAAGAAGAGAAGAAGAATTGCGAAAAAGAAGAAGAAAACCACATACCTACGAACAACTACAGACCTAGATCTACTACACTATAGGAACTCTCACTACAGACTTGACAACTCTGCAGACCTAACAAGCTTATAGGGTGGATGGCTCTCTTAATAATTATGGAGCGCCGCCTTGAATCCTCGATCGCTCATCTGGCGCCGTGGGGGTGTGTAAACTGATAGGTAACCCCACAGAAGAACAGGTGGTTTCACTGACTCCGTACGTGAGCAAGACACCAGTCAGAGCACATACGTCCCTGGAAGGAGAGAGAGAGGAAGGGGGGGGGGGGGGCAAGAGAGAGGGGAGAGAGAGGGGAGATAGAGGGGAGAGAGGGGGGAAGGGGAGAGAGGGGGGAGAGAGAGGGAGGGGGGGTGGGGAGAGAGAGAAAGATCAGAGGGAGAGGAAAGGGAGAGAGAGAGGGAGAGGAGAGAGAGAGAGAGAAGGGGGGGGGGGGGGGGGGGATCGGTGAGAGAGAGAAGGCGGGAGGTAGGGGGAGAGAAATTTGCAAAGACAAGATTAAATTTTGGCCATGAAAAATGTGAAGATGCATGTAAGCAAGCATTGGCTAGGCTGGTCAGTACAGAGGGAGGAGTGAGAGAGAGAGAGAGAGAGAGAGAGAGAGAGAGAGAGAGAGAGAGAGAGAGAGAGAGAGAGAGAGAGAGAGAGAGAGAGAGAGAGAGAGAGAGAGAGAGGGACGCTGCTTCTAATTCTTCATGAAGATTGACAAGCGAGATGCAGGTAAGACAGTCTCTATATCATCACAGCAGGAAGCAAAGCTGGGACCTGACATGGAGAAGGAGAATAGAAGATCGCGATGGTCTGAAGGAAGAAGAAGAAAAAAGCGGGGAGAGGGTAAGGAGGGATGAGGGGGGAGGGGTGCAGAGGAGAGAGAGATGATAAGGGAAAGGGCGGTGAGAGTGGTGTGACCAACTAGCACTTTGGGAGTGTTTCAATTAAGATGTAAGAGAGAAGCAGACGGAGATGAAGGTGGGGGCAGGAGGGGGGGGGGGGGGAGCAGAGGGGAGTGGACAGGAACAGACGATAAGACGCAGGGGGAGGGGTAAAGAGAAGAAATGGGGGGGGGAGGTTAGGATGAGAGGGGAGGGGAGGGGGGTAGTTAAGACAAGGGGTCGGGATTAGGTTATTAACAAGGCGGGACCAACCCTTTTTCACAGTCATACCACGCTCATCTTCTCCTGCCAGCCAGAGCTTGCTAGGGGCTAAGCAACACCGTGCAAAAAAGTCTCATAGTTTCGGTCACAGTGCCATTGGTTCCAGGCTTTTACCACTTTTTTTTTGGTGGCGACGCATTGACTTTAAAGAGCATTTGATCAGTCTTTTTGCTGTCACGGTTTTAGGTTACTGTACTGATCAGGGGTTAACAACAACATAACAACAACAACAAAACATGATGAATGGACTCTCCACTATGTATTCTCAGCCCAACACCATGCCTGTTGAGCCACCTCAGAATGGGGTGGACTATTCCAGAATGGAGCAAGAGGCGTTACTCAAAGGTCAGTTTATGGACCTACCATGTTTCGTATTTTGTGAAAGGATGAATGGTCCTTGGGTTATCTTGGTGTTAGATTTTTTAAGGTCGGTTTATGGACCTATCATTTCGGTTTGGAAGGTTGAAGGTCTTTTAGTTTATCAAGATTGTTTAAGGTGGGTTTTTGTTTTATTTGTGGTATCTTCGCGTGTTGCTATAAAAATCAAACCCATTTTTCTCTTTTGTGTAGCAAAAAAAGGTAAGGTGATACCAATGTAAAAGCAGTTATTCTATAAAAAAAAAATAACTTGCGAACGTTGTAGTTAAAGTATGTAACCATTCTAAACCAGTATTTCTTTTTAATTCTGAATGTTTTCTCAACACATGCCACGGGTAATGCACAAATAAAAGCATTCTACAGACAATATTTCGGCCTGTCTTTGGTGTGTGTGTTGTGTGGGTGTGGTGGTGTGTGTGATGTGTGTGTGTGTGTGTGTGTGTGGTGTTGTGTGTTGTGTTGTTGTAGGCAATCTATATTACACTTCAGTTATGTGAAGTATCACAAGAAAAACAACGAAAAAAAGAATAGCTTTCAGATGATCTGATGACTATTCCTTCTCATTTTCTTGAGTCTCCGTATTTCACTTTTAAATTGTAATTTTATATCTGTACTGCCGCCTGAATTGCTCTTCTCTCTCTCCTCTCTCTCTCTCTCTCTCTCTCTCTCTCTCTCTCTCTCTCTCTCTCTCTCTCTCTCTCTCTCTCTCTCTCTCTCTCTCTCTCTCTCTCACCCCTCTACGTCTTTCTTTTCTTCCATCCATTCATTTGCTGTGGTTGTTTTTTTTTTTTTTTTTGTTTTTTACGGTATTCTCTTTGTAATATTTGTTGCCCCCTACAGACACCAAAGTTATTACCATTCCACATGGATTTGATTATGGTTTGATGATCTGAGTAGAATGCCTATGTGCAGTTTGGGCCTGTTACGGATCATGTATATCTTTTTTCCGTTGCATTCATTCGTTCATTTATTCATTTATCCGTCCGTCCATCCATCCATCCATCCATCCTCATCCATCCATCCCATCCATCCATCCATCCATCCATCCATCCATTCATCCATCCATCATCATCCATCCATCCATCCTCATGCATACAAACATACGGACATAGAAACAGATGTTTTCAACAAACTGTCCTTCTTTTTGCGTGTTTCACTTAATATTCTCTGTCATGTCATCATTGAGTTACTCTCTTGTTTTCTTTATGTGTGTTGAAAACGCCAATCGCATAATAATATTATTGTCTAAAATTGTTTCCATTTTCTGTATTTTTGTCCGGTTGTTTTTGTTTGTTTGTTGAGGCTTTTTTTTAATTTATGCTGTTCTGGGTTTTTTGCTGTTTTTTTTTAAATTAAGGGCAGGGATATTTGTTTAACTTCTTTCTTTCTGCCTCTTGCTTCTTTCCTTTCTCTTTTTTTCTTTCCTTTTTTCATTGTTTCTTTCATTCTTTCTTGCTTTTTTCTGTTCCTCTTTCCCTGTTTCTTTCTTTGTTCATTTCTTTCTTTCTTTCTTTTTTTTTATCCTTTCTTTCTTTCTTTTTATCCTTTCATTCATTCTCATTCATTCATTATTCATTCATTCATTCATTCTTCATTCATTCATTTTTCTTCATATCTCTCTTGTACAATGCATTTATCTGACCAAAGGATAAATAATATAGATGACCAACGAGTAAACTATCAGAGGCTTTTTGTACCAGTTACAGTACGTTTATTTCAAACCTTATCACAAGGAAAACTGGAAAACTAACTTTTAGAACTATTACAATGTTCGCGTTATTATTGTCAGATGATGATGATGAGATGATGATGGATATCATCATCATTGTCATTATGTTACTATCATAATTGTTCTGGTCATTATCATTTTCAGCATTGTTATTGTTGTTGTTGTTGTGTGTTGTTTTGTTGTTGTTGTTGTTATTTTTTTTGTTCTTTTATTCTTTTTCTTTACTTCTTCTTCATTTTCTTCTTCTATTTTATTATTATTATCATCGTCATCATCATCATCATCATCATCATCAACATCATCATCATCATCATCATATAGTAGTAGTAGTATGTAGTATAGTAGTAGTAGTAGTAGTAGTAGTATAGTAGTAGTAGTAGTAGTAGTAGTAGTAGTAGTAGTAGTAGTAGTAGTAGTAGTAGTGTGTTTTTGTTATTAATTGTCATCATTGCCATTATTATTATTATTTATATTATCATTATATTATTATTTTATATTATTATCATCATCATCATCATCATCATCATCATCATCATCATCATCATCATCATTCATTAACAAATATATGCATTCACAAGTTTTCTTTTAATCGATCAAGAGAACTTCATTTCAGCAAAAGAAAAAAAAGATGGCAGGTCAAAAAATCGTGTGCGCAAACACAAACACATACAAAGCGCCTGCGCGTACGTGTGTGTGTGTGTGTTGTGTGTGTGTGTGTGTGTGTGTTGTGTGTGTGTGTGTGTGTGTGGAGTGGAGATGATGAGAGAGTAGAGATGAGAGAGAGGAGGGAGAGATGAGGGGAGAGGGAGTGAGTAATGTAGGCTGAGAGAGAGAGGAGAGAGAGAGAGAGAGAGAGGGTGGGGGGAGAAGAATTACAATGGTTTAGTGGAGTGAGAGAGGGAGAGAGAGAGAGGGGAGAGGAGGGGGGAGAGAGAAAGAATTACAATGGTTTATTGCGGTGAGCTGAGGAGAGGAGGAGGACAGAGACAAGAGACACAGAGCACAGAGACACAGAGAGAGCAAGAGACAGAGAGAGAGAGAACAGAGAGGCAAATCAATTAATGTGTAATAATCACCATAAGCCCCATTGGCGCCACGCCTGCAATCATAGGCAGAATCTCCCAGCAAATCTAGTGCATCCCCTGATGTCCTCAGAATCGGGGCTGATTCCTCAGCAAGTCCCAGACAGAGCCATCGGATCAAACTGTCTTTCGTTAGGGACTTAATTCTTATTCCATCAATTCCACAGATCTCTCTGTCTCGGTCTCTGCCAGTGTGTCTCTCTGTTTGTCTTTCTGTCTGTCTCTGTGTGTCTGTTTTCGCGCGCGCGCGCGCGCGCGCGTGGGTGTGTGTGTTGTGTGTGTGTGTGTGTGTGTGTGTGTGTTGTGTTGTCTGTTGTGTTGTCTGTCTGTCTCTCTCTTTGTTTGTGTGTCTTGTGTGCTGTGTTTTCGTCTCTCTCTCTCTCTGTTATTATACACATCAGTCTACCCTCATCTCATATGTATATACAAAGTAATAATATATATATATATATATATATATATATATATATATATATATATATATATATATATATATTATATATATAAATACATATATACATGTGTGTGTATATATATATATAGATATAGATGATTATATAGATATATCGTAATTTTATATCCTAAAAATTGATTGTTATGATGTAGACTATGTATGTTTAGAAGGGCAGATTGTTAAGACCAGGTTTGGTCTAAAATCTTTATCCTTGCATATTAAAGACCCCCCCCCCCTCTCTCTCTCTCTCTCTCTCTCTCTCTCTCTCTCTCTCTCTCTCTCTCTCTCTCTCTCTCTCTCTCTCTCTCTCTCTCTCTCTCTGTGAACCAATGAGAGCTTAGCTAGAAAGGAAATACGAATTTGAGAGCCATTCTTAGCGAGAGTCTGTTCCGAGCGTGATCATTATTCTCTTTATCGTTTCGTGCAGGTGTGGTGTGTGTATTTGTTTGTGTATGCGCGCGCGCGCGTGTGTGTTGTGTGTGAGTGAGTGAGTGAGTGGGGTGTGTTGTGTGTGTGTGTGTGTGGTGGTGTGTGTGTGTGTGTGTGTGTGTGTATTGTAAGTATTGTCAATATTGTAATTGCCCTTCAGGGATGATTAATGTGTTTTTGACTTGACTTTTACTTGACTCTTGTGACCGTCTGGAGGTTTACAAGCTGCTTTGAATACTTTAGCCTATTCCCCCATGGGGATATCGGGGGACCTGTCAGCAAAAATAGCATCCTTACCTTCTGGGAATTCTGTGTCAGTAGATCCCTCTTTTCTATCCCTCTCTTTGCTTCTGTTTTGTCCATTTTCTTCCTGTCATCTCTATTTTGTCTATTTTCTGCCTTCTTGGTCACTTTCCTCTATTTTTTTTCCAGAAAGACTAAAAAGATAACTATTCTCTCCCATACCGAAGTCGGATGGCGTGGGCCTGACTTGTCTGGCACTTAACGGCAGCGCAGCGCATTTTCGCTCATACGGCAGACAATAGTTGCTGTGTGAGTGTTTGATGTTGATGATGATGATGATGATGATGATGATGATGATGATGATGATGATGATGATGATGGATGATGATGAAGAAAAAGAAGAAGAAGAAGAAGAAGAAGGAGAAGAAGAAGAAGAGAAGAAGAAGAAGAAGAAGAAGAAGAAGAAGACTTTAAAACAAGTAATGTAAAACATGAAAATCAGAAGTTAATACTTCCTGTAGTAATTGTAAAAAGCAATGATTAAAACGAAAAGAAAACAAAAGACCCTAGGAGTTAAAAAAAAAGTTTCAGGT
>CM060331.1:29188330-29190830 GCA_030674155.1 Stramonita haemastoma | reverse complement strand
ATGGATATGTTTCGTGTTTAATTAGATTAATGAAACAAAATTTCTAGTGGTAAAAAAGAGTTTTGCTTTGTTATTGTGGAAGAAAGAGTTTACCTGTTTTTTGTGGAAGAAAGTTTACCTGTTTTTTGCAGAAGAAAGAGTTTACCTGTTTATTTTTTTTTAAGAAAGAGCGTGCTTCTTTTTACGAAAAAATGAGTTTACCTGCTGTTGTTGTTTTTTTAATGCGAAACAATCTTGTCTTAAGCCATATTTTTGGTGACTGACTTTCTTCATGTTGTTGTTATAAAGTAACACCTTGTTGTTGTTGCTGTTGCTCCCCCCCCCCCCCCCCCCCCAACTAAAATACTAAGCATTTCGACAACCCCCTTCATGTAAGGGCCAATGGCCTTTTTGTGGATAGATCGGTTGAGTTTCTCTCTCTCTCTCTCTCTCTCTCTCTCTCTCTCTCTCTCTCTCTCTCTCCTCTCTCTCTCTCTCTCTCTCTCTCTCTCTCTCTCTCTCTCTCTCTCTCTCTCTCTCTCTCTCTCTCTCTCTCTTCCCCCCCCCCCCATGAGGAGTCTGGCGGGGCAGTACACTGAATTTTTCATGCCCTGTCTCTTGGGCAAAATTAACCTGGCGGAGCCCATCCCTCTCCTGTTCAGGATGCATGCTGGGTAGGGTGTTTTTTTTTTCGTGTGTTTCGCGGCCCACCAAACATTGACATTTTTTAAAATCTTTAAGCTACGTATTATGATGATAATGTGTATGATCTTCTGCATGCGTGCGTACACAAAAGAAAAGTGAGACCACTAGTACTGTTGTAATTGTCCTTCGTGTGATGATTAAAGTGTTTTTGACTTGAATTTGTCTTGACGTTGACTTGACAAGCATGTATGTAACCCCGAAATGGCTGACAGCCAGTTGAAATCACGATATCTTAATCTATTAGAATCATCTATACCAAAATCTGTCAGTATATTAAGATAAGCATCCCCACTTTCTCAAAATGCTATGCCAGGAATTACCTCTTTTCTATCCTTTCTTTGTTTCTGCCTTGTTCCTTTTTTCTTCTGGCCACCTCTTTCTTTTCTATCTTCTGCCTTCTTGGTCCATTTTCCTGCTCTTTTTTTTCTCTAAAAAACCCATAAAAGATAACAATTTCTCTCCCATGTCGAAGTCGGATACACTAGGGCCTGACTTGGCAGGCGCTTAACGGCAACCCGCAGTGCATTTTCGTTCATTATGACAGACAGCATTAGTTGCTGTCTGAGTGTTCCACGAAGGAGAAGAATCTATACCAATACAATCATGTAAGTAAATCATTTTCACTAATCTCTCCATTTCTATGACCAGATTTAACCCAATTCAACCAGAACAACTTTAGCTGAAGCTAATATTCAACACCCCTCTAAACTTTCTGTACCCGTTTCTATATCTAGATTTTTCCAAGCAGTAATACTGACTTTTCCTTCTCTCTCTCTCTCTCTCTCTCTCTCTCTCTCTCTCTCTCTCTCTCTCTCTCTCTCTCTCTCTCTCTCTCTCTCTCTCTCTCTCTCTCTCTCACACACACACACACTCCAAACCATGAATGTACACAACAAACACACACACACACACACAACACACAACACACAACACACACACACACACACCACACGACACACACACACACACACACACACACACACACACACACACACACACACACACACACACACACACACACACACACACACACACACACACACACACACACACACACACACACACACACACAACTCCAAACCATGAATGTTAAACAAAGTTGTGCAAGTAAATCAGAAAACCTTGCCACAAAACCTCCCATCCAGTTCCCCGTTTTTCCGCTTAAGCGGCGCGAAAAGCCAGGAGAAAATGAGCAGCCAAGTTTTCACTTCAACGAACGATTAAGAAGTGAAAACCGCTCGTAAGTCTTCTCTCTTCACTTCTTCCACTCTGGCGTGAATCTATAAATTTTCGCAGGTCGTTTCCCACCCCCACCCGTGTCGTATAAATTAAACCCAGAATTTGCCTCCGTCGAACCCCCCTCCCTCCCCCCAATCCTATAAGCCGAACGCGTGAGTTGCGACTGCGTGACACGTCACGTGACCGAGACTGCCAAGGGAGATCACCTGCCAGCCTCCCAGCATCTCTTCTGGCGGCAGATTGCAGGTGTACCCGACACATCTATCAGCGCATCACCCCGTCTTGAAGCATCCGCCATTTATCTTGGAGTTATCAAAGATTTGGGGGGGTTTTGGCAGTCTTGGCATCAGTCCACACACCCCACGGTACGCCCTGTAAGTAGCATGCAAGCAAAATCCCTTGTAAAAGTTAGATAAAAAAATTATTGTCTTGCATCACCTTCCATTAGTGAGTGAAGCTTGCTTTTATCAGGGAGACTCACTCGCTCATGGTTTTCAACTTTTCAGGGAGCAGGCAGTCTTGTGGCACATTAAATTTGCTTATTCCATTATCCTCGATCGAAATAACAGAAAGAACA
>CM060331.1:29180830-29183330 GCA_030674155.1 Stramonita haemastoma | reverse complement strand
GCCAACCTGACCCCCACCTGCCTTTAATGGCTCCTATCCAAAAAGTAGTTAGGTGCTAAGCGACTTATTTCGTTGTGGAGCGTCACCTATAATTTCTACAATAATAAATAATTCTGCTTTCTTCTGGGCAGGTGTGTGTCCAAGATCTTGCAGCGGTACCAAGAGACGGGTAGCATCAGGCCAGGGGTCATAGGGGGCAGCAAACCCCGGGTAGCCACTCCTGAGGTGGAGAAGAAGATCGAAGACTACAAGAAGGACAACCCGGGTGTCTTCAGCTGGGAGATCCGAGACAAGCTCTTGAAGGTGACTTGGGTTTTGCTGTCAGTGTTGGTTTGGGTTTGTGGTGGTTGTTTGTTTGTGAGTGTGTGTGTGTGTGTGTGTGTGTGTGTGTGTGTGTGTGTGTGTGTGTGTGTGTGTGTGTGTGTGTGTTCTCTCGGTTTTTTTTTTTTTAATATGCGTCTGATGTTGTTTGTTTGTGAGTTTGTTTTTTTGGGGTGTGCATGTTCTGTCTATTTCCCCTCTTCCTGTTACTACCGTGTATCTTTCCCGCATCTTTCTCCCTCCACCCCCTCTCTCTCACCCCTCCCTCACACCACGCACACACCATCACCTACACCATGACTAACAGACACACCCTTACAACCCCCCTATCTTCCCATCCCACCCCATCCTCAACACACACACACACCACCACCACCACCACCACCACCACCACCACCACCACCACACACCACACATCACCATCCAACCAAGTAAACCAAACCAACCAACCAACCAACCAACCAACCAACCAATCAATGAAGCTAACCCAACCCAACCCATCCCAAACCCAAGAAACTAAACCATCCAACCAGCCAAAGTAACTAAACCAAACCAACCAAATGAAATCCTTCAAACCCACAAACCAACCAACCAGGCAAAGAACCAAACCACCCAACCAAACCCAACCCGACCCAACCAACTAAACCGAATCATCCATCCAAACCAAACGATATGCTCAACCCAACCCAACCCAACCCAGCCCAACCAAACCAAAGCCAACAAACCAACGCAAACAACCATCCAACCAAACAATCAAACCAAACCAAACCAAACCAAATCAAACCATACCTACCATATCCTAAACAAATCACCAAACCTAAACCACACCAAAAGCTCCCAACCCATCCAACCCAATCAGTCCAACCAAACCAAACGATTCGAAAAAAAAAACAACTAAAAACCAGCAAACTAACCCATACGACCATCCAACCAACCAAACAAAACCAAGCCCATACGTTTACACCAAACCAACCCACCCCAGCCCACCTCAAACCCAACCCCAACCCCCCACCCCCAACCCACCCAAACCCTAACCCCAACCCAACACCACCCCACCCAACCCCATCCCAACCCAACACCACCCCCAACCCAACCCCCAACCCACCCCCAAACCCCACCCAACCCACCAACCAACCCCAAACACCAACCACCCCCAACACCCCCAAACCCAACCCAACCCCAAACCCCAACCCCAACGCAAACACCAAACCCTAACCCCAAAACAAACGTGACACTGACACCCCGCAGGGCCACTCTGTGCCCTCACAGGAAGGGGTGTGTGACCGGACCACTGTGCCCAGCGTCAGCTCTATCAGTCGCGTGCTCCGTTCCCGGTGCCCAGAGCTCGAGCACCCAGAGGGCACTATAGGGAACGGGACTGGCACTGGCGGCAGCGGCAGTAGTGGTGGTGGCGCAGAGGCGGTTCCAGCGCTCTGGCTGCGGGTAGGTCACCGGTCAAGGTCACGGTCAAGGTCACGGTGGGTTGATGGTGGGCGGGAAAGTTGACGGTTGCTGCGAGACGTGGGGATGAGAGTTCCAGTCTCCATGATGGTGATGATAGAGATGGTGAGTTTTGTGTGTGGTTTTTTTTTGTTGTTGTTTTTTGTGTTGTTTTTTTTGGGGGGGGGGGTGAGGGGGGGGGAGAGGTGTTAGGGGGGTGTAAGGGGGTTGGAAGGTGGTGGTGGTGGTGTGTGTTTGTGTATGTGTTGTGTGGTGTTTATGTGTTGTGTTTGTGTGTTGTGTGTGGTGGTTGGTGGTGTGTGCGCTTGTGTTGTGTGTTGTGTGTGTGTGTTGTGTTGTGTTGTGTTGTGTTGTTGTGGTGTGCTGTGTGTGTGTGTGTGTGGTGTGTGTGGTGTGTGTGTGTGTGTGTGTGTGTGTGTGTGTGTTGTAAAACGGCCTGTACATATGTTTATAAGTGGTGTAGTGGGTTTTTTTGTTTTTCTGTCAAGTTCGTAAAGATGCTTGTGTTTTGCTCTTTGTCTGAGTGTCTGTGTGCCTGACTGTCTCTTTCAGTCTGTCTGTCTCTGTCTGTCTGTCTTTCCGTCTGTCTGTCTGTCTGTCTGTCTGTCTGTCCTGTCTCTCTCTCTTAAATTCAATGATTTGGCATCCATGTCATGATGTTCATTGTGCTCTATGTGTTTTATTGATCGATTTTCAATTCAATATGAATGCACTAACA
>CM060331.1:29175830-29178330 GCA_030674155.1 Stramonita haemastoma | reverse complement strand
GCACACAGGTGTCGTGTTTAGACACCATCCCTGAGGAAAAATCGGGGAGTTGGAGTCCCCAGGGCGGTTCGGGGCTGTGTATGGCAGCATTCTGGTGGCTCCTGCGACAACACTGGAACCATTCGTATCGGTGATTACCTTTCCAATGGATCGTTCCAGCGACGTGGAGAGGGGGAGGGGGCGAGGGTCTGCTGCATGAATAACAGCTTGTACTCCATACTTACCCAGACTTTGCGCTCTAGAGCCTAGTTCATAGTTCATAGACTGACACGATGCCTACAACAATCAACTAAACGACCATCGCTAATCATTCCTTACCTCACGTCTTCATTATAGCAGACACCAAAGAAGAAGGTTTCAAGAAGGTTTGGGCGACCAGCGGAACCGGAACCAACCGTTGATCTTCTTTATGAACAGGCGGCAATGCCTGCCTTTTCTGACCCGAGGTCACGCTCCATTAGGTGGACAGTGAAGCAGAACTGGTAACAACACCTCCAGGGGTCGCCTCACTGGGCACGGCACAACAGAACACGGAAGAAAAGAAAAGGGGGTAGGAGGTGGGTGTGGGGGGAGGGGTTGTTCTTTTTGGTCAAGATGAGTTACTGCTGTCCTTTAGCTTGTTGTGTTGTCGTCAAGAATGAGGTGAAGGAAGTGCTGGCGTGTGAAAGATTTGTTGGATGAGGAAAGAGAGGGGGCGGAGTGGAGTGGAGTGGGAGGTGTTTATCTGTGGCAAGTATGTTTCACGTCTTGATGGATTACATACCTTTCCTAAGACAGCCCCCACCCCTATTTACCATCTTGCAATCTTCTTCAGGGGACAGGACAGCTCAGTGGTCAGAGCACTCTGACTTTCCCCAAGCTAAGGTTAAGCAGCATTGAGCGTGGTTTTTATTAAGTGGATGGGTGACCGTTTGTGCGCCTTGGCTTCAGTACAGTTCCCCCAGTTCATCCAGTTGTAAATGGGTACCTGTCCTCTTCAGGGTCAGGGAAGGTAAAGCAGAGAGGGAGAGGAGTTGGGGGCGCTGCCCTCAATATGCTGGCCCCTAGAAAAGCTGAGGTCTCTGACAACTCGCTTCTTCTCAAGGACGGCATAGGTTATAGGAACACTTTTACTTTTTACCTTTTAATCTTGTTTACACTAAGCTCTCCCTCATCTTGATACTGCGCCTCTTTTTAATCAAACAGGGACATATCCTTTTCAGTTTTGGGGTTCAGATGGATCCTTCAAACCATTTGTTCCAACTTGTCAGTGTGAAAATATTGAACAGATACTACACAAAACTACACATTGGAAACTTGTGAAAGGTGTACAAAGTAGAAAAAAAAAGATTGCTGTATGTCCCGAAGCTTGATCCATTCACACGGTAAACACACACTGGCACACACACACACACACACACACACACCACACACACACACACACACACACACACAACACACACACACGCACGCACACACAACACACACACACACACACACACACACACACACAACACACACACACACACACACACACACACACACATGTACACGAAGCTTTAAATTGAGCGTTGATTAGCCGGAGTTTTCGAGCTGACCGTTTGAGACAGAACATGACCGTTTCAAAAAGGTCAATGTGAACCTGACGCCTCAAGCTGCCTGAGACGAATCTGTGGTTCTAGCATTCGAACTTGCCTACGTTACTGCCTAGGTTTAGTGTTTATAATCAGAGTAGGATCTGTATCGCCCTAATGGTCCCGTCTCGGCCTTGTGGTTTGGGGGGTAGTCTGTGGGCTGCTTTACAGTCATAATCGGAAATATCCGCTGGGACGTTGATGAAATCACAGTTAGTATAGCAGCCAGCAGCAGCAGCAGCAGCAGCAGCAGCCGTAGTAGTAGTAGTAGTAGTAGTAGATAGTAGTAGTAGTAGTATAGTAGTAGTAGTAGTAGCAGCAGCAGCAGCAGCAGCAGCAGTAGTAGAAGTAGTAGTAAACAGCAGCAGCAGCAGCAGCAGCAGTAGTAGTAGCAGCAGCAGCAGCAGCAGCAGCAGCAGCAGCAGCAGCAGCAGCAGCAGCAGCAATAGTAGTAGTCGTGGAGTATTGGTATAGTAGTAGTAGTAGTAGTAGTAGTAGTAGAAGTTAGTAGTAGTAGTAGTATAGTAGTAGTAGTAGTAGTAGTAGTATAGCAGCAGTAGCAGCAGCAGAAGTCTGTTGAGCACAGCGTATGATACCTTTGCAGCTGGCAGCCAAGTTAGATAGAATGTTTCCATGCACGTGAATAATTAGTCCTGAAGCTGAAATATACGCTAGGAATTTAAAACAACCTCAACAACAAGAACAATGATAACAACAACTGCAACAACAAAACAGTCATGAGAGCTAGTCCTTGAAATTTAATAGGAAATCTCCACTGGGACTTCAACAATAATCACAACAACAGCAGCAGTGACCACGAGTCCAGACCCCATCAAAATTATGAAATTCTGTCAGTGCAATTATTTTAACCTCCAAATTCTTAATTT
>CM060331.1:29156011-29175730 GCA_030674155.1 Stramonita haemastoma | reverse complement strand
GAGAGAAGAGAGAGACAGAGACAGAGAGGAGAGAGAGAGAGAGAGAAGACAGACAGACAGACAGACAGACAGACAGACAGACAGACAGAGACAGACAGACAGAGCAGACAGAGCAGAAGAAGAGAGAGAGAGAGAGAGAGAGAGAGAGAGAGAGAGAGAGAGAGAGAGAGAGAGAGAGAGAGAGAGAGAGAGAGAGAAGTCAAATAAAAAAAAAAAGATAATAGAGTTGTTTGGTTATGGTGTTGCCATTTGAAGATAGAATTCAGTTAATTTCCTTCCTTCTGGTTTTCAAGGTTGCTTTTCTCCATTCCTTGAGAGAGCTCCGAGGTTTACCAATGGATGAAGATTTTTGGTATAGCGACCGGTTTTTTTGCCCCCACCTCACTAAGGTAGCCGCATTCGCTCAGGGGATCAAGGATAGATACGGCCCTCTTTAGCTACCCTTATCCCATCTTCTTGCGTGAAAAAAAGGTGTCAACAGGGTGTTAAATTTAAATGGGGAGAGGGAAGGGAAAGACCCGGTCTGGTTTCTGAATGATTTGTGAAGTCAGGGGATTTGTGGCTGTGTGTGTCAATATTTGATAACCCTCGTTTTCTTCTTCTTCTTTTTTTTCTTCTTTTTCTTTTTCTACTTCTTCTTTCTTCTTCTACTTCTTTTCCTTATCCTTCTTTCTTCTATTTTCTTGTTCTCGTTTCTTCTCTCAATTTTTTCTTGTTCTTCTTTCTTCTTGTTCTTCTTCTTGTTCTTCTCTCCTCCTCTTCTTCTTTTCTTCCCATTGTTACCGTTTGTCTCACATTGTGACGACAAAACACTATGTTGAGACAAATTCGTCATAACAGTCTCACTCAAGACTTGCATCAGCCCACTATAACCTATGATTGCCGCAGTAAGGGAGCATCTTAGTGAGGGAAATCCTCCTGCGTATGGTAGCTCAGAAAAGCACCACTGAACACACCCACATAGTCACTCAGCAGTAAGTGCAGGGCCTTCTTGCTGGTGGCCCTGGGGTAGCCTAAATTGATAAGCCCTCAGGTGACCTCTGACGGTAAATATTCCACAGGATAAGCCTGTTGTTATGTCGATGGGAACGGATGACAACATCTTAAAAGATCGTATACACACGGGGGACCTGGATGAAAAAAAAAGCACATGAGTGCTTACTTTATTATCCTCGGAAATATGATGATAATAATGATGATAATAATAATAATAATAATAATATAATAATAATAATAATAATAATAATAATAATAATAAATAGATACGAGGGGGTGGGAGTGGAGAGGTTGAAAAAAAAAGTAGTGTGAGATGTCAACGTCACAGAAATGAAGCAGAAAGTCTTGGACAACATTAACTAATTAAACATGACAGTCATGCACCCTTCTTCAGACAGTCTGTACTAGACTATGTGTTTAGGGAAAAGACGTTGGCAGGCAAAAACAGCAGCCATTAAACTAAAACAATAAAGTAGAAAACAAAAGTACACATTCCATACAAACTAACTCAAAAACAGGAAACACCAATTTAATTCGTGTACTTTTCCTCCTTTTCTTCGTCTGTGACCCATTGACAACTATCTTTTTTTCCTTTTTGTTTGGGTTCGCTAGTTTGTTTATTTTTTTTTCTTTTTCTTTAACAAAGCACTCAGATAACCAAACCGCCTTTTTTAAGCGTAACAGACTTGAACTGATCAAGAAAAGGAAAGTACATTAACGCAATTTTTTACTCTTCCAATCACTAGTGTAAAATCCCCCTTCAGATCGAAACGATCAACAAATTACACCCCCCCCCCGCTTCCTCTCCTTACCCCAATAACCCCCCACCCCTTATCGCCCCTCCTTCCTCCCCCCCCCCCCCCCCCCCCAGTCGCGCATAACAGCCAATGTACTACCGTCTCGTCTCTCACTCGGCCTGTAGTAGTGCGCATGTCCGTTTACCCCCTGCGGCGCCGGCTGTTAATGACATGCAAATGAGCCTTTCGCCCCGCCCACTGTGGAAGCATGGCTTGTCGATCATTCCCTCAACTTCATGGCTCTGCTCCGTTTGCCTGCCACGCAATAACAGTAAAAGTAGGGCGGTGTTTTGATGTTGGTGCTCGGTTGAGAAGTTACGTAAAGGCTGCTAGCATCGGCTGTTGTTAGTTTTATTACTCTCTCTCTCTCTCAGCATGCTGTGGTTTGTTTTGTTTTTTATGTGTGTGGTGTGTGTGTGTGTGTGTGGGGGGTGTGGTGGTGGTGGTGGTGGTGTGGTGGTGGTGGTGTGTGTGTGTGTGTGTGTGTGTGTGTGTGTGTGTGTGTGTGTGAGGGGGAAATATGTGGGTGTGTTGGAGGGTGTGTGTGTGTGTGTGTGTGTGTGTGTGTGGTGGGGGGTAGTGGTGGTGGCGGTGGTGGTGTGTGTGTGTGTGTGTGTTGTGTGTGAGAGGGGAAATATGTGGGTGTGTTGGAGGGGTGTGTGTGTGTGTGTGTGGTGTGTGTTTCACTGGAGTTTTGCCGCGACAGCCAGTGGGTGGTTGGTGTCGATTTGTGTGCTGTTTTCGTCTGCTTGGTGTTTTTGGATCCCGTTTTGTTTCTTTTTTTCGCCCTCCTGATCTCTCTCTCTCTCTCTCTCTCTCTCTCTCTCTCTCTCTCTCTCTCTCTCTCTCTCTCTCTCTCTCTCTCTCTCTCACACACACACACACACACACACACACACACACACACACACACACACACACACAGAGAGAGAGAGAGAGAGAGAGAGGATGAAGAGAGAGAGAGAGGAGTAGAGGAGAGAGAGAGAGAGAGAGAGCACTACACTCTAATGTCTCCACAAAACAGCACCCTCCTACCTCTGTGAATGTCTTCACGTGTGTGTGTGTGTGTGTGTGGTGTGTGTGTGTGTGTGTGTGTGTGTGTGTGTGTGTGTGTGTGTTGTATGTGTGTGTGTGTGTGCGCGCGTGCGCGCGCGCGCGTGTGCGCGCTTTCGAATTTGCTAGAATTACTTATTGTCATTGATTGTTTGTTGTGAGGGTCGAGTGCAAGCGCTTTGATTTGTTTTTACAAGATATAGCCTATATAAATTCCATGTATTATTATTATTATTATTATTATTATTATTATTATTAAAACAGTTTTAATAATAATGTACATTGGCCTTAGGGCACTGTCCAGGGGGTTGGTGGGAAGGAGGAAAATGAGTAGACTCTATATTGGTGTGCAAAATGTAATAAAATAAGAAAAATAACAGCCAGTTCTTTGTGAATCGTGATCGCAATGGCCAACTCATAGAACAAGGATGATACTCGATACACATTTATACTAGATCTAGATCGATACTGCGGCAATATTTTTTGTTGGTAGACATCAAAATCGGTATCACGCAAATTGCAACATTTCAATTCCTATTAGAGTCTAGTTTTGTAATATACAAAACTTATCTATCTAACACACACACACACACCCATCATTGAAAAAGCTATATTGGCAAAACGATGTCTTCCTTCTATAAAGGGAATGAAGAATGTATCTGGATAAATAATAGCTGTGTTCTCTATCTGATGTTCTAAGTCAGTCCCTGACAGTGGTATCTTGAGAAACACTGGCTTAAAAACTTACTGCTTAGCTCTGAGTGCAGAGAAGAGAGAGAACTCTGCACTCTGAACGTGTTTAATATGTACACTGGCGGGCTTTAGGCTAGAATACACGGAGTTTGGGGGAGGGAGGAGAATCAACGTACTGAAATGTAACATATCATTGAATATGAAAGAAACGAAACCAAACAAACAAGCAAACCACCAACTGCCTCCTGTAAATCATGACCGCAGTGATCATGTCTGGAACTCTGAGCTTGATAAACAATAAGATCTACATTAGACCGCATGGGTATTTTAAAAATATTTTTCAAAATTGGTTCAAGTCCAAATGAAATACTTTAATTCAGGTTGATAGTTCAAAAACAAAATTTAAAGACATAACCCACTTAATACACGCTTCAGTCAAGTGACATTATAACGCAACGATTTCTTCCTTCTATTGATGGAATGGAATATGTATCTGGATAGAGAATGACTGTGTTCTCCATTTGATGTTTTTTAGTAGCTGTGATATTGGTACATTAATACATTGAGTAAAAAAACTTATCCCTTATATCAGAGTACACTGAGCATTCAAACAAAAAATGAGCTTCATTTTCTAATTCTGTTTTACAAAAAGGACAGTGTTTTTCTTGATTATCAACACTATATCTGAGAACATTGTTATTGAGTGTTATAGCATTTAACCTAACTTGTGTAATGGCAACTTGAAAGCAATGTGTGTCTATTGAGTTAATGTAGTTTTCTTTTCCAAAAGTAATTTTAAAAGATCTGTACATATCGATTAATCTTTGAGAAGAGAGAGAGAGAGAGAGAGAGAAGAGAGGAGAGAGAGAGAGAGAGAGAGAGAGAGAGAGAGAGAGAGAGAGAACCTGTTTGTGGGATAAAATTCATTAAGTCTTCCTAAGGACTTATTCATCCTAATTAATGAATGATACTGTTTTGATACTCTCTCTCTCTCTCTCTCCTCTCTCTCTCTCTCTCTCTCTCTCTCTCTCTCTCTCTCTCTCTCTCTCTCCTCCTCCCTTCCCCCTCCCTCCCCCTCTCTCTGTGCAAATAAACATCGCAATATTTGATTAATTTGTAACTTTTAAAAGTGAGATTTCTAAACAAGCGACAGGAGAAACTAAAACGAACATGATTAGTTTGACCCATACTCAGTACAGGGCTCCATTTCAAATCTAATGACACATCAACGAATTAATTAAGGAAACATCAACTACTATTCCGGTTGCAGAGGGCACAGTAGTAATACTAGCCGACCTGTATTTGATTATTTGTGGAATGTTTTTGACAAGAACTAGCAAAAGGGTCTTCATTACCAAAGAGATAGACAGAGCGAGAGGGGTGGGGGTGGGGGGTGGGGAGAGGGGTGAGTGAGGGGGTGGTGGTGGTAGGAGAGCGAAAAGGAAGAGAGAGAGGGGGAGAGAGATACAGATAGAGAGAGAGAGTTTTATTGGAGGGGGGATGGAGGAAGAGAGAGAGAGGGAGAGGGAGAGAGAGAGAGAGAGAGAGAGAGAGGGGAGAGAGAGAGAGAGAGAGAGAGAGAGAGGAGAGAGAGAGAGAGAGAAGAATGTTTTATTTGGTTAGGAGAGAGAGAGAGAGAGGAGAGAAGAGAGAGAGAGGAGAGAGAGGAGAGAGAGAGAGAGAGAGAGAGACAGACAGACAGACAGACAGACAGACAGACAGGACAGACAGACAGACAGACATAGACAGAGTTTTATGTGGTTAGGAGAGAGAGAGAGAGAGAGAGGAGAGAGAGAGAGAGAGAGAGAGAGAGAGACAGAGAGACAGAGAGACAGAGAGAGACAGAGAGAGACAGAGAGAGACAGAGAGAGACAGAGACAGAGACAGCCAGTCAGACAGACAGACAGACAGAGCAAACGATTTTAATTGCTTTTCCGGTGCAGTGGTATCTTACCCAAACGAGAGTTGACATCAGTACCAAATCTCAGTCTTTTCTGCCACATGTAATTGCTATGTTTTGACACCCGAATGTGACAGAGTAAAAAACACATTCTGACTCTCCTGAGGCCCGGAGATAATTACGATGACAATGTATAACCCTGATCATGTTCACATTGTTTGTACAAAGAGATGGAACCTTTATAACTAACACTGACACACACGCACATACACACGCGCGCACATACACGCATGCACGCACAGCAACACACACAACACACACACACATACTCATGCACACCACACACACACACACACACACACACACACACACACACACACACACACACACACACACACACACACACACACACACACACACACACAAGGAACGCACACTGCAGTTGAAGAGATAATCTGATTTAAAGGCAAAGAGAAGGACAAGAGAAAAAAAAAACACACCACAAAAACAAAGACGATGGAACGCACTCAGATTTCACTCTGTGTGAATTGCTATCCCCTTTTTCAAATGAGTCCAGAAAATGTAAATTGGACCCTCTCCACTAAAAAAAAAAAAAAAAAAAAAAAAAAAAAAAAAAAAATTCAGGGGTGCTTGCACCACCACAGAAACTTTCCACAAACATCATCAGGGGAGAAAAAAAAAACCTTCAAGAAAATAACAATGGTTTCTGTACTCGTGCAGTCCTGAAGTGAGAAACAGAAATTTGCTGCAGAGGTTTTTGCAATGGCTGAACTCTCTTTCTCTCTAACTTTCTATTCTAACCTAGAGCATCGTCTGTCAAAGCACAGTGTTTGAAAAAGGGGTAGAAATGATTGTTTATGAGAGATAAGTTTGGGTGTTTTTTTTTTTCTTTCTTAGTTCTGGGTTTAGAAACAAGAAGCGATAGTAATGTTTTACTAGTCTGAAAGAGACCTATCTTCTCTGTGTGAGCGACATGTTATTCCTAAAAATGAGAAGGAAGGTGGCAGGATGGTTAAAACGTTCACTTGCCTAACAAGTACACCTTAAAGTTCTGGGTTCGATTCTTGTCCTTGTACCTTTCTTTGCAGTTTGACGAGAAAATCGAACTGAATATCAATAATACTTTGGATGAGAATGTAAGCCGACGCCCCATGTGCGAATGCATACGGAACATATTGCATACACGTTAAAAACCCGTTCCGCCTTTCGAAAGAGTGGGGACCGTTTCGTGCCGGTAAGAACAGTTGACAGAATTTTTAAAAAGTGCATGCACACAGGTGTCGTGTTTAAACACCATCTCGAAATCGAATGCAGCTACCTAAATGATGGTGGTGGTGGTGGTGGTGGTGATAAGGGGGGAGGAGGTCGCATACGCAAAAATCTCACCTTTAGTGAAGCTTGGAGCTCTAACCCAGGAACGAAAAAAGATCCTCTCTCTCTCTCTCTCTCTCTCTCTCTCTCTCTCTCTCTCTCTCTCTCTCTCTCTCTCTCTTCTCTGTGCATACATGTGTATGTATATATACACACAAATGTGTGAATGGGAAATGACTTAATGACTTATGTGTTATTAGACAATGAAATTGAAGGAGAAAGAGGATCCCTCTTGCCAATTTTTTTTTTTTTATTACATGTAGACAATTCTGATAATTTCTCAAATTTGAAAAAAAGGACCCGAAACCCCCCACCCCCAAAAGAAAAAAAAATCAAACAAACAAACAAAACAAAAGAAAACAACGTCAACAACGACAAAAAACGGTGATGTTCTGCAGAGGGAAAAAAGTTTCCTTTGAAAACAGTTTCTATGATGATGAGTTTATGTAAAAACAGTTGTGACTGAAGATAGAGAGATCGATTAATCGATAACAAATAAATGTCCGCCAAGCTCCAATGCAATACTAAGAAAGAAACTGTTGTGCTGCTATGCAGAACCTGTACAATGCACAAAAAAACGGTCGCATAAATCGCAAAATCTCACCATTGGTGAACCTCAGAGCTCTAGCCGAAGAATGCAAAAAAAAAACCCCAAAACAAACAACACCCCTCCCCCCCCCCTCTCCCTAAAAAAAAGAAGAAAGAAAAAGAAAAAAAAGAAGAAGAAAAAAAAGAGAAAAAAAATATTGACATGCAGAAAAATATTTCAATCACTAGAAGGTTGTTTGCATTTTTGTAGAGGTTTTTAAAAAAAATATATTTATTTATGTAAAAGGCATTAAAAAAAATTACTTAAAGGACCAGAACATGAAATACTGACGACGGTTGAAATTTGTATATTTTCATCACGATTGACAGAAGAACTTGTGTTACAACTATTTGGTATGAATATGACATCCAGACGATCTTTGGTGACTGATATACAAAGATGCTTTACCTATAGGTTATATTTATGCGCATTCCTGTTGTTTTGTTGTTATTTTTTGTTTTTGTTTTTTTGTTTTTGATTTTTTTTATGGGGGGGGGGGGGGGGGGGGGGGGGATCTAGACATCTGTCTTTGTCTCTGTGTTCATTTGTTTATCTGTCTGTCCGGTGATCACTGTGGCTGTCTGCCTGTCTGCCTGTCTGTCTATTTTTCTCCCCTGTCTCTCCCTTATCCCCCCTCTCTCTAGTTATGTATCTATATTTTCCTCAGTGGGTTTCGTCAATGTTTGCACAATCTCTCTCCTCTCTCTCTCTCTCTCTCTCTCTCTCTCTCTCTCTCTCTCTCTCTCTCCTCTCTCTCTCTCCTCTCTCTCTCTCTCTCTCTCTCTTCTCTCTCTCTCTCTCTTCACATGTCTGTTCTATTAATTGATGTATTGATTGGTCGATTGATTGGTCGAACGGACGACTACAGAATTGATCGGTTGACAGATGGATTAGCTTATTGGTTGGTTAGATGTGTAATCAGTTGACAAATTAAGTGATTGGAGAGCTGATTCAGTGAGTGGTCACTAATTTGAATCGATTGATTGAAGGAAGGAAACGATCGATTGGGTAGTTAATCAGATAACTGATCTGATTGGTTGCATGACTAACTTACTGACCGATGGATGGATGTATCAGTTGAATGAATGAATGAATTAATCAATTAATCAGGTAAATGAACGATTGGTTGCATGACTGAATGACTGACTTACTTACTGTCTGATTACCTCGAATTTTTCTGTATATGAGATAATGAAGTGATTGAATTGAATTGAGGGACTGAGGGATGGACGGAGGAATGGAGGGATGGATGAATGAATCATTAATTAATTAATCAGGTAAATGTTAAGATTGGCTGCTTGAATAAATGACTGACTGATAGGTACATGAATGAATTGATTGACTGATTGATTGACTGATTGATTGACTGACTGATTGATTGACTGGTGTCCTCACGTGTCTGCAGATGCCGACCTACACCAACCTGACCAACAGTGCTTACACCAGTGCCTGGACCACCCCCTCCCCCTCCTCCCTCACCCCCCTCCCCACCTACCACCACCCGCCCCTCCTCCCGTCCCTACGGGCCCCATGACGTCACCAAGCCCACCCCTCTGGCGCCCACTGGTGAGGTCATTAACGTAATGGAGTGATGCCATGCTGTTGTGTAATATGTGTGTGTGTGTAGTGTGTGTGTAGTGTGTGTGTGTGTGTGTGTGTGTGTGTGTGTGTGTGTGTGTGTGTGTGTGTGTGTGTGTGTGTTGTTGTTGTTGTTGTTGCTGTTGCTGTTGTTGTTGTCTTCAATTTCACGTCTGTTCACTTTTAGTGATATTAGACGTGTGTGTGTGTGTGTGTGTGTGTGTGTGTGTGTGTGTGTGTGTGTGTGTGTGTGTGTGTGTGTGTGTGTCTGTGTGTGTGTGTGTGTGTGTGTGTGTGTGTGTGTGTTGGGGGTGTGTGTGTATGTGTGTGTGTGTGTTTGTGTGTGTGTGTGTGTGTAGTGTGTGTGTGTATGTGTGTGTTTGTGTGTAGTGTGTGTGTGTACGGCGCGCGCGCGTGTGTGTACTGTGTGTGTGTGTGCATGAGCGCGTGCCCGCGCGCGCGTGTGCGTATCTATGAGCGTGTTCTATTTCTGGTTTTATTCTCATTTATTCTTTTGTTTTTGTTTCATTATTTGTTTGTTTGTTTGGTATTTTTGTGTTGTTGTTGCTTCAGGCAGTGCTGTGTGGGTGGGTGGGTGGGTGGGAAGCTCTATTAATTCAAACCTACGCACAGAAAAGGCACGTATACGTATGCGTTCGCACGTTCGGTTCGCGTGTGGGCGTGCACAACAGGTACACACAGCTAGGCGCACGGTCATGTGCGCAAGTGGTTAGAGCCTTAAGCATTGCGCTCTTGATCTTACGACCCGGGTTCGAGCCCAGCTTGATCCACTTCCGAGCCATCCGGTTAAGGGGATTTCCCCCCCTGGAGTTAACACCAGTCCCGACTCCACTCCCCCGAAAACCCTTCGCGAATTCGGATGGGATTATAAACCAAGGTCTTGTGTGCGAACACATGCAGAGAACATCTTGTGCACATGCTAAAACCTGTTCCCTCTTTGGAGAGATTTTGTGCCAGTGGGAACAGATCAAAGAAAATCTATTAAACTGCATGCACATAAGGACTGGATGTTCAAAACAAAAAAAAAAAACCCACACAAAAAGCAACCAAAAACGATAAAACACTTGTGTGTTGTTGTTTTCTGTTTTGTTTTTGGTTGTGTGCATCTGTTACCTGAATCATTCATTACATTACACTCCTGTGTGCAGCTATGGGGGCGGCCCTGATGCCGGAGAAGCTGGCGGGAACCCCCACAGAGGACACCCTGACCACCCTCAGGATGCGCTCCCGGGAACATGCCGCCATGCTCGGCCTCCTGCCCTCCGACCCTCTCCGCCCTTCTGCCAACGCCGCTTTCCAGACGCTCTGACGTCATTCCCCCCGCCCCCCTAACGTCGTTTACCCCCCGCGTGACACGCTGGTGTCATTCATACACTCCCCCACTGTAACACGCTGACGTCATTCACTAACGGGACACTGGCGTCATCTCCAGTGACACTCTGACGTCATAAACTAGTGGGGTCACTCTGACGTCATCATCAGTGTGACACTCGAACGTTACCATCCGTGTGTGACATTCTGACGTATCGGTTAACCAGTGCGGTGCTTTGTGGATGTCATCGTCATCGTGAGATGCTGACGTCACTCATCAGTAGGACACTATGACGCCATCATCGGTGAGACACGCTGACGTGATCACTATCAGTGTGACAACGCTCTGACGCCATCAATAGTGCGACACTCTGACGTCATCACCAACGTGACACTTTTGACATCATCACCATCAACGTGACACTTTGGAATCATCATTCATCATCATCATCATCATCATCATCATCGTCATCGTCGTCATCATCATCACCATCATTATCCTCATTAGTGACATCACGAAACCTTCCAGTTGTCGGGCTAGGCGTGATGATGAAATGATGACTGACTGTAATGCTGATTGCATGCATGCTAGCTCTTGAGTAACTAACTATGTCAGTGTCTTTCTTCGTAATGAAATCAATGACTGCCAAGACCACACGAGTATCGTGACGTCATCGATGGACCACTTGCCTCTAGGATTACTGAACTAGACTAACTCCTTAAGGTGTGGTTGTGGCAGTTAACTCTTTTTTGCGGGGATGTTTATTTTTCACTTAAAGTTTTTTTGGGGGGAAGGAAATTGTGTTATGAGGAATATATCCAGGGCTTGTTGATCCTGGAAGTGTCTGGTTTCTGTTTCTGTTCTGTCTGTCTCTGTTTTGTCTGCTCTTCTCTCTCTCCTCTCTCTCTCTCTCTCTCTCTCTCTCTCTCTCTCTCTCTCTCTCTCTCTCTCTCTCTCTCTCTCTCTCTCTCTCTCTCTCTCTCTCTCTCTCTCTTCAGGGAGATGGCAAGATATCAACGTTTGACGTCATCTTGTTGCTACGTCATTGTATTGGTTTTTTTTTTTTTTCCAACCCTGTTCTATGTTGGACAGCCTGGACAGCATTTTTGATTGTGTTGTTGTTGTTGTTGTTTTGTTGTTGTTGTTGTGTGTGTGTGTGGTGTGTGTGTGTGTGTGCGCGCGCGTGTGTGTGTGAATGTGTATGTGTAATGGGTGTCATGGCAAAGTTTGTTTTTTTAGACATCAGTCAACTGTTTACTTTTGTGGATGAACTTTTATTGGACAGGATTGTGAGTGGGATGCAAGATTTGGAAAAAAACAACAACTGCCCGAATGATGGGGAAAGAAGCAGCTATAGAGGACAGGAAATGTTTGAATTTAGTGTTGTGCAATTTTTTCTTTGGTGACTTTGGCTTTTAACATGATTTTTTAAAGTAGATATTTGAGTCTTTGTGTGTGTGTGTGTGTGTGTGTGTGTGTGTGTGTGTGTGTGTGTGTGTGTGTGTGTGTGTGTGTGTGTGTGTGTGAGAGAGAGAGAGAGAGAGAGAGAGAGAGAGAGAGAGAGAGAGAGAGAGAGAGAGAGAGAGAGAGAGAGAGAGAGAGAGTTCTGAACTATTCGAAGATATTCCAGACATTGCTATTATTATTATACATGTCCTGTGCTGCACCAAAAGAAAAATTCCAATGTTGATATGATATGTGTTCAAAATAATGGGTGTCGTTTTCTTTGTTGTTGACAAACATACAGCTCAAAATATTCCAACATTTTGTCTATAACCATGTGTGTGTGTGTGTGTGTGTGTGTGTGTGTGTGTGTGTGTGTGTGTGTGTGTGTGTGTGTGTGTGTGTGTAGAGGCACGGTGCTAGGTCAGTATTATTTTTCAATACTGATATGACCTGTGGTGTGGCGACTGATAATAATATACAGCAACACAGCACAGATTCAATATCTCACAACCATCACCACAGATTCAACAGCTTACAATAGTCACCACAAATTGAACACACAATGGTCACCACAAAGTCAACACATAGGTCACTACAGATTCAACAGCTTACAATCGTCACCATAGATTCAACAGCTTACAATCGTCACCACAGATTCAACAGCTTACAATCGTCTCCACAGATTCGACAGCTTACAATCGTCACCACAGATTCAACAGCTTACAGTTGTCAATACAGATTCAACAGCTTACAATCGTCACCACAGATTCAACAGCTTACAATCGTCACCACAGATTCAACAGCTTACAATTGTCACTACAGATTGAACAGCCTACAATTGTCACTACAGATTCAACAGCTTACAATTGTCACTACAGGTTCAACAGCTTACAACTGTCACTACAGATTCAACAGCTTACAGTTGTCACTACAGATTCAACAGCTTACAGTTGTCACTACAGATTCAACAGCTTACAATAATCACCACAGATTCAACAGCTTACAATAATCACCACAGATTCAACAGCTTACAGTTGTCACTACAGATTCAACAGCTTACAATCGTCACCACAGATTCAACAGCTTACAATAGTCACCACAGATACAACAGCGTACAATCATTACCACATATTCAACAGCTTACAATAGTCACACAGATTCAACAGCTTACAATCATTACCACAGATTCAACAGCTTACAATCGTCACCACAGATTCAACAGCTTACAATAGTCATCACAGATTCAACAGCTTACAATAGTCACCACAGATTCAACAGCTTACAATCGTCACCATAGATTCAACAGCTTACAAACCGTCACCACAAGCTCAACAGTTTACAAACGTCACCACAGATTCAACAACTTACAATCGTCACCACAGATTTAAGTATATAATCGTCACCACAAGATTCAACACATTTACAATTGCTATCACAGATTCAACAGCTACACGGACACCAAAGATTCAATAAGTTACAAGCGTCACTACAGATTCAACAGCTTACATTTGTCGCCAATGACGTGACTGCTGCATCAACGTCCTGAGAAGTTGCTGGGGCAATGCCCTGATTTTTCTTTTGTTTTTGTTTTTGCAGGTAGTTGGCTCAGTTTAAGCCAGCAGAACATGGGGAGCCCAGCTCTCTTCAGACTGTAGGGTGCATGCTGGGTATGTTTGAAGTGTCTATGCTTTCGGACAATACACTGGCTGGCTTACTTTTTCACGAAAATGGATTTCTTTGGGGTTGATGTTTTCTTTCTTTCATCGGTTAGAGCCCCAAGGTTCACCGTTGGTGAATTTTTCCCCTTGCGACCGTTTTTAGCTTACCATCAAGGTAGCCGCGTTCGACTTCGTAGATGATGTCTAGACACGACACCAGTGTACATGCGTTTTTTACTCTGTTTTTTTTTTTTAAAGAAGTTTTCTCATCCTTTCCTACGAACAAGACTGGCCTACTCTTCCGAAAGGCAGAACAGGTAGGCAAGATGTTCTGCATGCCTTCGCACACGAGGTCTCATTTTATAGTCTTATTCAAAGGACTTTTGTGAGAGTGGAGTCAGTACTAATGCTAATTCACTCCAAGGGGGGAAAATCCCATTGAACTAATAGCTGAAACTTGAATCTGAGCTCGACTGGGGATTTGCTGTGTGGACAAGATGCTGTGTGTTCTCAAGATGGATCCATAATCATTGTTAGGCCTACATGCAAAATATACATTGAATTCATCACTATTGTTTGCTTGTGTCTTCTGTCTACCTGTTGTTTCGCATAATCAATCCTACGAATAGTTTTTGTGCTTCGATAAACAATGAATTGTACTGAGCCTTTGTGCCGTTTGTTATTTATCATTAATTGTAGTTGTGGGTTGGTTTCATGGATGGTTGGTTGTTGGTTGGTTGGCTGGTTGGTTGGTTAGCTGGTTGTTCGGTAGTGTGGTTGGCTGGTTTGTAAGTTGTTTAATGATTGATATGACCTAGACTATTTCCCCTTGAAATAGAATCATGACTGCTTTGCAGTGTTTAATCATTGAACCTATTGTGAGTTCATTCGTTTACTCATTCGAAGATTCTCTTTAGGGTTCATTCTGTCTTTCCATATCTCTCTCTTTTGATTAGTCTAGTCTGTCTGTCTGTCTGTCTGTCTGTCTGTCTGTTGTTGTCTGTCTGTCTGTCTCTCTTCTTCTTCTTTTTCTTCTTCTTCTTCTTCTCTTCCTTCTTTCAACATCATCATCTTTAGACTGGATGGTAAAGCTAAAATTTATAAATACAGACGGATTGCTTGTTATGTGAGTAGCCCATGAACATTTGATTTATAAGAGACAGGAAATGAAGGTCTCTCTATGTTCACATTATGTGTGTCAGTTCTTTTAGTATGTCCCTGCACGAGGGTGCGTGGATTTGTTTGTTACATCGTTTGCTTGTTTGTTTGTAAAAAAAAACAACAACCAAACAAACCCACTATAGAGAGACATTCTGATTTGCAGAACATTGTCAAGCATACATTATCTATGGCCATTTTTGTTGGCGTCCTGGTTTGTTTTGTTTGGTTTATTTTTGGTTGTTTTTTTTAACAGCATAATACACAGAAACATTAATGTGAATGTCTGAGAACGGTTTTCACTCTTGAATTGAGTGTGTGTAAAATAATGACAGTTGATATTTGGACTTTTTGCTGATGTGTACCTGGAACCGGAAGCTAGCATATTATGAGAGAGAGAGAGGGAGAGGGAGAGGGAGAGGGAGAGAGAGAGAGAGAGAGAGAGAGAGAGAGAGAGAGAGAGAGAGAGAGAGGAGAGAGAGAGATTTGAGTCATGTATAGAAGATGTGTTGGTGATGAAATTGATCGACTGTAATCATACTGAATAATTATTACAATTACCATTCTACAAAAAAAATGAAATATTTATGGACATTAATCTCATCTCCTCTTGACAGTGTCATACGGTACTATACTATGCTTTATATTATTTGCTCTTACTTCGGCAGATAAGAATAGAGAATAATAATCCATATGTATTGAAGATTATGTAAATAAGCGTAAAGCAGATCTACTTTCGCATTGTGAAAAGAAAACGTGTATTTCTCTTTTTTTTCTTATAGTTTGTGCAAACACTGTGTGTGTGTCTGCATTTTCAGTGTTAATTAAGAAAGGAACATTTGGCAATTGGATACATTTTATTTTCGAGTCCTGTGTTTTTGTGTCATGATTATTGTAAACTGTGTTACTTTTACGTTGCCAGTACCCCATTCGAGGTGAAGGATCAATGCTAGATTCAGACATTTTATACAGAGCGTACATATCTTTCAGTCAATTCATATCATTATTCTACTTTTTTTTCTCTCCAGATGATTTATTGAAAACAAAAGAAAACAAAACAAAAATAAAAATCAAAAGAAAAGAAAACAAACAAAACACGATGTGATATACTGACACTTTTGAAAGAAATTTTTGTTGAGGCAACTTTTATAGATGAAATTAGTCAGGTTTTTTTCTTGCTATCTTTGGGTGTGGGTGGGGTGGGGTACGTTTTTAATATGATTTTTATTATAGATTTGTTAAACAAATTCTTCATTAGTTTTCCCGAGAATCAATATTTACCAGAATCAGGTTTTGATATCGAGCATTGTTGATGATTCATATATATATATATATATATATATATATATATATATATATATATATATTATATATATATATATATATATATATATATATATATATCATTGGTGTTTTAAAAACTATTTTGCAGAGTTCTCATCAAATATCATTGTTTATAAAAGAGCAACACAATCTTGTAGATAATCTCTGGGCAAAATTGAATCAAGTATCTGGCGTCCTACAAGGCTCTGTCTCGTGTGTCTTCTTCTTTTCTTGATTATTTTGGTAACTATCGTATATCGTACTTCAGGTTGGTTGTTTGTGTTTTATTTTTCAACTTTATACCACCAACGTTTTTCTTGTTATAGTTGTTGTTTTGTTTTAGTTTTTAATTTTTTGTTTGTTTGTTTTGGCTTATCCAACAGCATGTAGTCTAATCACATAATTATGTAATTTCATAAGCTTAAAACCTCTATGGATTTAATAATTCTAAAAACTCATTTGACGTCAACTTAAACATTTCCAAAGGTGAATTTGATCATTTTAGCTCAGTTAGAAGGATGAATTAATCATCTATGTTTTCCCTCTTATTCAGAAAAAGAAAAGACAAGAAAGAATACGATCTTACCTAAATTGATGTATGTATATCGTTATACTGTCAAGAGGATGTTGTGCAAGCCATTGTTATACAAAATGTACGCGCATATTACATAATGTATGTTATTCACGTGGACTACTAAACTCGCTTATGACATACAGTGTATCATTCATGTGGACTAAACTCGAATATTACATAATGTATGATTGATGTCGATTTAACTCGCTTATTACGTAATGTATGATTCGTGTCGACAAACTGGCTTATTGCATAATTCTGATTCATGACGAGTACACTCGCTTCTTACAGACTGTATTATTCATGGCGGTTGAGCTCGTTTTACAGTACTGCAAAAAAGTATGTAATCAGTTCTCCATGATAATGATAATAAATAATGTGTCATAAAAGAAGAAAAAAAAACACTGTGGTCTTTGCATCATGACTATACGTGTGATGGTTGCTTGGTTAGGTGCTTGGAAGGTGGTGGTTGTTATCGTTGTCGTCGTCATTGTCGTGTTGTTATTGTTGCTGCTGCTGTTGCTATTGCTGCTGCGTGCTACTGTTGTTGTTGCTGCTGCTGCTGCTACTGCTGCTGTTGTTGTTGTTGCTGCTGCTGCTACTGCTGCTGTTGTTGTTGTTGCTGCTGCTGCTACTGCTGCTGTTGTTGTTGTTGGCTGCTATATGCTGCTGTTGTTGTTGTTGCTGCTGCTGCTATTGCTGCTTCTACTGCTGCTGCTATTGCTGCTACTGTTACTACTGCTGCTGCTAATGCTGCTACTGTTGCTACTGCTGCTGTTGCTATTGCTGCTGCTGCTACTGCTGCTGCTATTGCTGCTGCTACTGCTGCTGCTACTACTGCTGTTGTTGTTGTGGCAATTTTGTGACTTTTCCTTGAGGTGCTTTTTTTTTTTCTTCTTCTAATGCACGATTCTCCACCTGTATTATTTCCTTGTATTATTATATGTCCATCCGACTTGTGTGTTTTTTTTGTCTGTTTACCTGATTGTCTGTCTGTGAGTCTGCCAATAACCTTGACAGATCTATACATGTCTGTCAGTCAGTCAGTCAGTTAGTTAGTTAGTTAGTGAGTCTTTGTGTCCGTGTGTGTGTGTAGTGTGTGTGTGTGTGTGTGTGTGTGGTGTGTGTGTGTGTGTGTGTGTGTGGTGTGGTGGGGGTGTGTGTGTGTGTGTGTGCGTGTGTGTGTTGTGTGTGTGTCTGTGTCTGTGTGTGATCTCTGTGTGTATGTGTGTGTGTGTTGTCTGTCTGTCTGTCTGTCTATCTGTCTGTCTGTTAGTCTGTCTCTGTTTTCTGTCCGTCACACCACACACACACACACACACACACACACACACACACACACACACACACACACACACACACACACACATACACACACACACACACACACACACACACACACACACACACACACACACACACTTCCTGACTTCTTCTGCCTCTTCTTTCATGCATACATAACACATGGCTATTAATTTTACAGAGCTGTACTTCATTTTGTGTCCATTCCATCTTGATCACATTTTTTTTGGTCCAGTCGAGACACGCTTAGTATGATTATATTTTTCTTATTCACAATCAGTCATTCAGTAGTTCTTGACTACTTCATAAGTTATACACATACATGAATCAACAGAACCAATAATAATGATAATAGTCATAAAAAAAGACGAAAAAAAGCCTGCATATGGGAAATTGGGGCGGGGTGGGTTGGGGTGAGGTGGAAAGCAAACTTTTTTTCCGCTAAGCGTTCAATTCAATGATGTGAAAACAGCATAAGAACACACAAAGCACCTCAAAGAATGATAGAATTTGCACTAGAAAGTCTTTTTCTTTCCTTCCTCGACTAGAGCCTTCAGGTTCACTAATGGTGATATTTGCGTACGTGACCGTCCCCCCTCCCCCCCGCAAACTACCATTTAGGTGGCCGCATGATGACATCGGGGATGATTTCTAAACACGACACTTTGGTCTACGCATTTGACAAAAGAATCGTGTAATCTTAATACCAGCACGAAATGCCCTACTTCCGAAAGGCGGAACAGGTTTTAAATGTGTGATCAAGATGTTCTTGGTACAGGAAGCTTTGGGGGGTTTTGGTTTGGTTGTATCAGAGTCCAAGCGGATTTATCCGAGTTAGGTACTGTACCATTAACCAAAGGACTGTGCACCACTCTCTTTGGTAAAATCACATATGACGATATCCATCATACGTGTTACAACATCAAAATAAAAAAGGTAAGGTTTTTAGCTTAGTTTAGTTTAGTTTTTCTGTTTGTTTTTGGTCAGCCCCACATTCTACTACAGGTAAACAAGTCATGTAGTCTGCGAATTAACAGTATAGCTGACATCTTCATCACAATTGTCTATGGCCGGATCTTACGTCATGTCACCATCGTATTAAACCGATACCAGTCTCTGCCGATACCAAGAAGAGAGCAGAAAGTGGTGACGTCATTGTTTGGTGGGCCAATGGAAACAGATAGCCTACACAGCCTGTAAGTCTGACAAGCAATACCCTGTGAACTTAAAACAGAATCAGAATAATAAGCATGCTGTATTTTTTAAAACCATTTTTGTGTATTCCCAGGTTTTTTTTGTTGTAGCTTGTGAGCAATAAGGACGGGTAGATAGTCAGTGTCACAGCACTGCTCTCAAAGCTCAGGTTAAGAGCGTTGAGCGTAGTTACCTCTCAGATGGGGGACAGTTTGCGCTCCTTGGCTTCAGCACAGTCCCCTAGCTCACCCGCTTTAAATGGGTACCTGTCCTGGCCCTCTTTTGGGGCAAGGAAGGTAAAGCAGTGACGGAAAAGAGATGGGCGCCGCTCCCAATATGCTGGCCCCTAGAGAAGCTGAGGTCTCTTGACACTTTGCTCCCAAACGACGGCGTATGTTATAGGAACACCTTTACATTATTTACCCATGAGCAATAATTGTATACAGGGACAAGATGATTTTATATTGTTTCTTTTAATCTCTAAAACATATTTGAAAACCGTTTTACTAAACTGATGACATGGATTTCACTTCATTCATACAAAGACAAAGAACTTGGGATTAAGATTTGGCCTCTCATGATCTAGATCACCTTGTTCAGTTGACAAGTCACACACAGCCTAGATAATATTTCAAATCAGTACTCCTGGCGGTAAATCAGATCACAAGGGCATTTAAAATCATCACATGAACCATCGATTAAGATCACATAATTATGCACCTAAAATCATAAC
>CM060331.1:29141011-29148511 GCA_030674155.1 Stramonita haemastoma | reverse complement strand
GCTCGGTAAACTGGGGGACTGTACTGAAGCCAAGGCGTGCAAACGATCACCCATCCACTTGGTAACCATGCTCGACGCTGCTTTACTGAGGCTTGGGGAAAGTCAGTGCTCTGACCACTGAGCTATCCTGTCCCCCCCTCCACTCTTTTACAGGAGTAAAAAAAAATTCATATGGAGTCACCTGTTAAGGATGCCTGCCAATATGGCGAGGTACTTGAAAAGCATAAAAATTACACATAAACTTATTCAATATGTGGGTGTATTTTTAATTTCATTTCTTTTTTTCTTTTTTTGTGTTTACATTTTTTACATGGCTCTCTTTCTTTTTTTTTTTTTTTTTTTTTTTTTTTTTTTACATTTTACATCTTACATCACTTTAAGTCACGGCAGATTTCTCTGTGTGAAATTAGGGCTGTTCTCCACGGGGAGAGCGCGTAACTACAAGAACAGTGCTACCCATTATATTTTTTCTTTTCCTGTCAGCAACTGTATTTCTTTCCTTATCAGAGAGGCTTTTTTCCCAACAGAATTCTGCCAGGTACAACTCTCTTGTTGCCATGGATTATTTCACTTGTGCCAAATAATTTTGTGTAACACACAGGACCTCGGTTTATCAATCCATCCGAAAGACTAGCACCAGACCTTCTCTCATGGTCTAATGGATGGGGGAAAAGTTTCGGGCCCAAACGGGGTTCAAACCACCGCCGACTTCCGACCCGGACTTTTCGCTTTCTAGGCAGGTGCATTAACTCTAGACTACTAATCCAAGACGGGTATGGGAGAACCGTTTTTTGTGTGGTTTTTGTTTGTTTGTTTTTTACAATGGCTGGTTGATGGGATGGATAAGACAGAGTATTCCATTCTGACTCCCCCCCCCTCCCAGACTGTTAGGATGGGGAGCAACATGTAACAATAGTAGCAACAGAACTCTGCTTTGTTTTTGTTTTTCTGTGAGAGATCCGGTTTGTGTTCAGTCATAGGTAAGCACTGAGAGAATGCATTGGTTGTAGATGTAAACTAGTTGATCAGATGTACATGAACATGATGTGTGTGTGTGTGTGTGATGTGTGTGTGTGTGTGTGTGTGTGTGTGTGTGTGTGTGTGTGTGTGTGTGTGTGTGTGTGTGTGTGTGTGTGTTGTGTGTGTGTGTGTGTGTGTTGTGTGTTTGTTGTTGATGTGTGTTTTAGTGTGTTAGTGTGTGTGCGTGCGTGGTGCGTGCGTGCGTGCGTGGGTGTGTGGTGTGTGTGTTTATACGATGATAAGAGACGGGGAGAAAGAGTGTATTAGAGACGTTTGTATCCTTCAAAAGTCTGGACAGAACCAGACAGACCTAAATAACGAGCTGAAGACAAAATATAACAAAAGTCAAAACAACAGTCACGACAAAAGGCAGACAAACAAAGACACAAACACATGGACAGACACAACAGACAGACACAACAGACATAACACCAAACAAACAAATAGACAAACAAAGAGACAGGCAAGCAAACAAACAGACAGACTGACAGAGAAAAAAGAACGTGAAAACGCTACCTTCTACAAGCAAGAAGTAACCCTTGTCATTTTTCTGCAGCAGTTGAATGGCTTTCTGTGTCATCTCCTTCAGACTGGGTTCTCCCCCTTTGTCCTTGGGTCTATCCACCTCGTAGGCCATGTGGTTGGAATCAAACAGACCTGCACATCACCGAGGGTTTAAACACACCTTTGTTTTCTGTTCTCCATGTGTTTGAATCAAACTGACCTGCCCAGCACCAAAGGTTTGAACACATCTTTGTTCTCCATGTGGTTAGAATCAAACAGACCTGCCCACCACCAGAGGTTTGAACATACATTTTGTCCTCCATGTGGTTAGAATCAAACAGACCTGCCCACCACCAAAGGTTCGAACACACCTTTGTTTTCTGTTCTCCATGTGGTTAGAATCAAACACACCTGCCCACCACCAAAGGTTTTGAACACACCTTTGTACCCAGTGTGGCAGTTGCCAGAGGGCCTGTCGTCAGTATAAATTGTAACCTCATCTTCTGGGATTTTGTTGACAAGATTTCCCTCTTTTCTATCTCCTTCTTTGTTTTTGACTTTTGTATTCCTTTGTGCTTGGTATAGGAATTTTCACTGTTTTTATATAATTTCTATTTGTTTTTGTTTTGTTCCTTTTCCTTCCTGTGGCCCCCCGTTTTGTTTATTTTCTGCCTTCTGCGTCCATTCTCCTGTATTTTTTTCTCAGAAAGATATTAAAGATAGCAATTCTCTCTCACACCAAAATTGGATGCGCTGGGCCTGACTCGACAGGTGCTTGATGCTCACTCCATACAAAGGAACAAAGAAACAAACAAAATACACAAACAAGCAAATAAAGTTTCTGACAAAAAATAAATGGCCGTTTGAAATTAAAAAAATATATTGAGGATAATGGAATAAGCACTCTTGTGCTTTTTTTGTACGTCCAATCCCCGTGTGTATGCAGTTTTGTGAATAAATGTTTTTGAATATCATGTGTTGAGAAAGGAACAAGAGTAACAACAGTAGCAGCAACAACAACTCAGCAGTTTGATTAAACAACAAAAAGAATAGTGACACGATAGCAGTTGCAGTAACACAGCAACAACAACAAAAGGACAATAACAAACACCACCTCAAAACAAATATACAAACAAAAACAAAAAACTTAATAGAGGAAGAAAGAAACAAGAAAGAAAACAGAAGAAAAAGAAAGAAAGAAGAAAGAGAGGAACAAACAAACCACAGCGAAAAAAGGGGAAGAAATAAATAAAAGGAAGAAAAGAAAGATACAGATGACATAAAGAAAAAAGATAGAAAAAGAAAGAAAGAACAATCAAACAAATAGCAACAAAACAGAAGAAGAAAGGACAGACAGAAAAAAGAAAGAAAGAAAAGAAAGAAAAAAATGAATGAAAGAAAAGAAAGAAAGAGAGAAAGAAATAAAAAAAGAAGAAAGAAAGAAAGAAAAAAGAAAGAAAGAAAGAAAGAAAGAAAGAAAGAAAGAAAGAAAGAAAAAAAGAAAAGAAAGAAAGAAAAGAAAAGAAAGAACGAAACAAACAACCAAAAACACAACAAAAGCAAAGAAAGAAAGGAAAAACACAGAAACAAACAAAGAAAGAAAGAGACATAGAAACAAAGAAAGAAAGGAAAGGAGAAAAAACGACACAAAACCACCATTAAAAAAACAAACCCAGCGAAAGAAAGGGAAAAAACAGGACCACAACGCACCCAGCAGAAAGTCGGTATTGTCAGCTGTCACAGCGTCGAACTCCGTACTGTTCCACACATAGCGATACTTTCGGGAGTGATCTTTCTGGGTTTCCTGCCAGAACTGTTTGCACGCACACGCACGCACGCACACACACACACGCACACGCAACACGCACGCACACACACCAACACACACAAACACACACACACACACAAATGCAGGCACCACACATACACACACATACACACGCACGACACAACACCAAACACACACACACGAACACACGCACATACACACACACATACACACACAACGCACACACACACACCACTACACACACACACATAATTGCACTACTTATTCAACGTACCATCTAGATATAAAATTTGACATTAACCTTTTCATTGACATTGACTTGACTTTAACTTTCCACACACACACACACACACACACACACACACACACACACACACACACACACACACACACACACACACACACACACACAAATTCAAGCAAGCAAGCGCGCACACACACGCATACACACACACACACACACACACACACACACACACACACACACACACACACACACACACACCCCAATGCACTGCTTATTCAAAGTACCATCTAGAAATAAAATTTTACTTTAACTTTGACTTTGACTTTGACTTTGACTTTTAGACACACACACACACACACACACACACACACACACACACACACACACACACACACACACACACACACCACACACACACACAATTCACCCCGTTGTGCGAATCAGACAGAACATTTTGCGCACAGTTAAATCTGTCCGCTTTCTTGTAAGAGTAGGCCATCGTGTGCCGGCTGGTAGAACAGATGACAATATTTACAAAAACTGCATACACACGGGGACAGAAGAAAAAAAGCACAGATTGTATTTGTATCCGATATAAAGATTAAAAAAAGAAAAAAGAAAAACACAGTCAAAAAGAGCACAACACAAATAATTTTTGGAAAGTCGCGTTGTGGACGATTCAAGGGATATAATTCATAGAAAACGGTATCTAGGGAAATGATCCTCTCTGTCCTTAAAAAATCTATCTGGCATGTGGGTTGCATGCTGCAGTAGAGTAAGAAGAAGAGAGAAGAGTAAGAAGAAGAAGAAGAAGAAGAAGAAGAAGAAGAAGAAAGAAGAAGAAGAAGAAGAAGAAGAAGAAGAAGAAGAAGAAGAAGAAGAAGAGAGAAGAAGAAGAAGAGAGAAGAGAAGAAGAAGAAGAAGAGAGAGAGAGAAGAAGAAGAAGAAGAAGGAGAAGAGAAGAAGAAGAAGAAGAAGTAGTGTAGTAGTAGTGTAGTAGTATAGTAAGTAAGTAAGAAGAAGAAGAGAAGAGAAGAAGAAGAAGAGTAGTAGTAGTAGTAGTAGTAGTAGTATAGTAGTAGTATAAGTAAGTAAGAAGAGAGAGAAGAGAGAGTAGTAGGTAGTAGTAGTAGTAGTAGTAGTAGTAGTAGTAGTAGTAGTAGAGAGAGAAGTAGGAGTAGTAGTAGTAGTAGTAGTAGTAGTAGTAGAGTAGTAGTAGTGTTGTGTTGTGTTGTTATCATGTTATCGTGTCATAGTTGTTGTGTTAGCTGTAAGTAGCAGCAGACAGATGTTTGGTTTGCCGTCATCCTGCTTATCACTAGTCTCTCAGGTCATGTGTTGTGTTTGCTGTACAGCTAGCAGCAGACTCTGATGGGATCCTGCCGCCATCACACCTTAGCCACTCATGGGACCCACTCAGGGATACGAGTATGGGTTGTAGGGCAGAAACTCACGGACCCGCCATCATCATAAAAGAGGAGGACCGAAGAGAAGTAACGAGGATGTGATGGGAGTAGAGACAGACAGAGAGATATAAGAGAGAGAGAGAGAGAGAGAGAGAGAGAGAGAGAGAGAGAGAGAAGAGGAGAGAGAGAGAGGTGTGTGTGTGGATGTGTTGTGTGTTGGTGTGTGTTTTGTGGTGTGTGTGTGTGTGTGTGTGGTGTGTTGTTGTTGTGTGTGTGTGTGTGTGTGTGTGTGTGTGTGTGTGTGTGTGTGTGTGTTCGCGCGCGCGCGATCCCCGCCCATCACCACATGCACACATTGTCGACCAACCACACTCACCTACACAGGTATGCCTGTGTGGCGAGTATACACGCTCACAGACTCGTATATCATAATTGTTGAAGGGGTGGGGGGGGGGTGTATGTAGTGATATATTTATAATAATATATATATATATATATCATATATTATACACACACACACACACACACATATATATATACATATATATATATATATATATATATTATATATATATATTATATTATATCTGTAGTGAAGATAAATGTGTTTCCATAACCTGTGTGGTCGTAGGGGAGCGAGGCATCAGAGACCTCAGCTTCTCTAGGGGCAGCATGTTGAGGGCGGCACCTATTTCCTCTCCCTTGATGCTTTACCTTTCTGACCCTAAAGAGGGATGCACCTATACAGCCGGATGAACTTGGGACGGTGTTGAAGCCAAATCGCACTTGGTACCGACGCCGATGCTACTGTAACACACACAACACACACAACACACACCCACAACAACACACACACCACACACACACACACACACACACACACACACACACACACACACACACCACACACACACCACACACACACACAACACACACACCACACACACACACACACACACACACAACACACACAACACACACACACACACACACACACACACACACACACACACACACACACACACACACACACACACACACACACACATACAGGGGGACTGGATAGCCTAGCAGTCAGAACATTGCGCTCGCAATTTGACGACCCGGGTTCGATTCCCGGTCGAGAGGATTTTTCCTCTGGAAATTGACATCAGTTGACATCAGTGCTGACTCCCCCCCCCCCCCCCCCCCCCCCCCAAGTCTTTCGGATGAAACTATAAACCTCCCCTTTCTGCCTACTCCCCCTCACCCCCCACCCCACCCACCCTACCCGTACCCCCACCCTCCTCTCATGTTCTGTCTCCCTGTACTGACATTGATGTTATAGTTGTCCTCCACCAGCTGAACAGCGATGTCCCTACAGGGAGCCTGGTCCTCGGGCACACTGTTCTCCCAGTCCCTGTGCGGAGTGTGTGCATAGCTGGCGGCCGGGGTGGCGTGCGTTACCCGGGTGGTGGTCACTACCCCTGTGGATTTGCCTGCAAAAAATATAAAACGGTTAGGGGTGGAGAGTGTGTGTCAAAAGTGTCGTTAAATGGATTTCTTGTCCTTATGTGGATAAAGATGTTTCAACTACGTGAACCTGGTCAAAATGTAACTTGAACTTGTGTTGAAATTTTCTACGATAGTAAATATGAAATGAAGCTGCTTTGTGTCTTTTGATTATGATACGTATTACTATGCCTGTCAGTATTGTCATTGCCCTTCAGGGGATGATTAAGGTATTTTTGACTTGACTTGACTACTGATACATCGTTTTATATGAACATGTATATAGAAACACCACCCAAAAGAAAGGTTATAAAAGTACTCCATAAAGAAAAAAATCAGTTGAGAAAGCAAAACGTTAAACCAGTTACTCCCGGCCCTAACTCTCCTTTAGGACATTCCAATCTGTTGTTTTACCAGATTCGCCCGCTCACAAAGACAATAGGAATGGTCAGATATGAAGCGTTTTGATTTGTTCTTACAAGATATAGCGCTATATAAATTCCATGTATCATTATTTATCATTATTATCATCATCATCATCAACAAGAACAACAAAAACGATACCTTTCAGCATGGACCAGTCCAGAATGGAGGTGACACTAGCGTTGATGGAGGACTGGCAGTTGCCTTTCAGAGCGTGGGCATCCACCCCGATCACCGCCATGTTGGTCTTCACCCCCGTCAGGTAGGCGGTGCCCGTGCCCGCAGAATCCGGCGTCTGGTGATCCACGTTGTAGGTCTGAGGCACACGGCACACAGGGGGTCACAGAAGGTCACAGGGGCATACAGAGGGTCACAGAAGGTCACAGAGGCACACAGGGGGTTACAGAAGGTCACAGGGGCACACATGGGGTCACAGACGGTCACACGGACACACAGGGGGTCACAGAAGGTCACAGAGGCACACAGGGGTCACAGAAGGTCACATAGACACACAGGGGTCACAGAAGGTCACAGAGGCACACAGGGGTCACAGAAGGTCACAGGGCACACAGGGGGTCACAGAAGGTCACAGACGCACACACGGGATCAAGGGGAACTTA
>CM060331.1:29131011-29133511 GCA_030674155.1 Stramonita haemastoma | reverse complement strand
ACACACACACACACAATCAATAGCCAGCAGGCCGCAAAATAAAATAAGAAAACCTACATAGCTGAGATCAAGCAGTGACGTCAAAGTTCAGAATAAGGTCAAGGTGTCAGTGACATCAAAGACCGTGAAAGAAAACATCAAGAACTGTGAAGGTTTTCCAGATGTTCTGTTCCTGCATAATTCCGTATTCAGAGGAGTCCATAAAAAAAAAAAAAAAAAAAAAGATTTCTGCTGTTCACCGCAAGGTCCATGTGATAAAAGAACTTCAAGAAAATGTGGAAATTGCTTCCTACAATCTAGAAAAAAATCCTTTGAAGGCATCGTTTTACATTGTAGGCATAAACAATCTGCGAAGAGAAGAGGCTGACTCTACAAGTAAAAGGTTTTGTTGACTCAGTGGAACCAATCCACAAGCAGCACCCTAGCACTTCCATTGTATTAGCAAAGCATCACCTGTTCATGATGATGAGCCAGAGATAAAAGACAAGTTGTTCAATGCCATTGGTAGCAAAAGAACTACTGGGGATGAAGAGGGTATCCTTTATATCCAATGACAACATGCACACCAGCCACCTGAAGGATGGGACACACCCCACCATGAAGGGCTCCACCATCCTAGCAGTCAACTTTGGCCATCACCTTCGTCAGCTGTTTTTGTCAAGCAAACAGGGTTGCACTTTTGGACAAAGCCAAAACGAACGGGGAGGTCTGCACAACTTTGACAAAGCAAAGAGGAGTTGCAAACTTTGACATAGCCAAAACGAAAGGTGAGGTCTCCACAACTTGTGGACAAAGCAAACGAACGTGAGATCCAAAGGACAAGCCAAACGACGGTGAGGTCTGCACAACTTGTGGAAGCCAACGAACGTGAGATCTCACATTGACAGCCAAAACGAACGGTGAGGTCTGCACAACTTGTGGACAAAGCCAAAACGAACGGTGAGGTCTGCACAACGGCCCAGGGCGACTCCCTTCCAGCAGCAGGAATTGTCCCCATGGAGAGCCTACAGTCCCAGACATCCTTGGTACAACATGTTTGATGCTCTCAGACATTGTTACTGAAGTAAGCTGTGTGCTCACCTCTTCACTTCTTGCTAGACCACGCGGAAAAGGGAAAAAGTTAATATACAAATGTGACTCTTTTTTTCTTCAGTGTGGAATACTTAACGAACAGAAACAATATGTTGTGGTACTTTTGCAGTGGTTTTCGTAACAACAAAATCAAGTTGATATTGACTATATTGTGTTATCCGTGTATCTGGCGTACATTTCTGCAAGAAACAGTAGTGCTATTTGTAGACATTTTTATCAACTTGCTTATAGTTGGATTAGATTCGTTTGTTTGGGGGTTGTTGGTTTTGCTATTTTTTTGGTTGTTATTGGGGATTTTTGATATTTTTTCTTTTTCTTTTTTTCATATATCCTCTTTACTTGTAGCCCCAATCTCGTATATATTTATACTTTAGTATAGCACTCTGAATGGTAATGCACCAAAATGATAAAATTTCAATACTGCAGTGGAACTGCAGATCTATTGCTACAAATGCTGACTACTTACACCAACATCTTATGTCAACTTATTACCATGCACTTAGTCTTCAGTCTTTAAATGTTAAAAAAGAGCAAGATTTCAAGACTGAAACAGTTTTTCTATCCACCAGTTTGTGAACAACAACAGACTGATGGAAAGATTAACACTGCAGTTTATATTCGTGTTGGTTTACAGTACTGTATTACGATTGTTTATTTTGTTTGCTTTTTTGGGGCGAGCTAGAGCTGGGAGATGTTGCCGTTTGGAGCTGATTTTTCGCAGCTGTTGTTGGGTGTTCCCGTTTTGGTTTTTTTTTTCTTTTTTGGGGGGGTTGGGGGGGGTGGGGGAATGGGGGACGGGAGGGGGATCACTTACACTATGGTCGACTTTTTAAATGTAAAATTCAGAAACTGATATCTATTTGCACTTTTTAAAAATTGGAATTACCAGTTTTGTTAGACATTGTTAGATTTGCAGTTTCCTTTTTGTTTCTTGCAGTTCACAGGGTAGAAACATAAAAGTTGAGGGGTTTCGATTCGTTTCGTTTCGTTTTGTTTTGTTTTGTTTTGTTTTGTTTTGTTTTGTTTTGTTTTGTTTTGTCTTTTTTTTGGGGGGGGGGATCTTTTTGTTGGTTCTTTTTTTAAAAGTCACTTAGCATGTATTCATCCCCAGAAATTTATTTTCCCATACATTGCCAACTACACCCCCTTCTCCTGATATTCACACACACACCCTCTCTCTCTCTCTGTCTCTCTCTCTGTCTCTGTCTCTCTCTTTCTCGTCTAATATCACAACTTGTGAAAAGACGTTAAACGAATTTGAACACACACACACACACACACACACACACACACACACACACACACACACACACACACACACACACACACACCAAATTGTAAAAATCAGAAAAAAAACGGAAATGTCTATCTTTTCCATCCTGTTGGCACACTTTTAGAATCAGAATAG
>CM060331.1:29116011-29128511 GCA_030674155.1 Stramonita haemastoma | reverse complement strand
AACAATAACAATAACAATAACAATAACAATAACTTTTATTCAGTTTTTGCAGGCCATATAGCCCATAGGAACAACATTTAAACATGTACTTTCATGTATGGTGAACATCATTACTTCTGATATCTAAACATTTAGTAAGAAATAATCCAACTTTAAACATCAAACTAGGTCTAGTGCACATACAGAGAAGCTGAACTTTAAGAGTCGAAGGAAATCTGTAGTAATACAAAGGAATACATTTTCTTCGTAGCACAGCATATTTAGGGCATACAAGCAAAAAGTGACACACATCTTCGATTTGTTGACCATCACACTGTGAGCAGAATGGATCGGTAATTGGTTTACCATAACGTGAAATTCCATTTAAAGGCAATCTGTTTGACCTTAGTAAACATATAGCTCTACGATATTCTAAAGATTCCACTTTACATACATAGCTTGCTCTACAGATGATCGGATGATAATCTAAATAGTCAGGGTATGCTGATAGAGAATCATGCCATTCTTGTTGGTACACATCCTGTATTCGTCTTTGAAATTCCTTTATGAAGGATGAAGAACTACCACAGTTCTGCATTGTCCAAACAAAACCAAATCCATGGGTACAAAGAATCTTCCTAACATGGGTAACCCAATTTGTTCTCCCTGCTTCATCCTGTTTACACAACATATTGTAACATTGTCTGGGATATCTATGATCAGGCATATCCAAAAGCTTTAGCCAATATTTGATGACCCTGGTGACAGTGTCAACAAAAATGGGGTATCGACCACATTCACCAAGGCAAATGTTATTTTTAACATCTCTGCCGACCCCTAGGACCATTTTGCATATTTTTACCTGTATTTTTTCAATGTCATTAAATTGCTGAAAACCCCAAATTTCAGAACCATAAAGGAGGATTGGTTTTACCTTTGTATCAAAAATACTAAAAACTGTAGCTGCTGGAAGATTCTTCAACCTGAAATACAATCTTTTGATTCCAGCAACAGCCTTCAATGCTTTTCCAGAGAGATTTTCGACACATTTCGACCAGTTCAGTGTTGAACCAAAAACTACACCCAGATAATTATAGCTAGATTCTACTTGTATCTGCTTTCCTGAGTAGCACCATTTTTCAGACTTTTTAATAAATCCACCATTTTTAAAGACAACTACTTTAGTTTTGTCCATATTTACAGAAAGTCCCCATTTGTTACAATAATTCTCTAAACAGTTTATCTTTTTTCTGCAGGTCTACAACTGAATCTGAAACAATAGCAATATCATCTGCATACATAAGTAAAAATATGCCAAGTGGCTCAGAAAATATATCTATGCCTTGAGTATCAGATCTAGTGAGCTCTGACTCTAGTTCAGAAATAAAAATTGAAAACAATAATGGACTCAGCATACACCCTTGTCTTACACCAGAAATACAATCAAAATATTCAGTAATGTGTAATCCAACTCTCACAGCTGCTTTTACACTTTTGTACATGCTTTGCAGCGTCATGAACATCTTACCATGAACTCCCTTTTGTAGCAACAGAAATAAAAGTTTCATCCTATCAACACTGTCGAATGCTTTTGAAAAATCAACGAATAGGTGTGTAAAATCTACCCCCTTTCTTTGTTAGATACTTTTGTACTAGAGACTGGAGTGTGAATATTTGATCTATAGTGCCGTAACCTTTACGAAAACCAGCTTGTGCTTCAGGAATTAAGTGTGCAGTTTCACAAAACTTTGTCAGTCTTTCATTCAGAATTGTACAATACAGTTTACCAATAATATTCAACAATGAAATACCCCTATAATTATCAACCTGTGCAGTGCTACCTTTTTTATGCAGGGGAAAAATCAATGCATGTGACCAGCTTTCTGGGTATGTACCTGATGAAAATACTGTGTTGAACAAAGGCAGTAAGAATCTGACATGAATGTCAGTGGCATGTTGGAAAAAATCTGACATCAAACCATCAGGACCAGAGGTCTTACCACTTTTCAGTTTATTCAAAGCTGCTAAAACTTCACTCTCAGTGATCTCATTACCAAGCTCTGAATCGGCACAATTTTCACAATTATTGAGGTCATGCATAGTCAGCTTATTTTCAACTTCTTCAGTAAAATCTGAATCATCTGAGTGTTGATTTGAGGAGAACAGTGATTTGAAATAGTCAAACCATTTGCGTGGTGATATTTCGTTTGATCTGCTTGGTTTCAAAGATGTCGGTGCTTTTAATTTTTGCCAAAAAGCTCTGGAGTTCCTACTCATGCATAAATCATTCAGATCCTTCAAAATTTTGTTGTTATGTTCAACTTGTTTCCTCTTGCACAAGGATTTGAAACTTTTCTTTTGAAGTAGGAAAGCATCCAAATCTTCCTGAGAGTTTGTGCATCTAAAACTTTTCAGTAGATTGTACTTAACTTGTTTACTTTCTTCACAGTCATTATCCCACCAAGGTGGCTGAGAGTGAAATTTAAAGCTTTTCTTCTGCCTGAGTTTCATAGTTTCTGCAGCATTCTGTATGAAAGAAACGTAAAGTTCGCATGCATCATCAATATTTCTACAGAGAGCTGCAGTAAAGTTTTCAAATACAACTTGTACACAGTCAAGGAGATTATTCTGAAATAAACTGGCACTGTCATCTTTCCATACATATTTTGACATTTCTTCTAATTCTATTTCTTCTTCACAGGTTTCTTCATTAGACTCCATAAGAAATGAAATGACAATTGGAAAATGGTCTGACTCACATCTATTAGCAACAAACATGTCAACAACACTTTCAAACAACGAAAAAGAACAAATAAAGTAGTCAACAATACTCCTGCCGCTGTTTGCAACGCAAGTTATTTCCCCTTCTTTATCACTCTGTGATCTGCCATTTACAATAACCAAGTCAAATTCCTTACACAATTCCAATAACTTTTTACCAAAACTGTTTACACTTTCATCTTTCGATTTACGACTAACCAGTGTCGTATTATCAGACAATTCATTTAAATCATCCAATAGTTGAATGTGACTGTCGCCATATTCTGTGTCAACATCAGAAAGATTACCAGTGCGGGCATTGAAGTCTCCACATAACAACCATGGGAGATCAGGATACATATTCATGATTTGTGTCATATAATTTTCTAGAATTTCAAATCCTGCCATATTGTTTTCATTGTATATTACCGAGCGTTCTGGAGCTACATAAACAAAACATGCAAGAATGTCAGAAAAAGAGTTGAAAACACATTTACTCACTTTTAGAAAAACACAGTCCTCTGCCTTGTCCAAAACCCTTTCCACATGTTGTGAAATACTCTTATGAACACACACTGCCACGCCCCCTTTTAGTCGTTCAGTACGTGGACAAAAAAATACTGTATAATCTGAGAACGCACTCTCAATTGCACCTTTACCACATGACCATACTTCACAAAATGCAAAGATTTTAAACTTTTGACAAAACTGTTTAAATGACAAACAATTCAGTTTTCTTTCCAAACCTTGAATATTCCACATCATGATCTGAAAAAAAGACTGTGTATATTGCATGTGTGTGTTTGTCTTCTGTGTATGTGTATCATCCGTCTTTTCATTTGACACAGTATAAGGAAGGGAGGTAGAGGATTCTTTGGAAATCTTTCTCCTGGGAAATTTGGGCCGGCCAGATCTTCATTTTTGCTGTCGTTCTTTTAGTCCCTGGGTAGCTGCGTCATACACAAAAGACTTACCGTCAATCACCAGACAGTCGTATCTCAGAAAGGCGTGTTTCTTTTCCGATTTCGCCTTCTTCAGAAAGGGCAGCAGCAGGCGACGAGCATCCCGAACTCTCTTGGAGAAATCTTCCCCAATGAAGATGGTTTTCCCTGCACTGCCGTCCTTCAGTTTCTTCTTCTCTTTCAGAACACGCTGCTTGTCCTTGAACTTTGAGAAGCATGCGATGATGGGTGAGTTCGGATCGTTGCCCAGGCGGTGCACGCGTTCAAATTCGACGTCTCCTTCAATTTTCAGCTGGTTGTGAAGGACATCTTGGACAAGCTTTTCACAGTCATCCCATGTTTCTGGCTGTGGTGTTTGACGCTTTAGTCCATTGAAGATCAAATTATTCCTCTTTGATCTTCCTTCAAGATCATCCAACTTCCTCTCCGACTCCCCCAACCTGTCCAACAGTTCTTTGTTCTGCTGCTTCAGCGCTTGATTTTCCTCTTTCAGATCATTCACAGACTGTGACAGCTGGCTGACTTCATCTCGGATTCCAGAAACAGAGGCACTGAGCGAGTCCAGCCGATTGTTGATGGAGTCAAATCTGCCAGAAAAATCCTCCTTTATGCCAGTCAGAGCTTCCAACAGTGAAGTAAGAGTAGGCTCTGTTTGCTGCTTGTCTTTTTCAGAATCTTTTTCAGAATCTTTCCCCCCTCCTGAAGTTTCCGTGGGTAAACTCCTGCCCGACATGCTAAGACGAGACTGCTTGGTATTCTTAGGCCCAGGGTTCATTTCCACATCCCCTGCTTGGTGCAGAAGCGTGGCCACAAGCATCACCAGTGCAAACGACAAACGCATGCTGACTGGTTCAATCATTCTCACTGCATACTCCTTTGCTCGCTTGGCTCGCTTGTACATAAAACAGAGAAAAGTCCACAGAAATCCTCCACATTTTGCTCTGAAACTCAGAGGGCATGAAGGCATACCTTTGACGAGACTATGTAGTGAAAAATTATGGTGAAAAATATAGATATTTTGCTTTAATTAACAATTAATTAACAAAATATAGAGAGCAATGCTGAAACACGTCCGACTTCATTGATGAACGCAGTTCACCTCCTGTGTGTGTGTGTGTGTGTGTGGTGTGTGTGTGTGTGTGTGTGTGTGTGTGTGTGTGTGTGTGTGTGTATAACATGATCAAAGTAACAGACGAAATATCAACCTGCAACCTTGGTAAGACACTGTTAAATATAATGATAATAAATGCTAAAAAGAACTCCACAGGCCTACACACTTAAAACAACAACAACAACAACACCCCCCAGCCAATTAGAACAGCTTTGGCTGGTGTGTGCATGGTTTGTTGGATGGGCTGTAGACCAGGCGGGTCTTTTAGGCAGCTTACTGTCAGGAAAGAAATCGTGGATATATTCTTTATACCTATGTCCACAACGTATCGTGTAAAAAAAAGATGTTTTTGATTCTTCGAGGCAGACTAGACAAAGCCCGTCCTTTTTTGCAATGTAGGAGGAAAACGTGGCAAAAAAGCAAAGGAGCAAAACAAAAACAGACAAAAGAAAAAGAAAAAAAAAGAAAAAGAAAACAAAAATTGTGGGATCAAGAGAGCTAGATTAGGTAGAAGATTGGGTGGGGGTTGGCTGCTTTTCCGTTGTTTTGGGTTTTTTTTGTTTTTTTTGTTTTCATATTTGGTTGAATTTTTGTTTACGGTGAATTTTTTGTTTGTTTGGGGCTTGCATTTCTTTTGGTTTGATCCTCGGTTAGAGCTCCGAGGTTCACCGTTGGTAAGAAATTTCGCGTAAGCTTCCGGCTTTAACCCGCCAAGAGGGTGTCTAGGTACTGATTTATTCAATGTCATTATTTTTGTAGAAGCTGAGTTGTAACTTGGAAAACAAGTCACAGGGGCAACGCAGAGTTCATATTTTGGGTGACCCAAGCAAGGTATCAAGCTGAGGAACACGTAACAACAATGACTACAACAACAACAACAACAAATGAAAAGGCAGACGGAATCAAAGAAAAAGAAACACACACGCACGCACGCGCGCGCGCGCGCACATACACACACAGAGAGAAAGAAAGACAGACAGACAAACAGACAGACAGACATAGACAAACAGAAAAGGAGCGATCGAGAGCGCGCGCGCGAGATAGATAGATAGATAGATAGATAGAGAGAGAGAGAGAGAGAGAGAGAGAGAGAGAGAAGAGAGAGAGAGAGAGAGAGAGAGAGAGAGGAGAGAGAGAGAGAGAGAGAGAAGAGAGAGAGAGAGAGACTGAGACAGAGACAGAGAGAGACAGAGACAGAGAGAGAGATTTGATTTGATTTGATTTATTCTTTTATATCGAGGATAATCGAATAAGCACTCATGTGCTTTTTTACATCCAGTCCCCGTGTGTATGCAGTTTTGTAAATGTCATCTGTTCCCACTGGCACACAATGGCCTACTCTTACGAAAAGCGGAACAGGATTTAACGTGTGCGCAAGATGTCTGCGTGTGTTCGCACACGGGGCCTTGGTTTGTAGTCTCATCCGAAGGACTTTTGGGGAGAGTGGAGTCAGCACTGATGTTAACTCCAGGAGAAAAATCTCCTCGACCGGAATCGAACCCGGGTCGTCAAATTGCGAGCGCAATGTTCTGACCACTAGGCTTTCCTAAAGAGAGAGAGAGAGAGAGAGAGAGAGAGAGAGAGAGAGAGAGAGAGAGAGAGAGAGAGAGAGAGAGAGAGAAGACAGACAGACAGACAGACAGACAGACAGACAGACAGACAGACAGACAGAAAAGAACAACAAACGTAAAAACAACAACAAAAATACTCAGAAAAAAAGATAAATATTTGCAATCCAGAAATCGTAAATCTCTTTTTTAATATGATAAGGATTTTGATTTAGATCCATACAGGGTGAAAACATCAATATATAAACCTCTTCAGCTAAAATAAAATCAGCCTTAAAAGATGTGATCATCACTGTCAATTTATTATCAGCCTTCTTCAACTAGTCTCTTCAGCCTGTGCAAATATTCATGTCAGCATTCCGTGGGTCACGGAAACACGAACCTATCCACCATATGTGACGCTCCACCACGAAATGAGTCGCTTAGCACATTACCCAATTTTGGGCTAGGAACCTTTAAAGGCAGGTGGAGGTCAAGTTGTCAATTTTGTTTTTTTGATTGATTATTAAAGTAGATCTGTTTATTTATCTTATAATGAAATATCAAGGTATAATTTTTATTCCTTTTGCTTTTAAATGTGTTTTGAAAATACCAAAACACTCATTCTGACAACCTGTTACTAAAATAAACTTGCCCCTTTCTCATTTTGTCACATCCTGCAGTCTATCATTTCAATTTGTAATAATATTGCACAGAATCGTCCGATTTTCAATCTGTTTTTTGTATTTGATAGCCACTTTATTGCACATTAATAACATGTCAATAACTAAAAATTGACCTCATGTGCACTCCGTCTCATGTGGTGGATCGTCACATATCTCTACGAAGTTGGAATGCGGCTACCTTCACAATGGGCAAAAACGGTCGCATACACAAAATCTCACCATTGGTGAACTTGACAGTTTTACTGAGGGACGAAAAAAAAGAAAAAAAAAAGAACAGTTTTTGTAAACCGTGCTTTAAAAATCCCCTTCCAAAACGCGCGCGCGCGGGCGTGTGTGTGTGCATGAGTGTGTGTGTGGGGGGGTGGGGGGGTGGGGGGGGGGGGGGGGTGAGTGGGTGGGTGGGGGGTGGGAAAGGGGTGGGTGGGTGGGGGGGGTGTTGCTGTTCATGCTATTGTTTGTTGTCGTTGTTGTTGTTGTTGTTCTCTTTCTTTTCTCTTCTTCTTCTTCTTTTCTCCTTCTCTTCTTCTTCTTCTTTCCTCTCTACTCATTCTCGAATAGGCCTACTTTGACACCCTTCTCCCACTGTATCTCTCTCCCCCCTCCACCCTCCCCCCCTCCAACCAGAGACCATTGTGCTATTTAGATGATCAAACTCGTGATCACCTCAGCTGTTTTTTTTTCTGCTGGGGGCATGCACCATTCATTCTTTTGTTATCTCTTCTCCGCCCCTTGTGCTAGCTAATGAGATCAAAAAAGTACGTTAGCACTTCGGCTAATTCATGTATGAATATTTTCCAAAATTATCACCCCCCACCCCTCTCCTCTTAACCTTTTCACCCAGCCTTCCAAGTGCACATACACTCTGACTTTTTGTCTATCTCTGTTTTTTTTTTCTTTTCTTTTGTGTCATTTTCTATTGTCTTTGTCTATCGGTCTTTCTGTCTGTCTGTCTCTCTATGTCTTTTTGTCTGTTGTCTCTCTGTCCACTGTCTGTCTGTCTGTCTGTCTGTCTGTCTTTATCTGCTTGTCTGTCTGTCTATTTGTATGTTTGTTTCTCTTTGTCTGTCTGTCCCTCTCTCACCCCCCCCCCCCTCCTCTCTCTCTCGTTTGACATTGTGAACGATTTTCAGCTCTCTCCTCTCTCTCTCTCTCTCTCTCCTCTCTCTCTCTCTCTCTCTCTCTCTCTCTCTCTCTCTCCTCTCTCTCTCTCCTCTCTCTCTCTCTCGTCTCTCTGCTTCTGTCTTCTGCTTCTCTCTCTCTCTCTCCCTCCCTCCCCCCCCCTCTCTCTCCTCCTCTCCTCTCCTCTCTCTCTCTCTCTCCTCTCTCTCTCTCTCTCTCTCTCTCTCTCTCTCTCTCTCTCTCTCTCTCTCCTCTCTCTCTCTCTCTCTTCAAAACCCATCTAAATGCTACAAATGAATATGTATTTTAAAAGAATGATGGACGCGGCGACATTCAAACTGAGTGTGTCAGACATAAATATTCACAGACTTAGATACAGAATGCGTAGCAAATCCGATACAACATGCCCTTATGCAACGCATGAAGCAACAGAAGATTAAAAAAAACACCTTCTTCTCTCTGTTGTCCCTCCTTTAAAGACATTTTTTTTTGTATTTTGTATTTTGTACCACTTTATGTCACAGCAGATTTCTCTGCGTGAAATTCGGGCTGCTCTCCCCCGGGGAGAGCGCGTCGCCACAAGTGCAGCGCCTACCCATTTTTTTTTCTTTTTCATTCCTAGGCAAACATATAACCTGACCTAACAAAACATACCAACCAGCCTAATGCATGTAGACTTTGTTTGCTCCTAGGATATGTAGTCATTCTATGATCAGAATTAGCAATTCAGCTTTGTGTTTATGCAAAGTCTTTATTAGAATAAGAGATCATTATGATGATGGTGTCATATGGTTGTTTTTTTTTTCTCCTCACAGTGAATTTGTTTGCATTGAATTGACAAAGCTGCACTTTATCGTAATATGTTCTGAGCATTGTTTATTGATTAGATCAATGACCCTCTTCATGTACCGGCCGTTCTCTTTACGAATAAATAGTTCAGAGTTCAGAGTTCAGAGTTCAAGTTCAGAATTCCCTCTCTCTCTCTCTCTCCTCTCTCTCTCTCTCATCTCTCTCCCTCTCTCTCTCTCTCTCTCTCTCTCTCTCTCTCTCTCTCTCTCTCTCTCTCTCCTTCCTCTCTCTTCTCCTCCTCTCTCTCTCCTCCCCTCTCTCTTTCTCCCCCTCACTCTCTCACTCCCCCTCCTCTCCTCTCCTCTCTCTCTCTCTCTCTCTCTCTCTCTCTCTCTCTCTCTCTCCTCTCTCTCTCTCTCTCTCTCTCTCTCCTCTCTCTCTCTCTCTCTCTCTCTCTTCTCTCTCTCTCTCTCCCTTCTCTTTTCTCCCTCCCCTCTCTCTCTCGTCTCTGTCTCACTCTCTCTCTTCCTGCCCTCTCTCTCCTCTCCTCCCTCTCCCTCCTCTCTCCCCATCTCTCCACGCCCCCCCTCCCCTCCCGCCCCCCCTCTCCCCCGATCTTCCTCTCTGTGCCCCTATCCATCTATGGGAGGGATAGCAAACATCAGAAGCCACCTATCTAGCGGGCTAAAAAAGCTGACACACAGCAAACACAGAGGGGATCTTCACCCTATCCCGTCCTGTTTAGTTCTGGTTTTTACTTTCAACCCCCACTTTTCCTTTTCTTTCTTTACGATATCATTTCTTTTTATTTGGTGGTCACTCCCTACCCACGTTCGAGAGGATTTTTCCCCCAGGACTTAACATCAGTGCTGACTCCACTCTCCCCAATAGTCTTTCGGATGAGACTTAAACCGAGGCTCCCCCGTGTTCGAACGCACGCAGAACATCTTGGCACACGTTAAATCCTGTTCCGCATTTCGTAAAAGGAGGCCATTGCGTGCGGTGGGAACGGGTGACAAAATTGACAAAACTGCATACACACGGGGACTGGATGGAAAAAAGCACATGATGCTTCTTCAATTATCGTCGAAATAAAAAAATATAATAAGAAGAATACAGAAATAAACTATCGTCTGTCATATGAGCAAAAATGCATTGCGATGCCGTTAAGCACCTAACAAGTCAGGCCCAGCGCAACATGACTTCAGCATGGGAGAGAACTGTTATCTGTTTAATCTTTCTGAAAAAAGAAAGGCAGGAGAATGACAAGCAGGGGGTGAAAGAAAGAAAAGGAATATGAAAGAATCAAAGGAAGGGATAGAAAAAAAGGGATATTCTTCGCACAGACTTTTAAGAAGGTGGGAATGCTATTTATACTGACAGCCTCTCTCCCCCCTCCCCCCCCCCCCGCGCATCTGTACAGTGGAACGAATTAATTAAGACGATGGACTGTGCGAAAACGTAAACGTATTTTACACTATTTTTACACAGTTCAGCACACAGCTTTATATCAACGCACATAAAAACACGACCCACATTGATGGCAATGAAAATTATTACATAAAAGACAAAAAATGATTAGTCGAAACTGTGAACTAAACTGAGTACTCCCTAACTTTCTCTGGGGAAATCTGGTGTTTTACCCGATTCTCATGCTGACAAAAACAATAGGAATTGTCAAATTTGGAATCGTTTGTCTTGCGCGATTTTGCAGTCTGTGCATTTGGCAGCCCACCTGGTGAAGGAAAAGAGAAGAGGTTTTTTTTTCCCCGAGTAAGTTTTTAGACCCAGGAGGAGTTCTTTTTCTTTTGGGTTGAACCTGTCTATTCTATGACAATAACCACTTTACGACACCACTTCCGCTATTTTGTTTTATTATATTTATTTATTTTTTATCTATTCTTTTATATCGAGTATATTGGAATAAGCACTCATGTGCTTTTTTACATCCAGTCCCCGTGTGTATGCAGTTTTGTCAATCGTGTCATCTGTTCCCACCGGCACACGATGGCCTATTCTTACAAAAAGCGGAACAGGATTTAACGTGTGCGCAAGATGTTTCTGCGTGCGTTCGCACGCGGGGCCTCGGTTTATAGTCTCATCCGAAGGACGTTTGGGGAAGTGGAGTCAGCACTGATGTTAACTCCAGGAGAAAAATCTTCTCGAACGGGATCGAACACGGGTCGTCAAATTGCGAGCGCAATGTTCTTACCACTAGGCTTTATCCCGTCCTCGCCGCTATTCATTGGGTATGACCCTCCCCTGGGACAACCTCTGTCCTTGTCTGTGTCTGTCTGTCTGTGTTCCTCTGTTTATCTCGGTGTCAGTCTGTCTGTCTGTCTGTCTGTCTGTCTGTGTTCCTCTGTTTATCTCGTGTCAGTTGCTGTCTGTCTGTCTGTCTGTCTGTGTTCCTCTGTTTATCTCGGTGTCAGTCTGTCTGTCTGTGTTCCTCTGTTTATCTCGGTGTCTGTCTGTCTGTCTATCTGTCTGTGTCCCTCTGTTTATCTCGGTGTCTGTTTGTTCGTCTCTGTCCCTTTGTTTGTTTCTCTTTCTTTCTCTGTCCTCATCTTCCGGGTTCCACCCTCACTGTTTATAGCTCTCCACCGTTGCTAAGTGCCCTCCTAAGTGTATATCTCTCTCTGTTTGTTTGCCTACCTGTGTCTGTGTCTGTGTATGTATCTGAATCTGTTGATGTGTCAGTTTCTCTCTCTCTCTCTCTCTCTCTCTCTCTCTCTCTCTCTCTCTCTCTCTCTCTCTCTCTCTCTCTCTCTCTCTCTCTCTCTCTCTCTCTCTCTCTGGGAGTGGCTTCCCTTGCTTCGTTATCAGCAAGACGCTTTTGTGTGAGCTGTGTGTGAAGTGTTGTTGTTTTTTCCCGTTTTTGTACACCAAAATGCCGGTCACAGGGTTCTCAGAAACTTTGGAGTGTATGCTAAACACTGCCCTACAAAAACAGACACTGTCCTCTTTCAAAGTGGAAGGTAGAGGTAACCAAACTATAGTTATACTAAGATTGAGAAGTAAAACTGACGGCGATTTTCCTGTCAGCACAGGTCAAAGTTCATATCGTAAAAAATGTTTCTCCCAAGTGTACCGCGAAAGAAGACGAGCAGAAGCACACAGAACAAACGGTGATGACAAAGTTAACAAACAGTTTATTTTTACCTACCCCGCACAGTCTAGTGTATGCTGCCAATCATGTGGAGAGCTACGCTCCTTCTGATGTGTTCACATATAATTTGTGCCCTCCATCTTCAAGTAGCTGTCATGACAATTAACAAACTGACTTGACACAAAATGACACAGACAGACAGACAGTGACCGTCAATTTTGACAATAGGGAAGAAAGTGATCAGTTGTAGGATGAAGCTGGAAATGAAGAGAAGGAATGTGATAGTGATGATATGAGCGAAGTGAAAGGTTATGATTGTGATGGTAGCTGTGCTAGAGAAGAGGAGGAAAATGTATGTGATGGTTGAATAGGGTTGATGATAGTGAGAGAGTTGATGGGTGTGCAGATAGTGTGACTGAGGCAGAATATGCAGAGAGT
>CM060331.1:29103511-29113511 GCA_030674155.1 Stramonita haemastoma | reverse complement strand
TTAGGGATGCACGTCTCATGTGGGTGCCCTGTCGATTGATAAAGACGTAATTATGACATACATAATGAATCATGACGTCATCAATCAATCAATAGTATTATAACTAATCGATGAGTCACTGGTCGATTCCATCAATCAAATATTAATGCACTAAAGATGCACATGATGCCAAAATCATACATAAATCGTGTAAAAACCATCTAAGGTTATAATAATCAACATTTATGACGCAACTCGTATCGATATTAATCGATGTTCCATAATAGAAACACGATTGTCATCAATAACCAATCTAAAGGGGAATGAAAATATTTTGAAGAAAATAATAAAATAGTAAACAAATATTGAAAGGGGAATGATCGATGAGTTATTTAGAAGTCAATAAAAAAGACAACATATACTGTAAAAACAAAAACCGCAGTGTTTGTACGCATAGAATTATTCTGTGGATCAAACGACCCTGCCCACAACACGTATGTAATTAAACGGTGACTATGCGGAAGAAGACTACTGGACAGTGTGCGTGTTTTTGCATATCTTTGTCTTTTTGTAAGTCTCTCTCTGTGTATATTACGTATATGAGAAACTATGGGAATCAAACTTCAATCAACAAGAGGTTGATTCTTCTTCTAAAGTTAAATTCCCTTTCCCTCTACACAGGGATTTATTTCATTTATAAATATTTGTCGATTAGATTACTTTTGCCCGTAGTAGTACATATCAATATATCAAATCACGTATGCATTCAATTTTAGGTAAGGAATTCACATGTGATTATATACAAATTGCAAAAAGGCCATAAGTAAAGTTGATTTTCAAGTCTTTCTAGAACTTTCTCTGTCTTTTCAGGACATGACCAAACACCCTGGATTTCAAAGAATGGGGAGTTTTTAAAGTTACGAAAAGAGACCTGCTATCTTTCAGTAGACATCTTCCTCTGCCACTATAGAAGGATCAATAGATTGGCATAGATTATAGATCAATAGATCAATAGGTTGGAAGTTAGGTCTGGGTTGTGGATTACCAACGTACTCAATGAGGGAGAGGGCAGTCATGGGTGTGAAGGGACATCCAGGAAATTGATAAAGACATAGGATCCCAACCATCCGCAGGGATGTGTATGCGTCCTAAACTCTGTTCTTTGCCATTAAGCCTGTGTTCAATGTGAATGTTGTGTGCATGCACCATCCTTTCCAGCCTTTCTCTCGCTTTATTGGCAATATACATCCCTTTCTCTCAGCCATATATACATCCTTTCTCTCTGCCATATACATCCTTTCTCTTGCCATATACATCCCTTTCTCTCTGCCATATACATCCCTTTCTCTCTGCCATATACATCCCTTTCTCTCTGCCATATACATCCCTTCTTTCTGCCATATACATCCTTTCTCTCTGCCATATACATCCTTTCTCTCTGCCATATACATCCTTTCTCTCTGCCATATACATCCTTTCTCTCTGCCATATACATCCCTTTCTCTCTGCCATATACATCCCTTTCTCTCTGCCATATACATCCCTTCTCTCTGCCGTATACCTTCTCTCTGCCATGTACATCCCTTCTCTCTGCCATATACATCCCTTCTCTCTGCCATATACATCCTTTCTCTCTGCCATATACATCCCTTCTCTCTGCCATATACATCCCTTCTCTCTGCCATATACATCCCTTCTCTCTGCCATATACATCCCTTCTCTCTGCCATATGCATCCCTTCTCTCTGCCATATAATCCCTTCTCTCTGCCATATACATCCCTTCTCTCTGCCATATACATCCCTTTGTCTCTGCCATATACATCCCTTCTCTCTGCCATATATATCCCTTCTCTCTGCCATATATATCCCTTCTCTCTGCCATATATATCCCTTCTCTCCGCCATATACATCCCTTCTTTCTGCCATATACATCCCTTTCTTTCTGCCATTATACATCCCTTTCTCTCTGCCATATACATCCCTATCTCTCTGCCATATACATCCCTTTCTCTCTGCCACATACATCCCTTTCTCTCTGCCATATACATCCCTTCTTTCTACTATCTATGTCCCTTCTCTCTACTATCTATTTCTTCTCTCTGCCTTAAAGCCTGTGATTGGTAGGATGCTCTGTGGTCATGGGCTACATGATTGCCCAGAGGTAAAGCCCGTTGGCATCAACCCCTTGAACTGATTGAACAGGTTTAGTAGTCTTGGCACCGACAAAGGTTTTGTCTTTTTCATGACAGTCGTCTTATCTTATCGTATCTTATTCTTTTAAATCGAGGATTTGGGGATAAGCACTCTTGTGCTTTTTTACATTCAGTCCCCGTGTATGAAGTTTTGTAAATGTCATCTGTTCCCACCGGCACACGATGGCCTACTCTTACGAAAAATGGAACAGGATTTAACGTGGAAGATGATAGAAGGCTCTCCGACGATGTTGTTACGCATGAGTGTATGTACGTCTTTTTGTTTCTCATTCAACAGCCAGAAATAAGTGTCAGAGGGTAAAGTTTGGAAAAGGTATTTTGAGAGTAATGCCTGGTGCAGGACTCCAGTCTTTCAGAAGATTGATGCTTAGACGTGAATACCTATCAAGTTGAGCTTGAAGAGCATGCAAGAATAGAACCACGTCCAGGTTGTTGCACCAGACAAGGACATCTGTCAATATGGACATGTTGTTTCGTGTCCACAGTCGTTGACAGAAAGCATATTCATCTGTAATACTGCTAGTGTTTTTGAGTTTGCTGAAGAAAGCTGAATGATCAGAAAGAGCTTTTCTTTCAGTTTGTCCAGGTATGCTTATAACAGAGGCAGCCTTTTTGTTTTTTGTTTTACTCTTTTATACCATTTGCTTTGAGATAGTTGGTATATCTGAAACACTCTACAGCATTGGCAATGTCCAGAATGTTAAGGTTTGTGGGTGGCAAAATACGTGTACTGACTGTTGCGTTTTCCAACAAAATTGACTGGGTTTTTGTTGTTTGAGGCCTTCTTCATTTTGAGTCTGATAAGGCAAACTGTCTGGGTTTGCTCTCTCCTTCTACTTTTCTTATAACACCAAATCCATTTGGTTCAATCTAATCATCATCTTTTAAACGCGCGAACCAATTGTACCATTCATGCCTTTGATTCGGATACTTTTGCATATACAAAATATGCGCACAGAGAGAGAGAGAACAAGACAGAGGCTATGCTAAGACACGCACACAGTCCAGTGGTCTTCTCTGGCATAATCACCGTTTAATTATACACGTGTTGTGGGCCTGGTCAGCTTAATCCACCGAATGATTCTGTGTACAAGCACTGCGTTTCGTTTTTTTAAGTATTTGTTTTTTTTCCTTATTCATTACTAAATGATCCATCGATCATTTTTCTATCAGTATTTTTTTTACTTTTTCATAAAGGCATCAAGGTAAAGGTGACCCATAAACTATATGGTCGTGGGGAGCGAGGCGTCAGAGACCTCAACATTTTCAGGGCCAGCATATTGAGGGCTCCGCCCATCTCCTCTCCTCCTGCTTTAACCTTCCCGACCCTAAAGGGCAGGTACCCATTTACAGGGGAAACTGGGGGACTGTACTGAAGCCAAGACAACAAACGTCAGCCATCCAATTTAGGTGACCACGCTCTATGCTGCTTAACATTGGCCTAGGGGAAAGCGAGTGCTCTGACCACTGAGTTTTCCCCTCCCGTCTATTTTTTCTTATTTACTTCTAAATAGATAATTCCCCCCTTATGATTGATCATTATGATTATGGTGTTACTGTTATCAATCACTGATTAATATCGATATCGTTGCATTATACGAATTGATTTTTATAATCTGAGATGATTTCTACACGATTTATGATATGATCAGTGCATCGTATGCATCATTAGTGCATTAATATTCCATTGATCTTATCGATCCGTCACTCATAGATTATGTAGAGTAGATTATTGATTGATTAATTGATTGATTGGTTGACTGGTTGATTGATTGACTGATGACGTCATGGACTGGCTACTTACGTCACAAATACGTCATAACCAATAGGAACCCATATGAGGCATGAAACTGCATCCCTATACTACTTCTGTGTTGTGTGTGTTGTGTGTGTGTGTTGTGTGTTGTGTGCTGTGTGTGTGTGTGTGTGGTGTGTGTGTGTGTGTGTGTGTCTGTTTTGTGTGTGTCTGTGTGTGTGTGTGTGTGAGTGCGCGTGTGCACGCGTGCATGTGCGCGAGCGGCGCGCGCGCGTATGTGTGTGTATGTGTGTACGAGCTGTGTGTGTATGTGTGTGTGTGTGCTCGCGTGCGTGCGTGCGTGTGTGTGTGTGTGGTGTGTGTGTGTGCGTGTGTGTGTGTGTGTGTGTGTGGCGGCGCGTGTGTGTGTGGTGGTGTGTGGTGTGTGTGTTGGTGTGTGTGTTTTGGTGCGAGTTCATGCATGCAGTTCTAAAACCAAGACAATCCTCAAAGCCATACAACATAGCCGAGACACACAGCAACTACAACATTACAACAGGTCACACCCCTATCACTTAAAGAAGCGACAGAAAAAGAATCTGTATACTTAGAGGCTCAGGACAGGCCATAACCGCTAATACTACCATGTTCTTCTTTTTCGTCGTCTCGAACGCTCAGACAGCAGCAACCCTAGGTGTCTGCTATATGAGCTAAAATGCGGTGCACTGCCGCTTAAGCACCTGGCAAGTCAGGCCCAGCGGCGCATCCCGACTTTGGGGAGAGCATTGTTATCATTTAAGTCTTTCTGGCTGAAATTTAAAAAAAACACAAAAAAAACACGCACAAGAGATAGAGAATGAATGGACCAAGAAGGTGAAAAACTAGAAAGAGAAAGAGGTGACAAGAAGTACAGGAACAAGCCAGAAACAAAGAGAGCGAATAGAAAAGAGGGAATTTTTTACACAGAAAGGTGGGGGTAGCTATTTTTTTACTTACAGGTCCCCCGGGCCGGCATCCCCAAATGGAGGGGAAATATGACTATCATACAGGCAGAATTTCCTACAGTCTACACAGAGCTGTCAGTGCTTCTTAAAAAAACCTGGCGGCCAGAGCACAGAACATATGCTGTAGATATGATGGTCTTGTCTAAAATCACTTTTTAGTGGACAGACGTTAAAACGAGGAAGATACACATAATCATACTGTAGTCCTGCCCGCTACTTGAGGCACTCTGAAAAAGAATCTGACCTGACCCTGACCCTGACCCTGACCCCTGCTTTTCCCCTCAAGTGGCCAGGAACCTCTATGGAGATTTGCAGAACCTGCAGCATACTGCTGCCTTTTTAGTGTAGACTAAACTCAAACATACTCACACACTCACTCACACACACATACACACACACCTACGTACACACACACTCACACACATACATACACACACACACACACACGCACGCACGCACGCACACACACACACACACACACACACACACACACACACACACACACACACAGGGGACGGGATAGCCTTGTGGTCAGAACATTGCGCTCGCAATTTGACGACCCGGGTTGATTCCCGGTCGAGGGGATTTTTCCTCTGGGTTAAACATCAGTGCTGACTCCACTCCCCCAAAGTCTTTCGGATGAGACTATAAACCGAGGCCCCGTGTGCGAACGCATGCAGAACATCTTGCGCACACGTTAAATCCTGTTCCGCTTTTCGTAAGAGAAGGTCATCGTGTGCAAGTGGGAACAGATGACATTTACAAAACTGCATACACACGGGGACAGGATTAAAAAAGCACAAGAAGTGCTTATTCCATTATCCTCGATATAAAAAAAATCAAATAAAAATAAACACACACACACACCACACACACACACAACACACACACACACTCAAGTGAGCGCGCACACATCAAACACACATCTTTTTTATACACCTACACAAAAAAATACACCACACACACACCCCCCACACACACCACACATACACACACACATACACACATACACACGCGCACGCACGCACGCACAAACCGGCCGGCGACTGTGTTTGAGGGTTTGATATTTATTGCTTTCAACACCAGGTCGGTATCTTTATACTTTTAACCAGTGTGTGAACAATGTGACAGGACCCTTGTCTCTGAAGTCACTGTACAACTATGCTATTCATTTTTCAGCGTCAACGCTTATAAGAAGAAGTCGAAGCTTCAAGTGTGTGTTGTGTGTGTGTGTGTGTGTGTGTGTGTGTGTGTGTGTGTGTGTGTGTGTGTGTGTGTGTTTGTGTGTGTGTGTGTGTTGTGTGTGTGTAGTGTGGTGATAGAAGAATACAGACAGACAGACAGACAGACAGACAGCAGAAAGAGAGAGAGAGAGAGAGAGAGAGAGAGAGAGAGAGAGAGAGAGAGAGAGAGAGAGAGAGAGAGAGAGACAGAGACGAGAAGAGACAGACAGCAGACAGACAGACAGACAGACAGACAGAGAGAGAGACAGACAGACAGACAGACAGACAGACAGACAGACAGACACAGAGAGACAGAGAAACAGAGAGACAGAGACAGACAACAGACAGACAACAGAAGACAAACAAAGAGAGACAAAAACAGACAAAGAGACAGAGACAGACACTCATACATAGAGAGAGAGAGAGAGAGAGAGAGAGAGAGAGAGAGAGAGAGAGAGAGAGAGAGAGAGAGAGAGAGAGAGAGAGAGAGAGACAGACAGACAGACAGACAGACAGACAGACAGACGATCAGAAACAGATAGACAGACAGACAGTAGACAGACAGACAGACAGACAGACAGACAGACAGACAGCCTCCAGACAGACAGACAGACAAATAGAATCAGAGACAGATAAAAAACAAACAGACAGAGACAGACAGACAGAGAGACAAACAGAATCAGGGGACAGACAGACAGACAGAAAGACAACCTCCATTGTTGCCCGAGCTCATTTGCCTATATTAGACTTGGTTCTTGTAGAAGATTAACAGCTTTTCAGGTATTTCTTTTCCTTCATTAGGAAATCTTTTCCCCTCTCTTTCGTCTTCCCCCCCCCCCCCCTTCCCTATGCATTTTGTCCTTGTTTGGGAAGAAAGAATAAAGGTGAATGAATGGCTGACATCATCACACAGCTAGAATTTGGTTGTTGTTTTGTTGTTGTTTTGTTGCTGTTGTTTTGTTGTGTGTTTGTTGTTTGTGGGTTTTTTTTAGGGGGGGGGGGGGAGAATAATTCAACAGTTAAGTTACTTTTGTCATTAAAATGTTTTGTTTTTTTTCTTTCTTAGCTTGACTGTGGTTAACTGCCTTAGAGGTATAGTATGTGCTGAGTGTGAATTTGAAGTCAATTGTGGTGCACGTTTTGAATCTGCATGGAGTGATAGTTCCAACAGAACATTTGTTGTTGGTAGGGATATAAACAATGGATTTTCTTGTTTTTCTTCCTGTTTTCTTCTTCTTTTTTTTCTTTTCTTTCTTTTCTTCTTCTTCTTCTTCTTCTTCTTGTTCTTTTCTTCTTCTTCTTCTTCTTCTTCTTCTTCATTCTTCTTAGCAATTCTTCTTCGCAATTCTTTTCTTCTTCTTTTGCAATTTTCTTCTTTTCCAATTCTTCTTCTTCTTCTTCTTCTTCTTCTTCTTCTTCTTCTTCTTCTTCTTCTTCATTCTTCTTCTTCTTCTTCTTCTTCTTCTACTTCTTCTTTTCTAGCAATTCTTCTTCTTCTTCTTCTTCATTTCTTCTCTTCGATCTTCTTCGCTTCTTTTTCGAGATTCTTCTTCGATTCTTCTTCTTGTCACATTCTCTTCTTCTTCTCTTCTTCTTCTTCTTCTTCTTCTTCTTCTTCTTCTTCTTCTTCTTTCTCATTCTTCTTCTTCTTCTCTCTTCTTCTTCTTTCTTCTTCTTCTTCTTCTTTCTTCTTCTTCTTCTTCTTCTTCTTCTTCGTCTCTCTTCTCGTCTTCGTCATTTTCTTCTTCTTCTTTTTCTTCTTTTCTTCTTCTTTCTTCTTCTTCTTCTTCTTCTTCTTCTTCTTTTTTTTCTGTCTTCTTCTGCATTCTTCTTGCAATTTTTTTTTCTTTTTCTTCGCAATCTTTCTTCTTCTTCCATTTCTTTCTTTTTTTTCTTCTTCTTCTTTTGCATTCTTCTCTTCTTCTTCTTCTTTTCTTCATTTCTTTTTTTTTCTCTTCTTTCTTCATTCTTCTCTCTCTTCTTCTTTTTCTTCGCATTCTTCCATTTTCTTCTTCTTTTCTGCAATTCTTCTTCTTTCGCAATTCTTCTTCTTCTTCTTCTTCTTCGCAATTCTTTCTTTCTTTTTCTTCTTCTTCTTCTTCGCAATTTCTTTCTTTCTTCTTCTTCTTCTTCTTCTTCTTCTTCTTCTCTCTTCTTCTTCTCTTCTTCTTCTTCTTCTTCTTTGCAATTCTTCTTCCTCTTCTTCTTCTTCTTCTCCATTCTTTTCTTCTCTCTCTTCTTCGCAATCTTCTTCTTTCTCAATTTCTTCTTCTTCTGCAATCTTCTTCTTCTTCTTCTTCTTAGACCCTTAGACAGCGAGTATTGTCGTCTTTAATATGAGAGAAAATACGTTGCATTGCCGTTCAGCGCCAAACAGGTCAGGCCCAGCGCATCAGAATTTGGCTGGAAAAGAATTGTTATCTTTAAAGTCTTTCTAGAAAAAAGGCGTAGAATGGACCAAGAAGGCAGAAAATAGACAAAAAGGAGGTGACAGGAAAAAAACAAAACAAGGCAGAAATAAAGAGAGGGATAGAAAAGAGATCATTCCTAGCACAGATTTTCAGTGGGGATGCTATTTATATTGACACGCCCCCGGCATCCATCCCCACGGGGGAATAAACAATAAGTCAACAGAAACGAAAGCTTACATAATCCTCAAACATCTTATTTATTATTGTGTGTGTGTGGTGTGTGTGTGTGTGTGTGTGTGTGTGTGTGTGTGTGGTGTGTTGTGTGTGTGTGTGTGTGTGTTGTGTGTGCGGCAGTGCTGCGTGCGTGCCTGTGTGCATGCGTGCGAGTGTGTTTGCTGTTGTGTAATCCTAAACAGGTCACAATGGCAGAAACTTTACACATCACAACTTAAAGATAGGTTTTAGAGTTCAATTCTTCCTAACAAAAGTGTCACTGGAGAAGTAACTGCCATGAATGCTAAACCATATGTCTGCCTCCGCCGCCCCCCAAAAAACAACAATAAAAACAAAACAGCAGCATCAGCATCTAGAAGTAACACCATCTAGCAACGAAATGTGCCAACGAGCCACCCACCCACTACTATTGCCACTGCTACCATTCCTACTTCAAATTCTTGTTGCAAAGCGAAGTCATCCGTCACAATGTATGTACATGAATGTGACAGGACTATCCTAAGTTTATGTGTTGTCCTAACAAGGTTATACTTGTATTTTTGTTTGGTTTTTTGGTGACACGTTTCTCGATACATTCTGTTATTTCATAAATTCTATTTGAAACCAACGCAAGAACAAAATGGGATGGGATAGATCAGTGGTCAAGAGCATTCACTTTCCCCAAGCTACGGCTAAGCAGCATATTCGAGCGTGGTTACCGAGCAGCATTGTGACCGTTTTCCTCGCCTGAGCTTCAGTACACTCCCCCAGTTCACCCAAGCTGTAAACGGGTACCTTCCCCTCAGGGAAAGGTAAAGCAGCGAGGGAGAAGAGACGGGCGCCGCCTTCAAGATGCTGGCCTTAGGAGAAGCTGAAGAAGTCTCTCTTAATGCCACACTCCCATACGACTTCATAGGTTATGGGAACATCTCGACTTTTTTCAACCTCTTAAGAACAAATTAACGTTGTACCCACCTCAGAATCCGAGAAGGGGTAGGTAGAAATCTGTGACAAGCGAGGAGGTCCTCTACTCTTGTCCCTCCAGTTCAGTCCTATCTGTCGTCTGCCCAAGTCTCCCAAAGGGTCCTGGATGATCAAGTGCTAACACCACTAAGGAGGAAGAACAACACTATCAGAGGGGGTGTGGGGGGAGGAGAGGAGAAGAGTAGAGGTGATAAGGGGGAGGTTGAAGATAGGGGTAGGACAGGGATATTATGGAGG
>CM060331.1:29068511-29101011 GCA_030674155.1 Stramonita haemastoma | reverse complement strand
TCTAAACACGACACATGTGTGCATGCTAATTTTAAAAATAATTTTGTTATCCGTTCTTACCGGCAAATGATGGCCTGCTCTTCCGAAAGGCGGAACGGGGTTTTAACGTGTGCGCAAGATGTTCTGCGTGCGTTCGCACACGGGGCCTCGGTTTATAGTCTCATTCGAATGACTTTGGGATTCAGTTCGATTTTTTTTTCTCGTCAAACTGGGAAGAAAGGGCGAGGCTGGGAATCGAACCCAGAACCTCAAGTTTTACTCGTTGGCAGGCGAATGTCTTAACCATCCTGCCACCTTCCTTCCTTCCCACCTTTCATCTTCGTGGTGGAGCGTCACAATTAATAGACAGACCAACTGGGGTAACAGATAACTCTTGAACGTTGATAGATCATTATCTACACTACGACAAAACAACACTATCAAAGATAGTATGCGTTCCCTCATTTATAGACTTATTCATTAATTTATTCTGTTATATCGAGGATAATAGAGTAAACACTCATGTGCTTTTTTGCATCTAGTCCCCCCGTGTATGCAGCTTTGTAAATCTTGTCATCTTTTCCCACCAGCGCACTATGGCCTACTCTTTCAAAAAGTAGAACAGAATTTAACGTGTGCGCAAGATGTTCTGCGTGCGTTTGCACACGGAGCCTCAGTTTATAGTCTCATCCGAAGGAGTCTTGGGGGGAGTGGAGTCGGCACTGATGCTAACTCCAGAGGAAAAAATCCCTTTCAACGGTATTCGAAACCAGGTTGTCAGTTTGCGAGCGCAATTTTTTTAACCACTATGCTTTCCCGTCCCCCTCAAATGGATGCGATGCTTATAATCCTGCGTATTTTACTTAAAAAATCGTATCAAAATTGCTAAAGTAGGACATACAACTATCTTTTTACAGAAAATGTTAAAGCTTCAACGAACGACACTTTCTTTCAGACTTGATAAACTCGCCATTACAAGACATATATCAAATCAAAAACCCACACCAGGCTGCTGAATTCTGGATGAACACATTTATTTTAATGCACGATAAGTATGCCTCTTCACAAAAAAGAGGTAAATAAAGAAATAAACCTCCTTGGATAACAAAAGACATAAAGTCTGAAATACACTTAGGAGACTTTTTTTTTAAACCACAGTTCAAAAGATTAGTCTAGAATGCAAAGAAACAAAGTAACTTCACTGATAAACAGATCAAAACGTGATTACCTAAAAAAAACCAAAAAACAAAACTGCTGTTAATTACAACTACTGACTATCACCATAGGGAAAGCCATCAATACTTTATGCAAGAAATCTGTATATAAAAAAGTCAGAAGACATTAAGACATAACTGCTGACGAATTGAACAACTACTGCCCAAGCATCCCTACTAAAGTAATTTAATGTGACAAGTCAAGTGAAAATGATCTCCATTACTTAGTACATAAATCGAATCAGAAGAAATTAAATTCCCATTTGAATTAATGCCAATGACAACATAGACGTGTTGGAAAGCCTTATAAAGAAAATGAATATGCATACCTTATTTTTGTTGACTTTGAAAAAGCATTTGATGCAATTAATCTCTCCTTGCTTTGTAAAAACTTCACCTGTATAAACTAACACCAGAAATGATTAATCTTCTGAAAAAAAAGGTCAGATAGGCAGCAGCTGGTAACTGCAAATAATAAAACAGTACTAGTATCCATTGAACATGGAGTATCACAAAGATCAATATTTGGTCTTCTTTTGTTTTCAATCTAGGTAAATGACTTACCATCATTTCATCTATTGTATTAGTGATTCGTTCCCAAGAGACTGACACTCAAACTTCAAAACAGTATGGACAGATCGATTGCATGGACTCAATTAAACCATATGTCCTTAAATGCACCAAAAAATAAATGCATGTACGAAATAGCAAGACAAAACAGACAAAAAATGAAAAAATAATTCAAAGTTGAGAAAAAAGTAATAATTTCCAAATCTTGGATAAAACAAAAATGAGGCGCTTCAGAGAGGTTATATCATGAAAAACAGTTCCGAATATCTGACGTTTCAGCAATTCAAATACAAATGATATAAACACCAATTCTAATACACAGCAATGTTAATAAAGCAAAAGAAGAATTTTAATAATTCCAAAAAAATTCATTTACGTACAACAGTAATGAAGTACGACCTTTGCTAAAAATTGAGAACTATAATAGTCCTCGGGTAACGGTTCAACTTTTCAATATGATAATGCAAATTCAGACTTTTCGAAATCAAAATGCTGTAACACATGGGTTAAGAAAAACCGGCCACAATTTTAAAAAAAAAAATGAACATCCCCAAAAATTTAGGAAGACAAACTAGAAAAAAGATTGCAAATTTCAAAAGTTCCAGCACAGAATACGAGCAGCAATCATTGTTTTATATCAAATTTGGGGGCAGTAAATGACAATGCATTCTGCAAAGATGAACGAGATGGAATCAGTCGTTTATTCTGGCATTGGTCAGTTACACAAACGTTTTGGCAAGAGTTGTACCAGACAGAAACAGATTCCAGCAGGAAAGCTGTGACCATATCCATGAATGGAAGGTGTTTGCGTTTTGAACAAGATAATTGCATTATGACATAAACAAGGTTGGCCAAAGATGCATAATGCAGAACATGATTTATTTACGGGTGTAGAGTTAAAGATGTTTGCCCTTTGTTTTACCACGTTTATGAAATCAAGGCGTGTTCTAAAATTGAATTTTTCATTTCCTCTACGTCTAAGAATGATCACAGAATTAATTCCTCTTGGACTGGCTACCATACAAGTACGCATTTGATGAGAAAATAATTTTGTCTGTGATAAAACTGTACGCCGAGAATACTGTCATGCTGGTTAGGTGTTGGCATAGATAAAGCTTTGGGTAGTTGAACACTAGGAACTGCACTCAGTTTTTCTTTTATTGTATGCTTTTCACCTCAACATGCACACAAAGGCTTTTTCCACAGTATTTGAATGTACTAGTACGTTTCTTGTTTTATACTTATTGTGACATTGTTTATGTTCGTATGTATTGTGATGCCTGTCAGTGGTGATTGTACTGTGATACTAAACAAAAAAGTTTAAAAGATACATTGATGTTAGATTGCAGATCGTGCGATAGTTTTGCAAGAATATAGCTCCAAAATCGTTTTGAAAAGGAACCATTACCGATATCTAATCAACATGTTTCTTATGCGATGAAAGAAAGGAATAGCTTCTCTCTATCTCTCTCTCACTAGCACACACACACACACACACACACACACACACACACACACACAACACACACACACACACACACACACACACACACACACAACACACACACACACACACAAACACACACACACACACACACACACACACACACACACACACACACACACACACACACACACACACACACACACACATATATATATATATATATATATATATATATATATATATATATATATATATATAAAATATAAAATATAGGGTCTCTGCCACACGAACGCACACAAACAAACGCACCTACAAACACCAGCGAGAGCGTGCACGCGTGCACGCATACACACCTCCGTATGCATAAGCTGAAGAAGGCGCAAAAGATGGGACGAAACGCCGGTTTCGGGCCGCTGCCACCCGCACTTTGGCACAGTTGCAGAACCCACGGTACAAAGACCGTGCCCTACGCTATGCATACAACTTTTACAGCCATTTTTGATGTGTGTGGCGCCGGTTTTGTGGCGACACCGCTTCCCCGAAAATGGCAACCCCGCTGTGACGGGGCCAGGTTTGTCGGGAGGAAGCGTAGTACACTGTACGCATAGATGACCCCCGGACACACATGGAACAATAATTTCATACAATGCGATCCAGCACAGGAAGCTGCCGGGTCTCTGACACACGCGCGCACACAAACGAACGCACCTACAAGCACCAGCGAGCGAGCGCAAGGTAGCGTGGTACAGTGTACGCATAGATGTGTGCACGCATGTGGAGGGGACCCTGCATTTGGCTGTGGTGCATGATATTGCTACACATGTGTATTGTCATTATTATCGTGCACCCTGCTTGGTTTTTGTTGCGTACACCTTAGCAGATTTCCTTGCAAGGAACTATCTTTCTCAGCTCTCGAGGGCTGCAAAGTCACCACGAGTCCGGCGCCACACACATGGAAAATGGCAGGATAGGGTGTATGCATACGGTGCCATATTGTCTTGGTGCCTTGGGGTCTGAAACCGTGTCAAAGTTGGGGTAGGACGGGCCTGGAAACGACTCTTTGGGTCCCGTCCTTGCCCCAAAACGCACCTTTTTGGCCGGGGAATGGGTATGCGTGCGCGCACGCATGCGCGCGCAGGTGTTTGTCAGTATGTTTGTTTGTGTGCGCGCATGTGGAGGAGACCCTACACGTGGCTGTGATGCATGACATTGCTGTATACTGTCATTATTATCGTGCGCCCTGCTTGGTTTTTGTTGCGTACACCGTAGCAGATTTCCTTGAAAGAAACTAGCCTTCTCAGCTCTTAATGGGCCGCGAAGTCGCCACGGTCCGGCGCCACACACCTGAAAAACTGCAGGATACGGTGTATGCATACAGTGCCATATCATCTTGGTGCCTTGGGGTCTGTAACCGTGCAAAATTTGGGGTAGGACGGCCTGAAAACGACTCTTTGGGTCCAGTCCTTGCCCAAAACGCACCTTTTTGGCCGGGGGTGGGTATGCGTGCGCGCACGTGCGCGCGTGCATGTGTTGTCAGTGTGTCTGTTGTGTACGCGCATGTGGAGGGGACCCTGCACTTGGCTTTGGTGCATGATATTGCTGTATATTGGCTATTATTTTGTGCGCCCTGCTTGGTTTTTGTGGCGTACTCCGTAGCAGATTTCCTTGCAAGAAACTAGCTTTCTCAGCTCTTGAGGGCCGCGGAATCGCCACGAGTCCAGCGCCACACACCTGGAAAATGGCAGGATAGGGTGTATGCATACAATACTATATTGTCTTGGTGCCTTGGGGTCTCTAACCGTGCAAAAGTTGGGGTAGGACGGGCCTGAAAACGACTCTTTGGGTCCCACTCACTCACTCACTCACTCAGTCCATGTCCCAAAGGACGTAGGGGGGACATGAGAGAAGACGCAACAGAGATCTTTTCCATGCTTCACGATCCTGTGTGGCTAGTAGGAGGTGTTGTAGGGGTTGGGCGGTCCAGTCTTTGATGTTGTCAACCCATGATTTCTTTTGGCGGCCTCTTCTTCTCTTGCCCTCGACTGTTTCCTTGCAGGATGGTTTTTGCTAGGGTGTTGTGTCTTGTGGTGTGACCAAACCACATCAGCTTTCTCCTCTTTATGGGGAGAGCAAAGGCTCTTGGGGGCCCACATGCTTTTTGATTTCTTCTTTCACATAGTTATTGGTCTTGTGTTCTTTGGGTCCCGTCTTTATCCAAAACCGCACCTTTTTGGCCTGGGGGTGGTATGCGTGCGCGCACGCGCGCATGCGCAGGTGTTGGTCAGTGTGTTTGTTTGTGTGCGTGCATGTATGTTTTCATACATATAGATAGATAGATAGATAGATAGATAGATAGATAGATAGATAGATAGATAGATAGATAGATAGATAGATACATACATACATACATACATACATACATACATACATACATACATACATGCATACATACATACATGCATACAGACAGACATACAGACAGACAGACAGACAGACATGCATACATACATACATACATACATACATACATACATACATACATACATACATACATACATACATACATACATACATACATACATACATACATACATACACGGACAGACAGACAGACAGATAGATAGATAGATAGATAGATAGATAGATAGATAGATAGATAGATAGATAGATAGATAGATAGATAGATAGATAGATAGTAGATAGATAGATAGATAGATAGATAGATAGATCGATCGATCGATCGATCGATAGATAAATAGATAGATAGATAAATAGATAGATAGATAAATAGATAGATAGATAAATAGATAGATAGATAGATAGATAGATAGATAGATAGATAGATAGATAGATAGATAGATAGATAGATAGATAGATAGATAGATAGATAGATAGATCAACACTAAAACCAGGCCTTTTTTCAATACCAAATTCTTGGCATACATTTCTAGTCTTAAGAAGAAACTGGTTGAAAAACAAATAAAAGAGAAAACACTCCGGTCACCCCCCCCCCCTCCACCACCACCACCACCAAACTCAGATAGTGCCATATTCAGACAAAAGAAAAATATGAGCAACATGAAAAAGGAAGGAAGTTAGACCTATAACACAGAAGTCTTACATGCCATATTCATATAGACAAACCAAAACAATATCATGATAAAACTGTGTTTTAAAAACTGTATGTCGGCTAGCATAGTTGTAATTATTTTATAATATCTGAAACTGGGTCCTCAGCACACCTTTTGTTGTGTGGTTTGTGTACGTGTATGCTCGCTTCCCTGTCTATCAGTGTGTCTGTTAGTCTGAGAGTCGTACATCTGTCCACTACGTTTCTCAAATAACTGGCGATACGGAGAAAGAAAGACAGACCGGTAGATACATGGACAGACAGACAGAGAGACAGAAAGAATATCAAAGAATGAAAAAAATAAATGGACACAATCAAAAAATTCTAACTAGGAAAACATGCAAAACACATACAACCTACAGGTGTGTTTTCTTATGTATTCCGGGTTGTTTGTTTTTTTAATGAATTTTGTATATGATTGTCGCGCGCGCGCGCGTGCGCGCGCGGGCGTGTGTGTGTGTGTGTGTGTGTGTGTGTGTGTGTGTGTGTGTGTGTGTGTGTGTGTGTGTGTGTGTGTGTGTGTGTGTGTGTGTGTTAAGATAGGTAAATAAGACATTTTTGTGGTTGAAACAATTGCAAATACTTTTGTTCTGAATGAGAATTTTGGGAGTATACAGTGATACGTCGCACAGACAAACTGAAATTAATGTTGGCAAAAATCAGAATTCGATTAAAAGGGAGACAATAATACAGTGTAACTAATATCCCGTTCTTGCTTCCCTTAGACCATAGATCTTCCAACCAGAGCAACAAGGGAGACGGAGCCCCACATAATCATCATTCTTTTTTTTTTTTTATCTATTCTTTTATATTCATTTACTCTTTTATACCGAGGATAATGGAATAAGCACTCATGTGCTTTTTGCCATCCAGTCCCCGTGTGTATGCAGTTTTGTAAATCTTGTCATCTGTTCCTACCGGCACACAATGGCCTACTCTTACGAAAAGCGGAACAAGATTTAACATGTACGCAAGATGTTGTGCGTGCATTCGCACACTGGGCCTCGGTTTATAGTCTCATCCGAAGGACTTTTGGGGAGAGTGGAGTCAGCACTGATGTTAACTCCAGGGGAAAAATCCCCTCGAACGGGAAACGAACCCGGGTCGTCAAATTGTTAAGTTTAATGCATACCAAGAATAAGGCGTATTTCCAGAAGATGTGACGAAGGGCCAGTTTGAATTCCGTCCTACCCCGACTTTTCCATAATAACAGAGCCCAGGGCACCAAAAGAGTGCTTTACTGCTCGCATACACGCTTTACTACGGGGGACGGATAGCCTAGTGGTCAGAACATTGCGCTGGCAATTTGACGACCCGGGTTCGAGTCCGGTCGAGGATATTTTTCTCCTGGAGTTTACATCAGTGCCGACTCCACTCTCCCCAAAAGTCCTTCGGATGAGACTTTAAACCGAGGACCCGTGTGCGAACGCACGCAGAACATCTTGCGCACACGATAAATCCTGTTCCGCTTGTCGTAAGAGTAGGCCATCGTGTGCCAGTGGGAACAGATGACAATATTTACAAAAACTGCATACACACGGGGACCGGATGAAAAAAAGCACATGATTGCTTATTCTGTTATCCTCGATATAAAAGAATAAATATAAAAAAAATAAATATATAATATATACTAACTTCTTTGATGTGGGTGGAACCGGTCTTGTGGTGACACCACAGCGCAGAAGAGGGCAGTCCGGCTTTAATATAGCAAATTTGTTCGAACGAAAGCTGGTGCATTGTACGCAATAATACATAGTAGTACATAGAATATCATTGATAGGGTCCTAATATACAATGGTTATGATCCACCAGGGCTAAGTGCAGGGCCACCGCCACATGCACACGCACAAAAATATGCAAACACATCCCATGCAAGCATGGGCGTGCATACCCCACGCCCTACTCCCTCAAGAATAAAGCGTATTCGAGATATGACAAGAGGGTGCTGTACTGTATGCATATACTTTCCTAGCATCTTTCATATGCATGGCACTGGTCTTGTGGCGAGACTACAGCCCCAAAGGAGGCAGCCTAGCTCAATATACAAAGTCTATGGGACGAAAACTGGTACAGAGTACGCAACAATACATAGTATTACACATAATATTAATGATAATGTACTAAATGATGCACCACAGCACAGTGCAGTACCGTCACCACACGCACAAACACAAAAAAACCCGCACAAAAACTAGCGCGCGCACTTATGCACACTCGCATACACAACCCAAGAATATGGCGCATATCGAAATGTGACGAAAAGGCCTGTTTGAGTCTCGTCCTACCCCAACTTTTGCGCTGTAACAGAGCCCACGGCATCATGAGAGTGCTCTACAGTATTCATACACACTTTACTATCATCTTTGATCTGCATGGCCCTGTTCTTGTGGCGACACCACAGCCCCGAAGAGGGCAGCCTGCCTTGAATATAGCAAATCTGTCAGAATGAAAGCTGACACAGTGTACAAAACAATAAATAGTATTACACATAATATTAATGATAATAATATACGATATGATGCACTGCAGAACAGTGCAGGGCCGTTGTCACACGCACACATACATTTCTGAAAGTAGCCTACAAATCACTACCCAAAGACAAACCCAAAGGGTAAAACATTTGTGACCAGCTGAACAAAACCTTGAATCTGAACGCAACTGTGCACTGTGCGTGTGTTGTGTCGTAAAGTGGTGAAAGTCGTAAAGTAAACATACTCAAGAGAGGTAAGAACTTGTCCCTGGTTCTAAAACTTCACGTGGAAACTTCATAAACTTCTCCTTCCCTTTACCACAGATGGGCTGTCAGTACACAGGCTGCAAATTGCTAAACAAAGGAATCTGAATCTGACATTCTCTTTAAGAGCATGCCTATCAATAGAACAACAGAGTTTTCTAGGAAAGTCAGGAAGTCTTGCACTCGTCTTGAGTTTGATCTTTTGTCTAGATAGTATCTTTTTATGGCTATCATTTTGAGTCGGTTTTCAAGCGTATTGACAGAAAGCAGTGTGCTCGGCAGTTTGGAAATAATTTCCAGTTTCATTTAGACCAGGTTGGGGTTGTTTTGCACTCGAAGGTCTGACTTCAGATAGGGACAGTAAACACATTTAGGGACACAACACTACACGTGCAAATCATGTCTCTGTGGAGGTAGGTGAGGTGAGTTGATGTGATTTTTCTTTTTTTCTTTTTTTTTTCTTTGCTATTTCAAACCGCCTGCATCTGCATGCAGTGTGGACCACTTGACCAGCTGGAAAAACAAGATGTGTGGGATTCTGAACGTCAACATCACGTTTGGGCTTTTATCTTTTTTTTTTAAAGATTATGAAGGAGAGCAGTACTGGTAAGTAACTTTTTAGTTAGAAGTAGCTACTTAGTAATAAGGCCGTAAAGTATGATTGATATTTGTATTAGAACTTGGGGGGGGGGGGAACCTGCTTTTGTAAATGTCTTGACAACTGCTGCCAAGAAATGTTGCTCTTGAAGGCAAGGAGTGATCTGGTGTATTATTCACAAATATTCACTTAACTAAGAGTCTGATGTGGTCTAGTTGTGTCATAAACCCACCAGGCCTATTCTGTGGTGTTCCAAATTGGAGGGCACAGTTGTCATGAACCAAAAGGGTTTGGTACTGTTACCCATAGGCATCCTTGAAACACAAACACACACACACACACACACACACACACACACACACACACACACACACACACACACACCACACACACACACACACACAGAGGATATAACGGAAAGTTTTTAGTGTGAGTTTAAGATCTTAACTCCTACCCCCTCACCCCCCCCCCTTCCTAGAGAAAGCTAAACCCTTACTCCTATTATAATGGGAAAGATATTCAGATGCTGTCCTCCTTCTTACAGCCGGTTTTTCAATGTTGTCAAATAGAGAGCTGTAGAATTGGGAAATGGAAAAAGAAAGATTTTTTGGATACACAATCTTTATATTTAATGGTAGGCAGGCATCCTTACACCCACATGTGCAAATAGACATCTTGTGTTTTAAGACATGTTCATGCATCGAACTGAATGTCAAAGACATTCGGATGAGACTATAAACCGAGGCCAAGTGTGTGAACGCATGCAGAACATCTTGCACACACGTGAAAACCACGTTCCGCCTTTCGGAAGAGCAGGTCATCGTGTGCCGGTAGGAGGATGACAAAATTAAAAAAAAAAACCCAGCATGCACACAGGTGTCGTGTTTAGACACCATCCCTGAGAAAAAAATAAATAGGTAGACGCTGCACATGTGGCGACGCGCTCTCCCGGGGAGAGCAGCCCGACTTTCACGCAGAGAAATCTGCTGTGACATACAGTGGTATAAAATAAAATAAATTTTCATGCTGAAAGTTTTTACAGGGCAGTTTTGATGTTTTCACAACAGAACTGACAATGAGGATAAATGGAATAATGTTTTTTTGCCTGTTGTCTAAATGTTTGTGAATTTTAACATCTATCATTGTTTTCCTTCTCCGCTAGTGCTCCAAGGTTCACTGAAGTTGAGATTTTGTGTAAGCCACCGTTTTTTACCCACCGTTAAGGTAGCCGCATTCCGAGATCAAGAATTATGTCTAAACACAACACCTATGGGCGTGCGGTTCTAAAAAAATATCATCCGTTCCTACGGGCACAGAACGGCCAACTCTTCCCAAAGGCGGAACAGTTTTAACGTGTTGTTGTTGTGTCATTTTAAAGTCTATCCACACTTGCTGATAATAGCATTTGTTGTCAACGAGTTTAGATTGCTTGACTCTACATTTATGAGTTGTGCTTGGCCTTTTCTTGAGAGAAAAATATGGACAATAAGTAAATAAATAAATAAATAATCGATATTTTAATACAATAAAGTTGCGTGTCATTATTCATGTGTTAAAGACTGGAGGATTTGAATCTTATATTATCGCTTCTATCAATGATGTCATTGTTGTCCATTACTGGTAATTGGGGGGATCAGTGTTCTTGCGTTTTATCCCCGTTTTTGCCGAAAATTTATCCCATCCACTAGACTGTGAGTGGTGATCTGTGTGCACGTCTTTCGGATCAAATAGTGAACAAGGTCTTGCATGCAACACGCATTCAGAGCAAGTAAAAGAACCCATGAAACCAAGAAAGTGTTCTCTATCAAAATTCTGTTGAAAAAGGCATTCTAATGGGAAGCAAATACATTTAAAAGCAGGACCTTTTTATTTTTTAATGAATGGCACTGCTTTTTGTGGCAACGCACTCTCTCCCTCCTGGGAGAGAAGCCCAAATTTCACGCAGATAAATATGCTGTGACTGGAAATAGAATTAAACTCAATTTTCAAGAGCTAAAGTACTAGGAAATGTATAGATCAAATATTTTTTCACTAAAAATTGGTTTCGACTGTGGGAGGGGCATCTATAATACATGCTAATGCATTTCCCTTCAGTAGATTTTTTTAATGGTAAGACCAACTTCAAAAGCATCCACAATGTATTGACCATGAAGTTTGCCATAGACTAGTATCAAACTTTTCCCCGGCAACAGTGATATTTTTTTCTTGCCCCTCTGGCTGGTGGCCCCATGGCGGCCTGACATTGATAGTCTCCCTATGGACTTTTGACCCTGAAAATGCCACACATGTCTTTGCATGGCTGTGGCGGAAAGATTGAAATTAGCAGGGCGGGAACAGTAGGACTGAAACGTCACAGAAGATGCAACAAAAAAATATTGTTCTAACTTCATACCCTGTAAGTTCTTCAGACAAGACTCTGAACCCAGGTTCTGTATGCGAACGTGTGCAGAACATGTTGAACACATGTCAGAAGACCTTTTGGTAGGACATCTTGCACGCACGCCAGAAGACTTTTTTCATAATTATTTCTAAAAGATCTGCCGAAAGAGATGATGAAAAACAGGATCATGGAACAAAGTATAAGTAATGAAAACCCATAATTAAAAAACACAAAACTTTCAGCACCGCTCACAGTTTTGCCATGGGTATTGTGCTATAGATCTGTAGTAGCCAGTTGCTCATGTTTTTTTCCACCAGGTCTTCCCCACTCCTCCTGGACCTGTCCACTGCAGGCTGTGAAGACACCAGCAGCACAATGCTCGAGCACAGGGCCCAGTGGACTTGTCCTCACCCACATGACTTAACCTGACTTATGTAAGACCGATAGGGAGGACGGGTAATAACCGGAGACAAGGAGCAATGCTTGAACACAGCCCTGAAGGGTCGAACTCCTGAAGGGCAGTATACTTGGTAGAAGTCCCTGAAAAAGTCTAGAAAAGTCCTTAAATGGCAAACTCCTGGAAAAAACAGCCTCCAAAGGACAGCATCCTCTATGCAAGAAAAGCCCCTGAAGGCAGAAACATGCAAAACAGGCCCCTGAAGGGCAGAAACATGCAAAACAGGCCCCTGAAGGGCAGAAACATGCAAAACAGGCCCCTGAAGGGCAGAAACATTCAAAACAGGCCCCTGAAGGGCAAAACCTGCATGCAAAACAGGCCCCTGAAGGGCAGCATCCTGCATGCAAAACAGGCTCCTGAAGGGCAGAAACATGCAAAACAGGCCCCTGAAGGGCAAAAATCATGCATGCAAAACAAGCCCCTGAAGGGTAAAAAAAAAAACATGCAAAACAAGCCCCTGAAGGGCAGACTCGTAATGCAATACAGGCCCCTGAAGGGCAAAATCCTGAGAGACCAGCCCCTGAAGGGCACACTCCTAGAAGACCAGCCCCTGAAGGGCACACTCCTGAAAGACAAACCCCTGAAGGGCACACTCCTGAAGAATAAGCCCCTGAAGGGCATGCTCCTGAAAGACAACCCCCTGAAGGGCACACTCCTGAAAGACATGCCCCTGAAGGGCAAACTCCTGAAGAATAAGCCCCTGAAGGGCACGCTCATGAAAGACATGCCCCTGAAGAGCAAATCCGATGCAGAGCCTAGCATTGTTGCCCAGGGATCTAGGATCAGCTCCCAATAGGCTGAAACAGTTCAGGGATCAAATGCAGTGAGAGCAGTAAGGACTGGGGTCTCTGTGGACATCTGATATTCGACATGCAGCAGCATGTGAAAGGTAAGAAATGCAAAGCCTCCTGCCATAAAACCGCTACCATGCGTACTTCACAGGTATGTTTGTACTGAGTACAACCTGTCAAGGTGTGTGTGCATACTGTCCACAAATGTACCTCAGTCTTTCGCATTTCCAAAGCTCAAATCATTCGTCCCTGGAGTTTTTTGTAAGGCTCAGTGATCGCAGATTTCAGAACTTCATCAGGAGCCTTTGAACCTTACGGTGTGATCACACAGATTGGTAGACTAGGCATCGACATTGGGTTTGTGTCCTAAACTGGCACAGCCAGCAAAACCCTTGCACACAGTGCTGAAGGGGAAAGGACACATCCAGCCCTCAGACTTTGTTCAAGCATTTGCTCGACCTTCCGGGTCTCTCCCTTCTCGCCCTGATTCCTTAAAAGTCTTAGCATAGATGTCAAAAGTCATGTGGGTCATCTTAGTTCTCTGGCCCTGTCTCTGACGTCGTGACTGTTACAGTATCAAGACCTCACAGAGGTAAGTGCACATGCGATGTTTTCTTCACTTTTGCTTTTGGTTTTTCGTTGTACCACTGTGAAGTCTTAGATTTATGTTGAATGTTATGTTCCATAACTTACCCAAAAAGAGAAAACTTTCACACCTTTATGGTGCATTTTTGATATTTGCATCCTGTATACATAAATGAAAATAAAGCACCAGCAAGCGTGAATACAAGTTATGAAAGATGATAGAATGTCCCTCTGATTTGTCAAGTACTGTCAAGATTAAAGCTGGGTACCAATGATTTCTGAATTATTACAATTAGAAATGCATCACCATAGGTATTAAAGTTTTGTTACTTGTACCTGTAGGCCCTTAAATGAACAAAATCTCACCTGCATTGATTGTATTGAATACATATCGTTATATGAAGCTAGGAAAGACATCAAATGAAGCAGGGAAGTTAATATCGAGAAACATAGAGTAATTAAGGTGCATTATTATTACCACGATTCTTCTTGTTCTTGTTCTTGTTCTTGTTCTTGTTCTTCTTGTTCTTGTTCTTCTTGTTCTTGTTCTTGTTTTTTTTTTTTACATATCTTTATTCTTCTTCTTAATTCGACTTGTTTGTCTATTCTTCCCTTCTTCTTCTTCTTCTTCTCTTCTTCTTCTTCTTCTTCTTCTTCTTCTTCTTCTTCTTCTCTTCTTCTTCTTCTTCTTCTTCTTCTTCATAGTAGAAGAAATAATAGTAGTAATTGCAGAAGCAGTAGTAGTTGGCCTGGACCAAAGAAAAGGTCAGCAGTTCATGCGAGGAAAGCGCTTACACATACTGGCTAACACATCCATAACAATTGTGCGTTTTCTAAAAGGTACAGAACACATAACATTGTATTCTCTCTCTCTCTCTCTCTCTCTCCTCTCTCTCTCTCTCTCTCTCTCTCTCTCTCTCTCTCTCTCTCTCTCTCTCTCTCCTCTCTCTCTCTCTCTCTCTCTCTCTCTCTCCTCCCCTCCTCCCTCCCTCCCGAAGAGGGAGACGGGATAGCCTTGTGGTCAGAACATTGCGCTCGCAATTTGACGACCCGAGTTCGATTCCCGTTGGAGGGGATTTTCCCCCTGTAGTTAGCATCAATGCTGACTCCACTTTCCCTAACAGTCTTTCGGATGAGACTCTAAACCGAGGCCCCGTGTACGACAGCACGCAGAACATCTTGCGCACACGTTAAATCCTGTTCCGCTCTTCGTAAGAGTAGGCCATTGTGTGCCGGTGGGAACAGATAAGATTTACAATACTGCATACACACGGGGACTGGATGAAAAAGCAAATGAATGCTTATTCCATTATCCTCGATATAAAAGAAAGAATTTAATCTCTCTCTCTCTCTCTCCCCTTCTCTCTCTCTCTCTCTCTCTCTCTCTCTCTCCTCTCTCTCTCTCTCTCTCTCTCTCTCTCTCTCTCTCTCTCTCTCTCTCTCTCTCTCTCTCTTCTGTCTGTCTGTCTGTCTGTCTGTCTGTCTGTCTGTCTGTCTGTTCTCCTCCTCTCCCCCCCCCCCCCTCCTCTCTCTCTCTCTCTCTCTCTCTCTCTCTCCTCTCTCTCTCTCCTCTCTCTCTCTCTCTCTCTCTCTGGCGCGCGCGAGTACGCGCGCGTGTGGGAGCAGGCATTCATTTTGAAATGTCTCAATTTTTGTGTGCAGAAATCCTTCTGTCATCAAGACTGTTCCCGTCCTAGTACTTCATCGCCTGAGGATGCGGCGCGAGCAAGTGGACGCATTCTAAACGGTAATACCAGTATGTCATCTGTTTGTTGTTGTTGTTATTGGGCGTTTCTGTTGCATCATATTCTGTGTTGAATATTATCATAATGTATTGTAATGTACTTTTACTAATATTGTGTTGTATTGTATCATATCGTAATTGCATTTGTATAACTCTGTCATACCGTGTGGTGTGGTGCTGATAAAATAAATGACTTTTCCCCCAATTACCTATTTCCAGACAAACTTTGTTCAAATCTAGAAAAAACGCTGCCTTATTCAGTGCTGACTTTGTTGGTCCGGCACCAGTCCTCTCTCTCTCTCCTCTCTCTCTCTCTCTCTCTCTCTCTCTCTCTCTCTCCTCTCTCTCTCTCTCTCTCTCTCTCTCTCTCTCTCTCTCTCTCTCTCTCTCTCTCTCTCTCTCTCCTCTCTCTCTCCTCTCCTTTCTGTTCGTGTGTGTGTGTGTGTGTGTGTGGTGCGTGCGTGCGTGCGTGGTGCGTGCGTGCGTGCGTGCGTGCGTGCGTGCGTGCGTGCGTGCGTGCAGGCATTTGAGTTCAAAATTATCTTGCTTTTCTCTTTGTAGAGTCATTCTGTCATCGCCACGCCGAAGTTGGAAGCGCTGGGCCTGACTTGTCAGGGGCTTTACGGCAAGCCCAACACAGTTCTGCTCATAGGACAGACACTAGCTGCTGTCTGAGCGGTCGACAAAGAAGAAGAAGCAGAATCCTTCTGTCATCAAGACTGTTCCCGTCCTAGGTACTTCTCTGCCTGAGGACGCGGCACGAGCAAGTGGAAGCGCCCAAAAAGGTAACACCATTATGTCATCTGTTGTTGTTGTTGTTGGCTGTTCCATAGCTTAACCCTCCGAGGGTACTCAAGAATATGTACTCGTCTCGCTGAGGAATATCACTGAGATTATAAGAAATCTCTGAGTGAGAAGTTTGTGTATAATGACCGGATTTCTTTAAGTGCCTTACTGTATAGGCAGCTATACTCTGGCTTCAGGATTTTTTCCCCTTTTATTGAGAGTAAAGCTGATGCTAAAGGTTATGTCAGGAATGAAGACAATCTCAACATAATTTAAATCAGAACACTTTGATATCGGTGTTTGCACTTTGCTTACATTAATAATCCACAGAATAATGATATTAATAATAATGTTAATAGTAATAACACTTGTAATGATAATAATAATTATAATGCTAATGATAGAGATAAAATTCTCACTACACAATGTGATCTTTTTCTGACAAAAGAGTAATCTATAATAAAATAGTTAGCCGGAGTCAAGATTTTATTTTTAGGCCTAAAAATCTCAAATGAAAAATGATGGCACAATATAGTTTGCAACAACAAGCAAAGTATTCGGTGTTTGTTAGAGCAAGTGAGCTCGACAATGATATCAAGGATGCCCTCTCGAGGGAAAAAAATCATTTCCGATTTCTGTGCTGTTTTATTTCACTGAAACAGGCTCCAGTTCCCTGTGTCCCAAAGTTCTGCATTGTCCACTGTGATGAGCTGTCCAGGGCTGTGGAGGGGACTTCTCTCTTCACTCCTTCAGGAGTCGGTGGGGCACTGCAGTGTTTTACAAGCAGTGCTTCGGGGGATAATGACTGTGTACCTGACAGAGCCTGTCTGTTTTCCAGGTAGCAGGGTGCACGCTGGTTAGGTTTGATCGGGCATACTGCTGACCTGCTGGCTGTAGCAGGTCTGCATTCTAGCATAAAGGGATGGAGCGTAATGTGAGGGCAAGATGTTCACTTTAGCAGGGGAGCCCCACAAATGGATATTTTAGTGGTGCCAAAAGAATCAATTTGTCCACAGTATGGTGATCTTGTTAGATTAAAACCAAACGGGTTTTTTTCTATATATTGTTCTTACACACAGCTCTTTTTTCAGGCCCAATGATCCAGTGGGAAAAAAGTAGTATGTCGAGTTGTGTCGTGCCCTCCCGAGCCGGGTCGGGTCGTGTCGCGTAATGCCGGGTCGGGTCGCGTCGCGTCGCGTAATGCCGGGTCGGGTCGCGTCGCGTAATGCCGGGTCGGGTCGCGTCGCGTAATGCCGGGTCGGGTCGCGTCGCGTAATGCCGGGTCGGGTCGCGTCGCGTAATGCCGGTCGGGTCGCGTCGTGTCGCGTAATGCCGGGTCGGGTCGGCTCGGGTCGGCTCGGGTCAAGTCTCTTGCCGTGTCGGTGCCGTGCCGGGTCGGTCGTTGGTCGGATCGGGTCGGTTGGTCTGGATCGGGTCGAGTGCCGTGCTGTGCCGTGCTGTGCCGTGCTGTGCCGTGCTGTGCTGTGCTGTGCTGTGCTGTGCTATGCTGTGCCGTGCTGTGCCGTGCCGAGTCGCGTCGCATTGCCTCACGTTGTGTAGTTTTAGTTATCGTAGATTTCTCTGTGCGAAGTTCAAGCTGACCTCCAAGGGGCGAGCAAGTCATCACAAGAGCATTGACTTTCTGCATGTGAATTTGTTCCCCTGTAAATCTCCTCTCCTCTCTCTCTCTCTCTCTCTCTCTCTCTCTCTCTCTCTCTCTCTCTCTCTCTCTCTCTCTCTCTCCTCCCCTCTCTCTCTCTCTCTCTCTCTCTTCTCCTCTCTCTCTCTGTCCTCTCTCTCTCTCTTCTCTGTCTCCTCTCTTCTCCTCTCTCTCTCTGTCTCTCTCTCTCTGTCTCTCTCTCTCTGTCTCTCTCTCTGTCTCTCTGTCTCTGTGTGTATGTATGTGCAGGCAGGCATTTAATTATGAAATGTCAGTTTTTTGTGCAGAATCCTCCTGTCAAGACTGTTCCCGTTCTAGGTACTTCAACGCCTGAGTACGCGGCACGAGCAAGGGGAAGCACTCAATAAGGTAAAACCAGTGTGACATGTGTTGATGGGCATTCCACAGCTGAACATTCTGAGAGTACTCAAGAATATCCCCTGTGTCCCTACATCATACTTAGGAATATCACTGACTGCATGGTACGCGAAACTTCTGGGTGATAAGTTTGCATATGTGGCCATTTTCTTCAAGCACTTGATGTTGGCAGCTGAGCTCAGGCTTCAGAAGGTTTTACCCTTACCTGGAAAGTACAATTCATGCTAAAACTTTGTCATGGATGAAAACAAAGTCAGCATACATCAAACCTAAACATTTATGGGCATGAGCTCCTTGCTTACATCTGTATCTCACATCAATCAGCCTGGACCATGTATGGTTTTTGTTGTTTACCGGTTTATGGACCCACCCTGAAGACCTGGAGAGTGAAGTCAGGACTAGTATTAACGCCGGGGGGGGGGGGGGGGGGGGGGGGGCAATCCTTTCGAACAGTGTGTTTTGAGTTGTACCTAGAGAAAACCATCTTTGTTCACTGCATGAACATTTATGGAATTAGATCTCCCGTCGGAATGCAGCTACCTTAAAGTTAATAAAACAAAAGGAAAAAACACCCCAAACCAGGTCGATACCCGAATCTTACCATTGGTGAGCCTTGGAGCTCTAGCCGAGAAACGATAGCCAAAACAAAAAGAAATACAAACCGTGAGTTTTCATTCTTCAACTAAACTTTTTCCTTTTCAGGCTCCTCTGATGCCATGGCTGTACAACACCAGTGAAGACTTGACTACAGAAGTCTGCACCATGGATGACTGCACCCCGGAAAACACCACACCCGAGTCTACCATGGAAGGCTTTGATTTGTTTTTGGGGTAGTTTTCCAAGCGCTTTGATTTGTTTTTGCAAGATAAAGCGCTATATAAATTCTATGTATTTATTAATTTATTATTTAAGGCTACGCTACATCACGGAAAACAACACCATGGAAGACTACGCCACACCAAGGAATACTACGCTACATCATAGAAAACACCACCATAGAAACTACACTATACCACTGAAAACATCACGAAAGACAACGCTACACCACGGAAAACAAACCATGGAAAACTACAACACACCGCGGATAAGAGCACCGTGGAAAACTACGCTCCACCACGGAAAACTACACTCCACCACGGAAAACAACACCATGGAAAACTACGATACACCATGGAATAGAACGCCAGGAAAGACTTGGCTACACTGCGGTAAACACCACCATAGACGACTACCCCAAACCACGGAAAACACCACGGAAACTACGCTACGCTACAAGAAACAACACCATGGAAGACAAAATTATACCGCGGAGAACAACACCACGGAAATTACGCTACAACAAGGAAGACTACGTTACGTCAAGGAAGACTACGTTACGTCAAGAAGACTATGTCACACCTCGGAAGACTACGCTGCACCAAAGAAGACTACGCTACACCAAGGAAGACTACGCTACACCAAGGAAAACAGTACCTAGGAAGACTACGCTACACCAAGGGAGACTACGCTACACCAAGGGAGACTACTCTACACCAAGAAAGACTACGCTACTCCAAGAGAAACTACGGTACACAACGGAAAACAATACCAAGGACGACTACGCTACACCAAGGAAGACCTCGCTACACCAAGGAAGACTCGCTACACCAAGGAAGACCACGCTACACCAAGGAAGACTACGCTACACCAAGGAAGACCTCGCTACACCAAGGAAGACCTCGCTACACCAAGGAAGACCTCGCTACTCCAAGGAAGACAACGCTACACCAAGGAAGACCTCGCTTCTCCAAGGAAGACTACACTACACCAAGGAAGACCTCGCTACACCAAGGAAGACCTCGCTACCCATGAAGACTACGCTACACAAAGAAGACTACGCTACACCACGGAAAATACCACGAACTTTTACACCAGGGAAGACACCACTATAGAACAGTGAACGGAGATCAAAGCTGCGCGTCGGTTTTCTAGGCAGATGTGTTACCTTTAGATCACTGATCTGCGCGCGCGCGCCTGCGCGTCTGTGTGTGTGTGTGTTGTGTGTGGTGTGTGTGTGTGTGTGTTGTGTGTGTGTGTGTGTGGTGTGTGTACGCGCACGGGCATGGTACTTGCGTGCGAGTGCGCGCGCGCTATTTCGAGGATAATGGAATAACACTTGTGTGCTTCTTTATATTCAGCCTCTGTGTGTATGCATTTTGTCAATGTTGTCATCCCGTTCCCACAGGCACAGAATAGCCTGATCTTCCGAAAAGTGGAACAGGTTTTAATGTGTGTGCAAGATGTTCTGCGTGCGTCCGCACACGGTACCTCGGTTTATAGTCTCATCTGAAGGACTTTAGGGGGGAGGGGGTGGTGGAGTCAGTACTGATGTTAACTTCAGGAGAAACATAGCCCTCAAATCACTCTGCTCTGCCAGTTTTTGTCCCCACATTTTATCATATCCTATTTAGTTGCAAGGACGAGTAAAAGAAAACAAATACAGTTCATTAAAACTAAACATTTTCCCCATTATAATTATTGAAGTAGGGGTATGGAAATATAGAAAAATTTCCTTCGTTTTTGGTTAGATGGCTTCAAGGCATAAAGATCTTTTCTTCATACGGGCTGAGTTATCAGTGTAAACTTCTTTCATATTGGGCTTGATTGTATATAAGTCTTAACTCCTTTCCTTTATAGTGAGTTAGTTTGTATTCAAGTAAGAGGCCGTTTGTATAGTCGGTTAACGGTATCAAAGTATAGCTTTTCTTTTATATTGAAGTTATTTTCACAATTCAAGTTTGCTACTATTAAAGCAAAAGCTGTTTCTTCAATATCAAATTAGCTTACTACAAAGTATACAAATAGTTCATATTCTTTTTTTATCATTATTTTAAAAAAATTCTTTTATGTCGAGGATAATGGGATAGCACTCTTTGTCTTTTTTACATCCAGTCCCCATGTGTTAGTTACTGTCGGTGTATAGAGTTCCTTACTCCTTATCTAAGATACCAAGGTGTAAGGCTCTTTCCCCAATATCGAGTTAGCTGCTGAACATATGCATGGTTTTCTTGTCATTCAAACATTTTTCATCTAAAGTACTAAGTTATTTAGTTTTATATTGAGTAGTTGGTATCAGAGTATTAAACATCTCTCTTCACACTTAGTTTGTATCAATTGTTTTCATTGAACACTTCTTTTTTCTACATGTTGAGTATTTGGTTTGAAAGTATAAGGTTCCGTCCTTCGTATTAAGTTGGTATCAAAGTCCAAAGCCGTTTGTTTTATATTGAGCTGGTTGCTTTTAAAATATATGATTTTTTCCTCTTCTATTCCGTTTGTGTAAAAGTGTAATAGTTTCCCCTTCATAGAGAATGCTAGTATCAAATCATTAAAGTTTTTTATGTAGAGTTATTTGGTGTCCAAGCAAAAGTTTCTTTCGTTCATAATAAGTTAGTTGGTACCGATTTATAAGATTCTTTCTTTTATATTGATTTAATTCGTGTCAAAATTCAAATCAAATCTTTTGTATCGAGCTATTGCTATTAAAGTAAAAAGTTCTCTTTTCTTTACCTCTTTATTTGTACCAATAGTGTCAAAGATTATAGATCTTCCTCCATATTGAAAAAGTTCCTAAGTATTAAGTTCTGTTTTGAATATTTTGCTACTATTATATGTTTTTGTCAATTTGTCGGTTTCAAAGTGAAATGGTCATTTTCTTCATATCACAGCTTTTGGTAGTATGAGGACGTTTTTTATACTGAGATAGGTGAGGATTAGGTCACACAACTAAAACACACACACAGACACACAGACGCACACACACACAGCAGAAGCGCGCGCGCGCGCGCGCGCGCACGCACGCGCACACACACACACACACACACAACACACACACACACACACACACACACACACACACACACACACACACACACACATTTGTTCTATTTTGATTGCTTTTGAAAGAAACATTCGTCCAACAAATATTTTACTGGCTTACAACGTCGTTTTGTTTTGGCGCCAAAAAATGCAAAATGTCTAAATCTAATTTCCGATCAGAAGTACTCTACAAAACAGAAACGTGACGAAAACTTCTGGAAATGCACACTCAGATTCAGACATTTGGTGTGTTGCAAATCTTTGCCATTGTCATTACTGGTATCGCATGGCCTATTTTGCAGAAACAAATTATTTTACCTTGATTTTGCGGAGATCAGCTTAAGAGAGAGAATGATGCACAAGCCGAGTGCAGGATGTTTCCAGAAAGAGCAGTACTTTTCCCGATACTCCTTTTCCCCTGTAGTGCTGTTCCCTGGAGCTGTTAAAACTCAACTCTAACCCTAGTTCTTGCCCCATGCCGCAAACCCTAACACTTCACCATGTTGATCCTAACTATTAACTCTTGGACACGGTTCCTTAACTCTGACTCAGTTCTGCGGTATGGGGACACAGCTCCATAAGGGAACAGCAGCACAGGGAAAGAGAGGTTTGGGGTTACTGACCGTTGGAAATATTTTATTCCGGAGAATACCGTAATAGAGGAAGGATTTGCGAGAGATGACATGCAGAAAAATAAGGAATAATAGTTATAGCATCCTTATGCTTGCATGGCACTGATGCTTCAAGAATTGTAACAATTTTAGAGGACCCACAGCTCTGAAGTAGGATGACTTGCGACCACAGTCCATACATCAGATATCTTTGCTGGGACTATAACATCACATCAACAACAGAAAAAAGCCAGCCTTCAGCTAACCTTTCAAAATAGTGGCAATACTAAAAAAAAAAGTGTTTACTGTAGGGAGTTAACACCACGGTTTTATCTCCATAATGTGACACATTGTTTTGGCTTGAAATTCTATTAGTTAGATCTATCAGGTATACATTTGTTTTTACATTGAGTCACTTAGCTGGTTAGTGTAGATCTCTTTCCTTCCTCTTGAAGTTGTCACTAAGTTTTTGTTTTTAATTTTTTTTATATTCCATTCTATGAAATAAGCTGGTGTCAAAGAATAGAATTACCCCCTTGCTACTGTGCTAGTTGAGTCAAGGAATAAGGTTCTAGATTTGGTATCAAGAGAATTACCGAACTGTATTTTTTTCTCAGATTCAGATATTACAAGAAAAATAGTTCCCCCTTTCATACTTCTTTATTTTTTGTATCAGAGTATAAAGTTCTTCCCTTCATATTGATTTCGTTGGCGTTAACAGCTTTTTCCTTTGTGTTTAGCTAGTTCTATCCAAGCATAAAGTTCTTCCCTTCATATTCCTTTAGTTGGCGTTAACAAGCTTTTTCCTTTGTTGAGTTAGTTCTATCAAAGCATGAAGTTTTTTCCTTCATGGTGAATGAGCCGCTGTCAAAGTGATAAGGTCTTTCTTTCTTCCATATGGAATCGATGTCCAAGCATCAAGCTTTCCTCATTTATTGAAATAGTTGTATCAAAGCATAAAGTTTTTTTCTTTCAAATTAAGTTGGTACCAAGGAATATAGTTCTGTTTTTCGTATGAAACTGGTTTGTAGCAATATAATTTTCTTGACATCGATTTAGTTGGTATCAATGTGTAAAGCTTTTTCTTTAAAATTGATTTCATTGGTATCAAGGTCTAAAGCACTTGTCCGTCATATGGAGTAGTTGGTATCTAAAAAGTTGTATTTGTATTGAATTAGCTTTTACCTAAGTATAGTGTTTTTCCGCACATTGAATTAGCTGGTATTAAAGTGTAGAGTTGTTTCCCTTCACATTCAATGTAATGCTATCAAAGTACAAAGTTCTTCCCTTCATATAAGAGTTAGCTATTATCAAAGTAAAAATATCTTTTCATATTGAGTTAGCTGTTATCAAATTTATAAAGTTCTTCTCCTTATATTGAGTTTGTAATTGAGTTATGTATATTTAGTTCCTTTCATAATGAGTTTAGTTGGTGTCAAGATGTAATGTTTTTGCACATACGGGTGGGATGAAGTCCACGCACTGTTTATCTTTGTCACTTTCCACCTGTAGATTCTGCTTCAAATGAAACTAGTTCTTTTCAAGGTTTACAGTTCTTTCCCCTGTAGTGAGTTGGTGTCTAAAGTATAAAGCTTTTCTTTTCCTATTTAATTAGTTGGTATAAAGTATAAATCCTTCCATTCCTATTGAGTTGGTGTCGCGAAATAAAGCTCCTCCCTTTATAATGAAGCGTTGGTCACTGTGTAATATTCCAAAATTTTCCATCGACTAATGTTTATACATTAATTTCATTTCAAGATATTTTTTCTTTAGAGCTGTTGAAAAAACGTTCAAGGTACTCTTAAGATGATTATTGATATCAAGATTTGTTCTTTTTTCAAGTTTTCACAATCCTGTAAATGATCACTGGTAAGCAAGTTTTCCTTTTTTTCTGTTCATCAATCTGTTGAAGTGTTGGGGTGCCCAGATAGCTTTGTTAGATTTAATAGCTTGGCCTATAATTTGCGAGTTTCCTCCCGTTTTATTATGATGGTATGATTATAAAGCTGTATAAAACCCTTATATGGTACTTGAAATAAGCTGGGCTAGCGTTATTGGAGGGCTTGTTTCTCAATGTTCTGATTGGATAATGGCTTTGAAATGATTTTTTGGAATGTTTGCAAAACTCCAGAGGGATTTGGCCCTGTTTTTTAACTTGTGAATTCAAAGGAAACCATATTTGTCCTTATGCACTTAATTCATAGTCCCGTCGTGAACCTTGTTATACGCAGTCCCTAACATCAGGTTATCTCTAGCTCTGTTTTTTTTCTGAATGCATTTAGGTGATCTTTTTAAACCTGAAATTTGGTATAGTCCTGTCACAACTGATATTAGGCCAGGAAATAGTCACCTTTCCTTGTGGTGACCAGGCTGCAATACCCACTGGATAAATTGACGAGAGCAAAAGGTTGAAAAATAAATACAAGCGTGATTATCCCCCTGAAAAAACCAAACTAGGCCCAGGAAAAACAAAAGCACATGATAATGTCAGGAAGGTGTGCAGCAAAAGCAAGCTAGAATTGAAGGATTAGAATTTAACACTACCACATACACACTAGAGCAAAAATAAACCCAGACAATTGTAAATCACTGGTTTACACCTGTAGAAACGCATGCAGCAGCAGCACACACTAGAGCAACAATAAACCCAGCCGACTGTTCACTGCCGCTGAACACGAATAGACGCAGGCAGCAATTCACACTGGGGCAGTTAGTGCTCCGGACATAGGGAAGCATGAGAAATGCTGATTCAGGTTCATGGATGATAGGAATGAGATGGGAAGGAAAAGACTTTTTCCTTTTTCTGTTTTTGCTTTTTTGAGTGATTTTTTTTTTTGGCCAATGAAGAGAGACGTGTGAAGCACCCACCAAACAGATGTAAAAAGATGGTGCTCCATGATCTGCATGCAACTGAGGCCTAATATATATTTATTTTATTTTATTTTATTTTTATATTTTATACCACTTTGTCACAGCAGACTTCTGTGTGTTAAATTCGAGCTGCTCTCCCGGGGGAGAGTGCATGGCCACAAGTGCAGCGCCACCCATTATTTTTTTTCTTTTTCCTGTCTACAAGTGTATTTGTTTCCCTATCAGAGTGGCTTTTTTTTTTTACAGAATGTTGTCAGGGACAACCCTCTTGTTGCCATGGGTTCTTTTGCGTGCCTAAATAATGATGTGTAACACACGGGACCTCGGTTTATCATCTCGTCTAAAAGACTAACACCCAGACCACCACTCATGGTCTAATGAATAGTGGAAAAGCTTTGGGCCCACAAAATATATTATTTTGCCATTTATTTGTTGTTGGGGTTGATATGTAATAGTTATGTGTGCTTTGTTATATTTTATGTCGTAAAACTGGATTGACTGATGTGCTCAAGAATCATTTTTGTCTTGCTTATGACCATGTGTAATTTTAGAGAGACTGAATTTTTTAAAGTTTTTTTTTCGGCCAATGAAGAAAGACGTGTAGATCATCCACATACAAGAAAACAAAGAAAGAAAAAAGATGACCAAAATAAGATGGTGCTCCATGATCTGCATGCAACTGAGGCATTTCATATATATGTATATGTATATAATATATATATATATATATATATATATATATATATATATATATAGTTTATCATTTACTCTCTGTAAAAGCTGGATTAACTGGTCCATGGACGAACATTAATGGTATTGCTGTGATGGCCAGTAATTTTGACCTGACTGAAATTTTTTTGTCATTCATTTTTATCCATTGCTGTGATGGCCAGTAATTTTGACCTGACTGAAATTTTTTTGTCATTTATTTTTATCCGTTGCTGTGATGGCCAGTAGTTTTGACCTGACTGAAAAAAAAATTGTACTTCAATTTTATCTGTTTGTTTTATTCTTTTTTTGTTTAGATTTTTCTTGGCTTCTAATTTTCTGTTTATCTAACAAAATATTATCAGAAGTAATCGGCCCCAATGCTACCTTCCATTATTTTCCCAACAAGAATCGTTTATGTCCCTTTATCTAGATCTAGATCAATTTTATCGTGTGATAATGATTAGTCTCGATAGAAATGGAAATATGTGACACTCCACCACATAATGAGTCGCATTGCACGAGAGATCAATTTATAGTTATTGACAAGCTATTGATTCGCAATAAAAAGGCTATTCAATAAAAAAAACAGATTGACAATCGGACACTTCTGTGCAAAGTTATTACAAATTGAATTGATAGACTGCAGGATGTGACAAAATGAGAAATGGACAAGTTTATTTTCATAGCAGGTTGACAGAATAAGGGCTTGGGTATTTTCAAAACAAATTTAAAAGCAAAATGAATAAAGATTATTCCTTGATATTCCAAGAGCTAAGAAAGCTAGTTTGTCGGAAGGAAAGCTAGTAAGTGCAGGCGACAAAAAACAAGCATTGCAAACAAGAATAAGGACAATATGCAGCAATATGATGTACCAGGGCAAACTGGAGGGTCACTGCCACATGCGCGCACACAAACGAACACACTGACAAACACCAGCGCGTGCACGCGTGCGCGCATGCATACCCACCCCCCGCCCGCAAAAGGTGCCGTTTTGAGCACAGATGCCAGCCAAAGAGCCGTTTTCAGCCCATTCCACCCCCAACTTTTGCACAGTAAAAAGACCCCACGGCACCAAGACAATATCGTACCGTATGCAGACACTCCCACTATCTTGGATAGGTGTGGCGCCGGATTTGTGGCCACACGACAGCCCCCAAGAGCTAAGAAAGCTAGTTTTTCGGAAGGAAAGGTGGTAAGTGTAGGCGACAAAAAACAAGCATTGTGAACAAGAATGACAGTACACAGCAATATGATGCACCAAGGCAAACTGGAGGGACGCCGCCACATGCGCGCACACACACGAACACACTGACAAACACCAGCACACGCGCGTGCGCGCATGCATACCCACCCCCCGCCCGAAAAAGGTGCCGTTTTGAGCACAGATGCCAGCCAAAGAGCCGTTTTCAGCCCCGTCCAACCCCCACTTTTGCACGGTAAAAGACCCCATGGCACCAAGACAATATCGTACCGTATGCAGACACTCTCTCCCACCATCTTGGATAGTTGCGGTGCCGGATTTGTGGCGACACGAGAGCCACTAAGAGCTAAGAAATCTACTTTGTCGAAAGGAAAGCTGGTAAGTGTAGGCGATAAAAAAAACAAGAATTGCGAAATAGAACAAAGACAATATACAGCAATATGATGCACCAGGGCGAACTGCACGGTCCCCGCCAAATCCGCGCACACAAACAAACGCACTGACAAAAACCAGCGCGCGTGCGCGTGCGCACATGCACACCCATCCCTGTGCCAAAAAGGTGCGGTTTGGGGCAAAGACGGGACCCAAAAAGCCGGTTTCAGGCCCGTATTGCCCCGACTTCTACACGGTTACAGACCCCATGGCACCCGGAAAATATGGCACCGTATGCATACTCCCTACCCTGCTATCTTCGACGTGTGTAGCGCCGGACTTGTGGCGACACCTAAGCCCTCAAAAGCTGAGAAAGCTAGTTTTTTTGCAAGGAAATCGGGTACAGTGTACGCACCAAAAACCAAGCAGGGCAACCAATAATAATGGCAATATACAGCAATATGATGCACCAGGGAAAAGTGCAGGGACCCTGCCACATGCATGCACACAAACAAACGCACTGACAAACATCAACGCGCGCATGCGAGCGATCATTCATACCCACCCCCTGGCAAAAAGGTGCGGTTTGGGGCAAAGACGGGAGCCCCGTTCTGCCCCGACTTTTGCTTGGTTACAGACCCCAAGGCACCAGGACAATATGGCACCGTATGCATACTCCCTCCCCTACCATCTTCGACGTGTGCGGTGCCGGACTTGTGGCGACACCGAAGCCTGTAAGAGGTGAGAAAGCTAGTTTGTGGCAAGGAAATCGGGTACAGTGTACGCACCGAAAACCAAGCAGTGCGCCGAATAATAATGACAATATACAGCAATATGATGCACCAGGGCAAACTGCACGGTCCCAGCCACATCCGCACACACAAACAAACGCACTGACAAGCACCAGCGCGTGCGCGCGTGCGCGCATGGATACCCACCCCCCTGACAAAAGGGGCGGTTTGGGGCAAAGACGGGAGCCAGAGCGCCGTTTTCAGGCCCGTATTGTCCCGACTTTTGCACGGTTACAGACCCGGAGGCACCAGGACAATATGGCACCATATCCATACTCCCTCCCCTGCAATCTTAGACGTGTGTAGCGCAAGACTTGTGGCGACACCGAAGCCCTCAAGAGCTGAAAAAGCTAGTTTGGCGCAAGGAAATCGGGTACAGTGTACGCACCGAAAACCGAGCAGGGCGCCCAATAATAATGACAATATGCAGCAATAAGATGCACCAGGACAATCTGCAGGGTCCCTGCCACATGCGTGCTAACAAACAAATGCACTGACAAACACCGGTGCGCGCGCGCGTGCGCGCATGCATACCAACCCCCCTGCCAAAAAGGTGCAGTTTGGGGCAAAGACTTGACCAAAAGAGCCGTTTTCAGGCCCGTACTGCCCCGACTTTTTTTACGGTTACAGACCCCAAGGCACCAGCACAATATGGCACCGTATGCATACTCCCTCCCCTGCGATTTTCCACGTGTGTGGCGCCGAACTTTTGGCGAGACCGAAGCCCTCAAGACCTGAGAACGCTAGTTTGTCGGAAAAAAATCGGGTACAGTGTACGCACCAAAAACCAAGCAGGGCGCCGAATAATAATGACAATATACAGCAATATGATGCAGAAGGACAAACTGCACGGTCCCCGCCACATGCACGCACACAAACAAACGCACTGACAAACACCAGTGCGCGCGCGAGTGCGCGCATGTATACCCACCCCCCTACAAAAAAAGTGCGGTTTGACGCAAAGACGGGATCCAAAGTACCGTTTTCAGGCCCATACTGCCTCAACTTTTGCACGGTTAAAGTCCTGGAGGCACCAGGACAATATGGCACCGTATGCATACTCCCTCCCCTGCCATCTTCGACGTGTGCGGCGCCGGACTTGTGACAACACCGATACCCTCAAGAGCTGAGAAAGCAAGTTTGTCGCAAGGAAATCGGGTACAGTGTACGCACCGAAAACCGAGCAGGGCGCCCAATAATAATGACAATATACAGCAATATGATGCACCAGGGCAAACTGCACGGTCCCTGCCACATGTGCACACACAAACAAACGCACTGACAAAATCAGCGCGCGTGCGCGTGCGTGCATGTATACCCACCCCCCTACCAAAAAGGTGCGGTTTGACGCAAAGACGGGACCTAAAGAACCGTTTTCAGGCCCATACTGCCTCAACTTTTGCATGGTTAAAGTCCTGGAGGCACCTGGACAATAAATATGGCACCGTATGCATACTCCCTCCCCTGCCATCTTCGACGTGTGTGGCGCCGGAATTGTGGGGACACCGAAGCCCTCAAGAGCTGAGAAAGCAAGTTTGTGGCAAGGAAATCGGGTACAGTGTACGCACGGAAAACCAAACAGCGCACCAAATAATAATGACAATATACAGCAATATGATGCACCAGGGCAAACTGCATGGTCCCCATCACATGCGCGCAAACAAATAAACGCACAGATAAACACCAGCGCGGGCGCGCGCGGGCGCGCGCGGGCGCGCATGCATACCAACCCCCCGGCAAGAAAGGTGCGGTTTTGTGAAAAGACGGGACCCAAAGAGTCATTTTCAGGCCCATACTGCCCCGACTTTTGCACGGTTACAGACTCGGAGGCACCAGGACAAAATGGCACCGTATGCATACTCCCTCCCCTACCATCTTCGACGTGTGTGGCGCCGGACTTGTGGGGACACCGAAGCCCTCAAGAGCTGAGAACGCTTGTTTTTCGGAAGAAAATCGGGTACAGTGTAAGAACCGAAAACCAAGCAGGGCGCCCAATAATAATGACAATATACAGGAATATGATGCACCACGCATAACTGCAGGGTCCCCTCTACATATGCGCACACAAACATACACACTGACAAACATCAGCGCGCGCGCGCGTGCACGAATGCATTACCCACCCCTCTGCCAAAAAGGTGCAGTTTGGGGCAAAGATGGGAACCAAAGAGTCGTTTTACTGCCCGTACTGCCCCGACTTTTGGACGGTTATAGACCCAAAGGCACCAGGACAATATGACACCGTATCCATACTCCCTCCCATGCCATCTTCGACGTGTGTGGCGCCGGACTTGTGGCGAGACCGACGCCCTAAGAAGCTGAGAAAGCTAGTTTGTCGCAAGGAAATCGGGTACAGAGTACGCACTGAAAACAAAGTAGGGCGCACAATAATAATGACAATATGCAGCAATATGATGCACAAGGGCAACCTGCACAGACCCCGTCACATGTGCGCTCACAAACAAACGCACTGATAAACAGCAGTGCGAGCGGACGTGCGCGCATGCATACTTAACCCTCTGCCAAAAACGGGCGGTTTGGGGCAAAGACGGGACCGGAAGAGCTGTTTTCAGGCGCGTACTGCCCCGACTTTTGCACTGTTACAGACCCCAAGGCACAAGGACAATATGGCACCGTATCCATACTCCCTCCCTGCCATCTTCGACGTGTGTGCCGCCTGAGTTGTGGCGACACCAAAAGCCTAACAAGCTGAGAATGCTAGTTTGTGGCAAAGAAATCGGGTACACTGTACGCATCGATAACCAAGCAGGGCGCCAAATGATAATGACAATATATAGCAATATGATGCACCAGGGCAAACTACAGGGTCCCCGCCACATGGGCGCACACCACCAAACACACTGACAAACACCATGGCGCCCGCGCGTGTGCGCATGCATACCCCCCCCCCCCTCCCCCTTCTAAAAAGGTGCGGTTTAGGGCAAGGACGGGACCCAAAGAGCCGTTTTCAGGCCCGTCCTGCCCCGACTTTTCCACGGTTACAGACACCAAGGCACAAGGACAATATGGCACCGTATGCATACTCCCTCCCCTGTCATCTTCGACGTGTGTGGCGCCGGACTTGTGGCAACACCGAAGCCCACAAGAGCTGAGAAAGCTTATTTCTCATAAGGAAATCTGATACAGTGTACGCACCGAAAAGCAAGCAGGGCGCCAAATAATAATGACAATATACAGCAATATGATGCACCACGCATAACTGCAGGGTCCCCGCCACATGCGTGCACACAAACAAACGCACTGACAAACACCAGCGCGTGCGCGCGTGTGCGCATGCATACCCACCCCTCTGCCAAAATGGTGCGGTTTGGAGCAAAGACGGGACCCAAAGAGCCGTTTTCAGGCCCGTACTGCCCCAACTTTTGCACTTTACAGACCCCAAGGCACAAGGACAATATGGCACCGTATGCATACTCCCTCCCCTGCCATCTTCGACGTGTGCGGCGCCGGACTTGTGGCGACACCGAAGCTCTCAAGGGCTGAGAAAGCTAGTTTGTGGCAAGGAAATCGGGTACAATGTACGCAACGAAAACCAAGAAGGGCGCCCTATAATAATAACAATATACAGTAATATGATGCACCAGGGCAATCTGCAGGGTCCCTGCCGCATC